>OZ025239.1:67300834-67432356 GCA_964019155.1 Osedax fenrisi | reverse complement strand
TGGTATATTTATTATATTAATGGTATATTTATTATATTAATGGTATATTTATTATATTAATGGTATATTTATTAAGAAAAACATAGTCCAATGTTAATCTGTTAATTTTCAATGTTCTATGATCGCCCTTACCACCCATCCGCCATGCTGCGGACACTCCCTTCCCCTATCATTAACACTCCCTCCCCTTATCATTAACACTCCCTCCCCCTATCATTAACACCTATCATTAACACTCCCTCCCCCTATCATTAACACTCCCTCCCCCTATCACTAACACTCCCGCCCCTATCACTAACACTCCCGCCCCTATCATTAACACTCCCACTCCCGCCCACCAGGCCACACCCACACCGCCACTAACTATGAGGCCACCTAGGAAAGGTGACATAATCATCGACACATCGTACACAGCTCCTGCCATGTAGGCTGCTGTTTGTTTGTAACCATATTTGTCCTCGATGAATTTACTGTTTCGGAGGTGTTGATTGGTCGATTAGAGTTAAAGGGTGATTAGAGGTAAAGGGGTAACACCAATTAGTTAATGAGATCGAACTAGTACACTTTATTCTACGCGATTTTAAATATTCAATAAATAATATATAAATCTAGTAAAAAGTGTAGTTAAATAATTTCTATTATTAATGGATATTCTACACTGAACAATGTGTAGTGTAGTACATAGTATAGTGTACACAGGCGGAGAGGGGTAACACTACGATATGATAACCTGGCATCCGCTACGAAGGGAAATATGCCGTTGTAGAAGAACATGATAGTTATCACTAGCAGCCAGAACTGAGACGGGAAATGTCTCAAGTCCGATATTCTCTGTGAGTGATCGAGATGCAGAGTGAATGTGATGTAAGGTATGTGTGTTTGTTAATGTTTGTTGTGTTTGTTAATGTTTGTTGTCTTTGTTAATGTTTGTTAATGTTTGTTGTGTTTGTTAATGTTTGTTAATGTTTGTTGTGTTTTTTAATGTTTGTTGTCTTAATTAATGTTTGTTGTCTTTGTTAATGTTTGTATTCGTTGTAAATAGTAAATGTATTTGTTAATATTAAGTGATTATTAAATGTTATTTGTCTTTTTTAATGCGGGTGTATCTAGTAGATATTAGTAGATAGTATCTACTAGATACTATCTACCCTTGGTTACGCTTATTACCAGATTCTTAGAGTTCGCCTTCAGGTGATACTCATGACCCAGTTTACGGACGCCGTAGATATCCATAGAGCTGACGACGATAGCAGATATCACTCCTATTCCGCACATAGCTGAGCCTTTAGGGGGGGGGGGCGGAGTTAAGGGGCAGAGTTACACTAGTCACGCCCACATTTAGGTGGCTGTCACGCTTGCAATTAAAGCATATACATTTAAACATTATTATGATCAATTACGATAGTTACGATACATTATATTATTAATTTTAATAAATGTTATCATACAATTCATTAAACAATATATGACTTACAATTTATGATTACGATTACGAATATAAGTAATTAATATTATTAGACGAGATTGAACGTTAATGATTTATAAACATACATACTCTGAGAGAACACAATGTAAACCGCTGTTTAGAATCGTTGTCTCGTAGCTGTAACTCTGCTAATTCTATATCGATTATAATTATAAAGTATATTATTGTTTATAAATTTAAATTTTCTACACGCATCTATAATGATAAGAATCACAAGGCAGATACATAAGTAGTACGCACTCTCAATGATTGTGACACCTGCCCACATGTGTGACCCCTATTACCTTCCCACGGGATATTGTGTAGTCCGATCCTACTCACTGCCTACCCACTTCCTACCCGTATATAGCCTGCCCACTGCCTACTTGCATATAGCCTGCCCACTGCCTACTTTCATATAGCCTGCCCACTGCCTACCCACATATAGTATGCCCACTACCTACCCATATATAGCCTGCCCACTGCCTACCTGCCCATAGGGTGTTGCGTAGTCCGTACTTGTTTGCCAGACTGTCGGTCAACAGGAAGTTAAGCACCGACCCCAGCCGAGAGAACGCCAAGGTCACACCGAATGCTAACGCCAGCTCTTTGTTCCGGAACCAGTATGCGGTGATACGATTCTGTACGACTGGGGGGTCATGGGGGAGTGATGGGGTAATGGAGGAGTGATGGGGTCATGGGGGAGTGATGGGGTCATGGAGGAGTGTTAGGGTCATGGAGGAGTGTTGGGGTCATGTTGTCAAGATTAAGTGATGATGTAATGATGATGTAATGCTGATTGCATCATAGTGGTAACGCTACGACTAAAGCTCTGGAGAGGGTGTATTCTATGTAGTATGCAGGGGGTTGCGGTGTATTCTAATCTAGTGTCTGTGCGGGTTTAGTGAAATAGTTGCCATGGTAACCACAGACACTAAGCTACTGAGTCAGAGTGAGAATCTGTAGTTGTTGTTGTTTTCTCTCTATTGGCTTTATCAAGAAGTCAAAATTCAAACACTATTTTATTGTTTTTATGAGGTATATAAATTATACTAATAAAATAAGACATCTCTATTTGTATTATGTATATATATATATATATTGAGTTATAATAAATAAATCATAATAATCATAATACTACTATAGTGAAAATTGTAATAAAATGTGAAGATAAATGATTGTAAATTGAAAACGATATAAAATATACAAGTTAGAAATGTGACAAATACATGCATTCAATATGACCAACTTGTAAGCGAACCATTTCCGGCACCGAATATAAGCCTGCCAAACAGCATTATGGGTAATAAGTAGCCAGTGTTAGTAAAGCTAGCACCAGCAGCGAATATACACGACCCGACCACACAAAGACTAGAGAACAGGAACACACCGACTGTAGAATATCAGCGTAGAATATAAGCTTACACATGTTATCGATGTATCTAAATTATTATCACTATGGTTAATTAATATGTATATATTTAATTAAATATATACATATTAATTAAGTATTGACATATTTAATGAATTATCTATGTTTATTGGATAGAATTATATTGTAATAAATTTAACAAATTTATTATAAAATACACGTAAATATATACATTAAAACCTCTATTTCCTAGTTTATCGATTAGAAAGCCAGCAGCAATGACGACAATTGCGTTTCTGTCGTTGACGCGAACATTAGATATAGCTAGCGGATCAATCCTAACAAACACACTAGAACCTAACAAACACACTAGAACCTTACACAAACACACTATAACCTAACACACAAACACACTAGAACTAACGTCCATGCGTACACAGCATACAGAAGGTTGTATTGTTCCGGAGCCATGCCCAGACAGTCATGACAGCAGGTGGAGGAGGAGTTGGAACTTTCCGTAGAGTTACAGGTCTCCTTGAAAGAAACATGGCCGACATCACAATGATATAGAGAAGGACACACGAATGATGAATCATAGGTTAAGGGGGATATCGTTTAAGGTTACTATTGTTTATAGAGACTGTTTTGTATTAATACGGATAGAATACATATAGAATACATTTAATTTAGTTATAGCATCAATTGAAAGACATTTATAATTGAATAGGTTAAAGTAAACTAGGGAATATTTTTATTTACGATTTGATAAATGAATTATTAATTTGTTAAATATATATTACAATTAATATATATATATATATATATATAACTAATTTATTTAAATTTTGTATTCAATATTTGTACTAATTTTATACATGTACTAAATAAGTATATCTTTTAGTAATTATCATAACAAAATTATTTAATAAAATATTAGTACACCTACTACTATATTACTACCCATATACTACTACTACTACTACTACTACTACTACTACTACTACTACTACTACTACTACTACTACTACTACTACTACTACTACTACTACTACTACTACTACTACTACTACTACTACTACTACTACTACTACTACTACTACTACTACTACTACTACTACTACTACTACTACTACTACTACTACTACTACTACTACTACTACTACTACTACTACTACTATACTACTAATACTACTACTACTACTACTACTACTACTACTACTACTACTACTACTACTACTACTACTACTACTACTACTACTACTACTACTACTACTACTACTACTACTACTACTACTACTACTACTACTACTACTACTACTACTACTACTACTACTACTACTACTACTACTACTACTACTACTACTACTACTACTACTACTACTACTACTACTACTACTACTACTACTACTACTACTACTACTACTACTACTACTACTACTACTACTACTACTACTACTACTACTACTACTACTACTACTACTACTACTACTACTACTACTACTACTACTACTACTACTACTACTACTACTACTACTACTACTACTACTAACTCCCTGGAACTTAGCCTGTAGCACGCTGGGCATATCGAAGCAGTAATAGGATCCGAATGTCAGCATGCAGTTGAAGAATAACAAGAAGAATCTGTAGCCACCTATCATATAGTAGTTGTACATATGTGTATGCATGTACATGTGTATAATGAACATGTAAGTAAGGTTTTAATAGGGCCTGGAGGGATGATATTGCTACTGGAGCCTAAGCGATTGTTATAGTTTAATAGAATAAAGTAGTGGTGATGGTGATGGTGGTGGTGATTGTGATTATGGTGGTAGTGGTTGTGATTGTGGTGGTAGTTGTAGTAATTATATCAATCTAATAAAATTATACTAAATGTTGTATTGTAATTTTAATTTAAAATAAAATATTTGGAGGAATAACTATCTATTTAAATGTGCTATTCTATTAAAGGTATACACTATATACACTATATACACAATACACAATAGACCATACAAAATAGACTATAGACTATAATCTATAGCGCCATTAAACACATATAGATAGTAAATATATCCTTCCATTGAATATGTACATTTTGGATAAAACAACACAATGAATTTAACTATTTTTTTGTATTATACAAATACTATTATACAAATATGCTATACTAATATGTTATGTCTATAAATCTACATCTATATTAATTATATATAGTATATTTACATATATAAATTTCATATATATATCCAGTCATATTCTCATTAATCTTGATAACAACAATGGCACACTCCCCGCACTACTTGATCTCTCCTCCGCGGTCAATACTATTGATCACTCAATATTCAAACACCACCTTACATCTATAGGTATCACTGGTACTGCACACAAATAGCTATCCTCTCTCATAACAAACAGCACTTCCTCAGTTTTAGTTCACTCAACCCATTCATCTTCCCGTCTTGTAACACACGGTATTCCCCAAGTGTCAGTCCTTGGACCAATACTATTTAACATTTACATAATTCCCCTTCTCCACCTTATCTCAAATTCTTCAGTTAGCTTCCATACATGTGCAGACGACATCCAACTTTATGTAAAATGTACAGAAAATAAAAATGTCTCACCCAATAAACATTAACAGACAGCTCATCATGTCTCAACGCATGTCAAAGATCTTGCTGTTATATTTGACAATACTTTTAGTTTCTATAGACAACTGTCCCATATAACAAAGCTACTAAACTATCAAATACATTCACTTGTTCGTCACTCAATATCAATATCCACCTCTACTATTATAGCTTCTGCCTACATCCTACCTCTATTTGACTACTGAAATTTCATCCTTTACGATATCCCCTTATCATATATTTCTAAACTCCAAATTCTCCAAAATTCTTGATATATTAAGAGTAACTGATTGCACACTGACTTAGAATTTAGTCATATCAACTTGTGAATACAATTCTAGGGTGTCAATTAAATGCTTGCAAGTAAATAATCCGTGCTAAAATTGATGTTAATATATATATATATATATATTTTAATCATTATATATAATATGTAATGTATAGATTACACTGTATAAATATATTTATACATATATATATATATATATATATATATAAACTAGGCGGGTACGGTCCGTGAATTATACTCGAGCATTTTTCATATCACATCGATACATGATTTACTTATAAAATTTATAATTGAAAAAAAAATATCATAAATTAATTTGCCCATGGATTTTGTTAAATAATTTGTTATTATACATATTTACTAAATAATACATTACCACGAATTAACAGTATTTATTACAATGATTTTATATTTTAATAATATGTAATATTCACATGAGAGAAACTGCAAATTGTAGAAATATCTATACTATAGTCTATATCTATTATATAACATACATGTACAATATTAACATGAGAACATTGAATAGTAGTCAATACTATTACTTGTATTCAAAGTACTTTTTAAACACTCTCTTATACTAATCAATGTTTGTATTTCATTATCAATTTTAATACATTTTTTAATAATATAATTTATTCATTTATAAAAATATGAAATTATATTGTATAATTTATATAAGTAGTACTTTGTCCTTTGATATTTATAAATACTGTTTATAAATTATAAGTTAAAAATATAGTAATAGTATAAAGGAAAGAAATTATCTATATATCGATGAGTAAGAGAGGGTGAAAGATACTCGTCCCCTCACAATTTTGAATGAGGGGGGATACCCCCTTTTCCCGATGGCCCTATACATACACATATATATATTATCAAACCGGTATGTATTAAATATGGATCACACTTGATTTGATTACTATTTATGAGTTCAAATTGAAATGTTCTTTACAGCAGTTGTCACACTAGTGTACACGATCAACTAATACGAATAATGAATATGTTCTATAAGATACACACATAATATGTATTACATATGAATTAGTTTGATTATAATTTTAAATACTATAGTTGTAAATACAAAATATATTAAATTCGAACTTGGCAGTCGTAATCGAACAAAACAAAGCCCATATTCAGTATGCTCCATTAAGCGAAAAATTATTTCACATTTAAATTTGTCTATTAATGATATTACCGAATATCTGTGATTATATACATATGGCTCCTATATACGTCTGTGTGTCATTACTTATCTAAATAGATTTTTATTTTACCTACTATAAACTACGTTAAATTATAAATCTATTTATAATACGCAAGCTTGTGTACAAGATCACAACATTTCTACTTACTAGTCAATAACGATGTATCAATGCATTAGATAGGGGTCCGTGTTAATGAATACACAATAATAGCAATCTATGAACACAGCTAGGTAAACAATAGAGTTATATAATCATGATAAATCAATAATTGTTAATTAAAGTTTTCATTTAGGATTTAATTCTATATACGAGCTTATTGTATTAATTTTGTATTCATAATTCACATGCGAGTGAGATAATGCAAATAGTGAAATGTATACAATATATGATACGGGGGATGGGGTATTTAGATACATACATTTAAGAAATGCGAATGAAATAACTATATGACCTTATACACGCCTAATGTAGTTGTTATTGCGGTGTGATCATGTGACTGTTCACCATTAGCTTAGTTTATATACATCTTATGTTGTATACACATTGCCTATGAGATGTCAATGTAAACATGATCTACATATGTATCTGTTTCTGTGTATGTATCTATGTTATATATATATATAAATATATATATATATATATGGCAGATAATTGTAAGCATAGGGTTTATATACTATAGACAAGGGTACTGCAGCAGACAATATAGAATAGTGCTTAATGGATGCTAATTCTTAGAAGTAGTCATACATTAATGGTAGGGCAAACTATCACTGATAATAAACACTGACCATTGTTATAACATTATAACATTATTATAATAATCTATAAATAGATTACATTGCTATGTGAGATCAGATATTGTAAGGCCTATTGACTTGTGGATATCATAAAATAAACATTATAGATACATATTATGTAATACATATATAAGTGTATATATATATATATATTTAAATGATAAATGATTGGCTCTCGTTAAAACCATGGATGCCTTAACATTAGAGCGGATTCGAAGGGACATTAGAGCCATATATGATTATAAGTGAAAACTTCACCTATATGTATATATTTTCTATAATATATAACACTTACGCAAAATGGTGTACTTTGATTTTGTACACAAAAACGAACAGCGCCACCTATATAGGTTCAATTTTCGGAACTATGTGTTGTTTATGGTGTAAATTTGTATCAAACTATACACTTTTAAAATGTAAAATAATATGTTTAAATTATTATTTATATGATGAAAACAAAGTGTGCATTACTAATATATAACAAAGTAATAGGATATATTGGATTTAAATTCTATAAATATATATGTGGCGAGTAAAATCTAGTAAAACATTGTTGTATAGAAACAGTGTCAAACCTAAATTTATTTCAATGATTTTGATACTACTGCTAACAGCGGGATGCATAAATATTAATCACGTTGCGTAGATAGGGAGTATTATATCTTTGCTTCTCAAAATCTTTGATATTTTTATATATATTTTTATATGTGATATAATTTTCATATGATTTTTTAAATAGTATTTTCTGTAAATATTTTACTTTATAATAAATATTAATTTATAAATTTGTGTATGAATGTATTTATGTGTGTGTATATTTATGTGTATATGTAATATTACATACTATAATATTAGATTAATTTACATCATCAACTACAATAATAATTAATATTTTTATTTTTTATATATTATCTTAAAAAGTTAGTAAATCATATTGAGCAAGCCATTAACATAGGAAAATAGTTAATATAAATATATATATATATATATATATATATATATATATATATATAGTATATTAACTTAAATGTAAATTAACGAAATGTAAGGTAGTTTGTGAGCTTAAAAATAAAAGTTTAAAATAAACTTTATTAAATGTATATGATATTAACAATAAATAAGTTATATGTGTATATTTAAGTCAGTAACTGATACAGTGATATTATACTCACCAGCACTCATTAAATGCGATCACTTTCCCTAGCACAATCTATCTATCTATATTCCGAGCCTATTCTATAGAATAGTATTATGTGGACTAATTTCCTGACAAATCCTATTCTCCATTTATATCCCCTCTTACATTCTAGCACTGCTCAATTCTCGTATGTCCACAAGCATATGTATGCTGACGATATACATCAGAGTTGCTTGTTTTCTTACACTTTGATAACTCTCAACACGCGCAACATTTGTGCTTCAAGTTAAATTCTTTCTAACCTCATACTTAACTCCTCTAAATTAGTTATTCTCTTAGCTATTCCTTCCAACTACCACTGTTTTCCTCCTAACAATGTTGGTGGATATACCATTAGCCACGCATGTTCTGAGTTACTCTTGATTTAAACCCATTCCTTAAGCTTCTTATTGCGAATATTACAAAATTGGATAAAACATCTTTTAAAAATTCTACGAATTAAAAACAAACTCCACTTTCAAGTATCCTCAATAATTCTCCGGTCATCTCTTTACTGTAATCATTACTTTTCCTCTGTTATCTTTCCACTACATGTTTTTCTTGCTATTTTTATCTTAATATAGATTCACTCTTGTATCCGTATCACATCGCAAGCCACGAGCACCTAAATCATCGGGTTACTGATTGTATTATGTGTTCACTTGTTAGTATTTCATGTTAAACATATTAGTGTGCGCAGAACTATATTAAACAACTGTATCTACTCTAATTTGATAATAGGAAACCATAATTTACAATATATTTATTTCTGATTTACCATGTATTTATCATATATATATATATATATAGATATATATATATATATATATCAATGTCGATGATTCATTTAGAGGTGTAATTAATCACTAAATACAAAGAGGTCTACAATGAATTACTGATTTTAAGCACTATATATATATATGTATGATAAATAAATGGTAAATCAGAAATTAATATATTTAAATTATAGTTTCCTATTAAATGTTCTAAAATTGAGAAAGTGTGGCGCGTCTCTCAACGACTAATACATTTCAGAGCGACAACTTATATTTGTCAATACGAATTCATTCACATTCACAATTGTGAATTATTAATAGCCTATAGATATATCTAGGTTTTTTTAGCTGCATTACATCCATAGTGATCCTATAAAAGCATATTTAATTATATGTATTATACATAATGTATATATAACATAATTATTCATAAATATAATATAACTAGTCCTTAACGTTACAGATACATTACATTATCTGATAGACACTACCATGGATACACTATTGTGATTATACATTCAATTACTGTTATCTTTATCGTTACAATATTATTTAACAGCATCGAATAATGGTAATATATGTATAGGCTATTGTGAATGTGCATACATTCAGATTAACAAATATAGTTCTCGCATGCACACCTTCTCCATGTTAAACTTTTTGTTGCTACTTCGCATACACACCATATATATATATATATATATATATATATATATATATATATATATATATATATATATATATATATATATATATTGTATATATACATATGATGGTGAATTTCTATATATATATTTATATATATATATATATATATATTATATATATAATATAAATAATATATATGTGAATAATTATAGTATTAATAATTGATTAGGATTTATTGTCGTGCAGATTACTTATCCAGGATAAGTTATAAGTTATAGAGATAAGTTATCCTTTTATTTACACACATTCATATTTCAACTCCCCCAATATAAAATAACTCACTCAATTTTAAAATGCATGTACTTGCAGTTTGACAGTTGTAAAGATTATTATTTATTTATACACCAGGTTTATATGGCAATAGAAGTTTTGAAAATAAATTTATATCTATGTATATATATATATTTAAAAGATTTTATATAAAAATGTGGTCTGTATCCAATATCATTTTTGGGATACGATCAAAAAGGAGAGTTGAGGGTTAAAGGTTACATTTTAAATACGAGTTAATAGTATATATATATATATATTTTATAGATATTTGTGAGTTATTTGGTTAGATTTGTCCTGCTTGGTTTTTTTAGCTGAATTACATCCCAAAGTAAGCCTATGCAAATTTATTTCGCATTTAAAATTTAACCTAACCCTCAACTCGTCCTTTTTGATCATAACCCTCATTATCCAGTATAAAATGTGGACCACGTTTTTTTTGTTTACGATTTATTAGGTCAAAGTTAAAATACTAATTTCGGTAATTGTCACACTACTGTGCATTATAAACTAATACGAAGAATTAATATTTATACTTTATAATAAGATATATTTATATATATAAATTAGTTGTTAAACAATTTTAAATTATATTTGTTATATATATTTTAAATTTTACCTTGCACTGGTAATAAAAACAAACGGGTCATATTCGATATTATATAACAAACTCTGTTACAAAATAGTATTACTACTAGTAACGATATAATTTCGATTATATAAAGATTCTTTAATTAAAATATATTTAGTGATATATATTTTTACTATAAATAATTTATAGCAATGGTGTATATACCAATATAATTATATAGATATATTAATATATATATATACAAACATACATTGTATGTTACATACACACATACGCATAATATGTGACATACAATGTGTGTACAAATGCATGATACATGCAATTTAAATTGTTATTAAATTTAATTTATAAATTATGTAATTATAATTACATTTGAAAAATATGATATAATATAATAATGTATATGCCAAACTAATAATATATAAGTAAGATAGTTTACTTTAATATAAATACATATTATTAACTCTAACATCCTTCTGGATCCATAGTAGAAGTTGAGTTTTCTTAATATAGGTAATATTATGAATATTTTATTTTGAATATGAATAGATAATATTTGAAATTGTTTATAATATATTTATTTAAGTCATGTGATATAGCAGAAATAAAGATTTTTAATATTTATAAAATTATATATATATCAATAGCATATATTTAGAGTACCATAAATATGGTACTATAGTACCAAGGGCTTTACTATTACTATATTATATATATATATTTATATGATATATCTATTATCATATTATAATAATATATTATTAAATAATATTATTATATTAAAAAACCTTTATTGAAACCCCTTTATAAAGGCACTGGATACCAAGTTTTATAAAATACTATAGTAACTATTATAGACTTGCAGGTACATTCAATACTTCAAATACATGTATTTTACTGTATTATAAACTATAGATATATGTTCACGATCATATATGTGTAGTTATCCGGTGTAAAATACATTTCTAGTGTCACAAGCATAGATTTATAGTTATATATCTAGTGTCACAATAGTAATTATTCCGTATGAAACGACAACGATTTTGCGAAACACGTTCAGGAAATCTTTAGAGTCAACGAAGATTTTGCGAAGCAATTACCTTAACTTATCCATAACTTATCCATATATTATCCATAACTTATCATTCGTACAATCTTTGTAGTTAATTATTCAAAGATGTTTTACATATTTATTTTTTCTTTGTATAAATATAAAGATGAAAATGAGATCAATATGAACAATCGTAAATATATATATATATATATATTATATAATATATATATATATATATATATATATATATATATATATATCACATCGTCGTGTCGGCCTAGCTATGTTATTCTCATCGGAACCAAAGATTTTGCGAAGCACTTCGGAAAATCTTTGTCGGAACTTAAGTTTATTTCGTCATCTACCCCATTTTTCTCTTCATGTGAAATTCTGATCCGTAATATTCAGTTTCCTTCATTATTTACCATTATAAGTATACTTATCTACCGTCCACCTTCATCTAGCCTATGGAGTTTATTAGCTGACCTATCTTGTATTTTAGAATCTTTCACATCAGTTAACACGGTTATTCTATGTGATTTTAATATTCAAATTAATAATGAAAATCATTCTTCCTTATCTCTAATAAACTTATATTTGAGTATTCCCTAACGCAACATGTTTTCTTTAATACTAACACTAATAGTAATAATATTGATTTTTTTTATATTTAGCTGATTCTAATTTAATTTTATATCCAACTCGAGTTTGATAAAAGTTCTCTAATATATGATCACTTTGCCATATTATTTGATTTTAACTTGCCGGTGATACCAATTAATCGACTTTCTAGATCGATTCAGAATATCTTCTCTATTAATAAACCAATGTTAACTCTCTATTCAATCAACTTAGCAACAGTATATCTTATGATTTGTCTACACTTTTTGATTATTTGAATTTGGCATTACCTTATTTGGCACTACCTTATTCGCTTGATATTTTGGTACCCTCCATTACTCTTATCACCCGAACTTATTATAAGTTTCCCTGATTTAATATTGAGCTTGTTAACCAGAGGAAACTACTTCGTGACTACAACGTAAATATGCATCCTCTAAACCTGAATCTGATCTTATTTCATTTAAAGTTTTCTATCGCTTTACAAGAAAAAACTTCTCTCTACCAAATTGTAATATTATATCGATATGCTCGGTAGTTATGGAATATATTCTTAGTAAGCTTATAAATTATCTTTCACCTTAGTAGGTAAAACCCAGACCAAATGTCTTCCTGCCCAACCTGATTTAGTTAATTGTTCATTGTTTTCCAATTTATTCCAACACAAAATTTCTAGCATTATCAATGTAGGACCTACATTGTAGGTCCTACTTCCAAACATCAACTCAGCACGACTCAATCCCAATTTAACATCCACTCATAATCACTGTTCATATTTTTCTCTTCTCACACATAACATTATAATCCCTTTGATGGCATCCTTGAAAACCAATTCCCATTAATCATATTCCACTCACTCTACTTCGTTCATTATCACCATATTTTATTGGACTTATAGCTGAAATCATTAATAGGTTTATAGGTTATATCATCTATTATTCCACACCCAATGAAATATTCATAGATTATTCCGATTTAAAAAACTACTCTTGACCAATATAATGTATTAAGTTATCGTCCAATATCCCAACTATCATCAATATCTAAGACGTCAGAACGAGTTATGTCTACTCAACTTATTAATTACATTATTCCCATTGTTATTGTTGATAAATATAAAAGTGCGTATCTTCCTCATCGTAGTACTGAAATTGCCTTTACTTTTATCATTAATGATATTTTATATATCTTGGTAATAAAGCCCCATGCTATCTCGTACTACTAAACTTATCTAGTGCTTTTGATACTCTCGATCACAATATTCTTTCTATTGGACTTAATGAAATTAGTATACATGGTCAAATCCACAGTTGGTTTATGTATTTTGTTTCATCTAGAACATCTTCGGTGAAGATTAACTCCTCGTTGTCTCCTCCTTATTTCAACATAGATGGTGTTCCACAAGGCTATGTCCTTGGACCCGTATTTTTCATTATTTATATTATTACTATAAAATCAATTTTTTTAATTAAATATCCCAATATTAACTATCATATTTATGCTGATGATCTTCAGATATATAGCCATTTCCTTGTTCTGGTGATTCTGGTCTGATTCAAATGTCGATGTTTAATTGTATTACTGATCACACTCATTGGTTCTCTCATAACTAAATGTCCTTAAATATTACTAAAACTATTACTTTCATATTCACAAGACCCAGTTCTCCTCTATCAATCACACATCCTTTTCTACTATTTCTTCCAACTTCTCAATCTATAACTATATTTGGTTTCACTATAACCTCTCACCTAGACTAATCTCCAAACATTAATAATATATATTATACATATATTATAATATATTATATATATTATATATATTATAATACATCATATCATGCACTACTAACTATTTTCTACATAATATTACAAAATATCGTTTTAAGCTTACCCTTGCCATGACTAAATGTTTAATTCACTCGTTAGTATTCAGTAGACATATCTACTGATGTTATTATTGGATACCTTGCCTGTTAACCTGATCCTACTGTTTTTTATATTTTATTATATGTATATAAAGTTATGTTTATATAGTGTAGGTATACACACATAGTGTATGCTTATGTATTGTTTATTTATACCCTGTTTAATTCACATTGTGCGTCAATATAAGTAATAGAGTATACTAGTAAATTACTAGTAATGATATTATAACTAGTACACTAGTTTATATTCATTACACTTTAGTCTTAATATTTTGTGGGGCCTTGCCCCCCTGGTATACATTTCTGGCTACGGGCCTGCCTAGAGGTCGTGTGCATCGAGGACATAGAACCTATGATAAACTCGAGCGAGAAATAGTCCCCGAACATGTAGGCTACCTTAGTATCTGCCGTTAATCTTGCGTCTATTCCTTTATCGTGCTTTCAATGAATTATTGTACTCCTACCTCGTGCTTCCCTCGGATTGGTCACTTATTTGCAGGTCTAACTTCTTACGAATATCTTCTAATTTCAATAACCTCATATTGTTGGCAATTGTTTCTTTAAACTTATTCTTATTAGTAAATTCCGATAGTAAACTATTTGTTTGCAAATAGCTGAGCTTAGACATCTTTTTCGTTATCTTTCTGTTTAGTTTATCAATTTTCAATTCACGATTATCAGTATATATATATACAATATTCATGATATATAAGGAGTTAATAACACCTTTATGTACGATATGTGTATAGGACTAATAAACGTTAATGAAATGAAGATTGGGATAGAATGGAGATTTATTAGACTGTTGATAAGTTGGTAGGTATACCTATACCATTATAATGGTAAACGTGGAGATATCGATATCCGATTTACCTATAACTGATCAGTAAACAATCACATTTTAGAGAATATCCAAACTATACATTAACATACAGCCTAATATTTTTGTGAGAACAATTCGATACGCATGACTGCATATATAACATGGAATTGTTATTGCCTTATCAAGAGATTTGTTGTAATGGTTGGTATCTGCTAGTGACATCTGACTCACTGATAACATCACTACGGTGAACATGTCACGTGGTGGTAGTGTGTTATGTAATCATTGAGTCAGATATCGGGGACTGGTTGCTGATAACACACGCCTACTTACAATGCGATGTGTACGGTATGAATACGGGTAATGTAGCAACCGATGTTGTACGGGAGACATACGGGTAATGTAGCAACCGATGTTGTATGAACACTTCTACATCGTTGTGATTAAACTTAGGATAATCGCATTAATCGTTAGTTATTCAACTACATTGCATTAGTCATTACATTATAATATATATATATATATATATATATCCGACGGGGAAGTTAGAAAACAACAATTCATCATAGGTATAAATATGGGAATTCTTTTATGACGTTGTTTCCTATTATACTACAATGTGAATATTAATACATTGTAAAAGAGTACGTTATTATTATATTCGCAAATAAACAATATATTAAGTAATTGAAACAATAATATAAAAATTTAAATTCATAATAAAATTACCTAGTAACAAAATAATAACAAATTAAACATTAAACACGAATTAAACACATTTAAAATAGTAATTTAAAATAACAACAGTAATAAAGGCTGTATTTCGAACAATCACAAAAACAATACCCTCGTAATACAAGAACGTTATTTATTTAAATGGATCGAGGAGATAGTAACGAGGAAATACGTGATATGGGAGAAGAAAACGAAGAATACGAGGAGGAAGAGGAGGTGGTGGGTGGCGACGAAGATGAGGTGGAAGAGGAGCAGGGGGGCGACGAAGAGGAGGAAGAGGTAGAGGTAAGGAGGGGTCAGGTGGGGTCAAGATTAGCGAGACGAGGGGCCGGGGACTCTTCGCTAGTCGGCCACGACGAGGATGTACGTCAGATCCACAATCTACGTCTGATAGCATTCGAGGAAATATTGAGACTAGCGCGGAGGTTCCCGGACGAGGAATCCAGTGATGAGGACGAGGATGAGGAGTTTGAGGTGGAGCACATCAACGACGGGTATGAGTCAGACATAGAAGACAACGATGAATACAACGATGAACAATCGATTTCCGGTTCGTATTAATGTTGTTCAGTGACTGATGCATATTATTTAAGAATATATATAGTATTATATAGTAGGTATATAGTGGGGTATATAGTATTAGGTAATAATATATTACTAATATATAGAACATACTAGCTATAGCTAGTACTATAATACTATAAACACTACTACTATATACAATAGTTGCGTATAAAGTATGTCTAAAGTACCTCTACAAATTTAAAGTATAATATTGAAACAGTTTCTACCGATAATTATATTATTATATACGTTATATAAATAAATAGTTTAAAAGAAACAATGTTAATATACCGTTAACTGAACTCTAAAATCCAGTATTAACTATTTCAAATAACATTATTGTATACATTAATATGAATATATACATATGTAGACAATCTAATACAGTAAAATTATTATATGTAGGTTCGTTTACGATCACATATATTATATTATTTGTAACCATTTTAATTCATTATCAGATGTTCATATTTATTCCAGAGTGACTTTTGCTCATTTCCCATAATATTAATAACTCACTTTATTTAGATTAATTGTTGTAGCCAATTAGACATCGTTGTTTATGTATACAATTTAATTTTTCATACCAAAGGCGTTCTTGAAGTCGATGAATAGCAGGATTGCTTATAGATTATTATCTTTAACTCCCTCAATCAATCGTCTGGGTGTTAGTATTTGACTGGTTGTTGTTCTAGCAGCTGCAACTTCTGAAAAACATTTGAATTTTTTCTTAGATGACCATCTACGCGAGACCTAATTCTGCTCATTATCATACGATTATACGTTTTCGCTACTAATGAACTAATACTTATACCATGATAATTACTACATAGTATAAGATCTCATTTCTTAGGTATTGGAATTATATTAAAAAGTGATCATTGTTTTGGCTTCATTTGATCTAATAGTGCTTTGTTGCAGAAGTAGAGGATAATTATGCTTATATTCAAGACCTCGTATAACCTCCTATAACCGAGGTTATAGGAGGTATTGATATATTGCATCGTTTTATTACTTCTGGCCGTATTTCATAAAGACCGCATCTTCTACCTTCTTTGATTACCTCTTTTTCCAACTTGTACTCATACATTTCAAAAGCTCCACGCTCTATGTCTAGAGGTGGTATAACTTGTATTATCACTTCATTTTAGTATTCAATCCTTGGTGTTTTGCCTACTAGATCCTGAATGTATTTGTACCAAGTTTGTAGACGTTCTTTTTGGTTCTTTCCTTTGATCATTACTTTTTGATTTGTTTTTCTCCCAGTGATTTCATTTATTAATTCCCAGCTTAATAGGTAATTTATGTACAGATCAGAGTTCTCAATTTATTTGATATTTTCTTTTAGGGTATCAACTGCATATTTTTATATGCTGTATAACATGTATTGCGCGATTCAGTGCTATTATGTGGATTAGTCTCATTTGCATTATAATAATAATAATAATAATATATAGTTTATTAGGTAAACAAAAAATAAATATATAAACAAAAATAATGAAGACAAAATAGATATAAATTGAAACCCAAAACGACATGGTACAAAAATTAACAATAGGTTTATAATTAATAAAAAACGCCTTGGTGTATGCATGCCGAACATAAGATATATGAATATTATATGCAAATATGAGCATATTATATGAATTAAAATTAAAACAACATAAAAGAAAATAAGAACTCTCATCTCCACCATAAAGATAACACCGATTAAGATCGGAGGTCTCGGGTTAGAGGTTGGATAACCCATATGAGGTGGATCAGGCCCCAAGGGTTGGTCATTCCCTTAATGTAGTGGTGTTGACATATCCTGACATAAAAACCAGCATAATCAATACAGTGAATTAGAGAATTCTGTTCATCTAATTCTACTACGAATCATTAAGGCTTTAAAAGAAGAAACAGTTTCACATTGTAATATCAGATCGGCTAGTTTGTTCCAATCTGAAGATATTCTATTACCAAAGTAGTTGAATAGTGGTTTGGTCCTTGATTTCATTCTCCTTATCTTTATTGACGGGCCCCTGCTAGATGATACGTATGTACTCATAATGTCCGACACCGGCACATCAACGAATCCTTTGATGAGTTTATAAGCCAGCGTAAGATCGGCATACTGCCTGTGTGGCTCAGTGGCTAAGGCGTCAGACACACAAGCAGTAGGACACGGGTTCGAGCCTCGTCCGGACAATTAATTAATTTTATAAAATGGGTCTTAAAATATTATTTAGAAGTGATCTTATATAATTGTGTATAAATAAATGATCGGCTCTCGTTAAAACCATGGATGCCTTAACATGAGAGCGGCTTCGAAGGGACATTAGAGCCAAATATGGTTATAAGTGAAAACTTCATCTAAGTTCCTGGATGGGATGAAAGGACTCCACCAAATAAAAAATAACAAAAAAAATAGTTCTGCGTTGGGAGAGTGAATGTAAATTTAAGAATTTTAATCGATCAGAATAATTTAAATATGATAAATTACAACGATAAAATAATTGTTTAGTAAAATTTCTTTGCACTTTTTCAAGTAAGTCGTTATTCTCGTATTATCTTCATACTTTCTATTGGCTATATGAGTGTCTTCTCTAGATCTAGAAATAGTAATACCAGTGGATGGACAGTGTCCATTGGACATATTTTATTTTTCTTAATTATAAGTATAACTAGTTATCTTGTAACTTCAGTATTTATATCTATGAATCGTTCATATGTATCTGAAATGTAGTAATATTTGATTCCTATATTTATGTCAAAGGTCAATGAGAGATGTATATATAGGTTATAACTTAAGTTAAGGTAATTACCAGTGTTTAACATACAACCTAATAGCTTTAACAATTCACATGTATTACCTATCTATAGTTCACTAACTGTTATACATTAGGTATGCACACGTGTAACATATGTACTTGTGGATAATATCCGACCTATGTATATTCACTCTATAGGTTTATTATTATGTATTTTATAATATCGTTCAAGAAAACAATTTATGATACTATGTTATTATATTAGGAGATTAAATTGGATTAGAAGGGCTATACGGACTAGACAATGTAGAGGACATTGACGTACCACATATCATATATCATATATATATATAATGAATTTATTGAAATTATTGAACTCCACATATAACCTTAAATCACTATCGCGAGACATAACCAGACCGCCATAATTATTTCAAAATTCACTCCACCCTATATTGTATATATATATTACATGGTATATATATATAAACAACTATATATGATCGCATTCACTATTGTAGTACAGTTATAACTGTACTGTTGATTAATTAAGTATAACATAAACACACCATTTAAAATCAGTGTTAAAGTCTTAAAACTTTTTAATTTAATATAGATAATGGAGCATATGACTTTCATATTACATCATTTATACACACAAACACAAATACACACACAATCACACAAATCTATCTGTTCATTTCCCTATATTATCAGGTGCCCAGAGTTATGCCCCGCAAGTTAGTGACGAAATCGTCGACACTGACCCTGACACGCCCACACCACGCCCACAAGTGGATGAATGTTAGTACCCCACCATTACACACCGCTATACAGTGCAGTGTTTTACTAAGGGGTATTTTGTAGATAATTGCCCCGACTATTATTTGTTTGCCCACAAATAAAATCAAATTTGTTCATAATTGATTATATGAAAATGCTATTTATTTATTATAAATTAGTAGATGTATTTTATAAGATTAAATTTCATATATATACAATTTAAAATAAATAATTATTTTTGGAATTTTCCACTTCCACTTTCAAATCCTAAAAAGGCACCTATGCATGTGTTTATATAGGTAGATACGACTATTACACAACATATTACTATCGGTATATCGGCCTACACTGTACTACATCAACAGGTGACCACAGCAACACATTATCTGGTGGGGACCCGCAGGCAGATGCTATAAGCGCTACGGACACGCCCACAACACGCCCAGAACAACGTTAGTACCCCACCATTACACACCCCTCTCTATGTGTGTACGATGTTTACCTCCTCGGTAATGCCTACACATACTTCAACTTATAGTCACATGACGTGTTTGAACACTTCACAACCTATACAACTATTCTTACTAGACTTACCCTCTGAAATTAGAACCCTCAGTCATGAAATACTTCTATAAATTCTTAATAACATTGTAATAACAGATAAAACTCTAGTATGATTTTCTAACTTATTATAAATCGATATTATTCTATAAAAAATAGAAATAACTTCTCAATCTTTTACCTACCATCGAAAACGGTGTTCTTCGAGGATCAATACTTCAACTATTAGTTTCTCCATATATATTATTTCGTAGCGAACAATCATGAAAAGTTATCAATCTTTTACGCAAATTGCATAGAACTGCCTCATTCATCGGTAACGATCTACAAAACTAAAAAACTGTTTAACCAACTACTAAACTATCTAACAAATAATAATCTACTATTAAACTACAATTAAACTGAACAATACAATATTACTAATGACACAAATACCGAATCCCCCGACATTTTAATGAACTAACACAAAAGCATTCCCCCTAATCATACCAATAGTTAGACATCACATTTAACAATTGTTAGCACACTTAATTTAGATAAATATTATCACTTATTATTTCTTTCTCCGACTGCACATATATAATACATGATATATGTAACCTTACAAAATACTCCTATAGGCTATAGTATTAATACTTAATAATTACTAATTAATGATATATTCATATACATCCTTTCAACATTAACAACACCCCACATACACGCGCACCCACACACACACTCGTATACTAAATAACACGTGATACGCCTGTCAGCTGATGAGGATGACTCACCTCCCCCTAAGAGGTCACGGAGACACGAGGAGGAGCCCGGAGACCAGGGTGACGTCATGTGACCACATAACTCTGCACGTGGTTAGTGTCACATGTCACGTGTCATAACGAATACTGGTAATGCGTGTGTACCTACACCAAATCGATATACAGAAAGTGTTTTATAACGATGCTCCGTCCATAGGTCACGGTTCAGTGAGTTTTACACTTAAATAATTAAACTAATGTTCACTTCTCTTCTACCTAATCCCTTCGTCATTGCATTGGGTTACGATATAATGGGATGTTAAACATATATGTAAAAGATACTGGTGTAAAGAGCAATACCTACCTTTGTTTAACTGTAATTGTTTAATTTCTGCATTTATTCATATCAATATCGTATTAATAGTATTCATTATTAATATAATTACTACATTATTGACTCCACTGGGACTTATAGCCCGGCCCTTGCGTATCAGGTAGCTACGTTAACTATAGGTACCATGGTAATAGGCTATAACCACTAAACTCCTTATACCATCCTAAAACATACATATCATACTTTTTATATACGATTATACAATTACCCTTCATATTATTTACGATTTTAAATACTTGTATACATATATGTATATTTATATTTGATATTTGCAAATTAATGTAGGATTATCAAGAGCAGGATACTTTATATAGGTATAGCGTACAATCCAATCCGCACCCACAATCATACACACATCAACATACCTTCACTCATACATTGATGCGCATTACAAATGATCCCCAACATTTCAGGCGGCTCTGATAACGCAAGTCCCACAGTTCTCCGACAGTCAGATAGCTATGCTGCCTTCCGAACAGAATAACTCCGTCCTACTTCTGAAGTCACATATATCAGACAAATAAGCCACGCCCCTTCCCTCGTGGCCACGCCCCCCCCCCCAACTTCGTCAACTCGTTTAGGAATTAATAATTAGTGTGTTATTCTTCTTTTAAACATACACACGAGTCCGTATATTCATATTTATGTGTTTATTGTCATATATGTATGTGTTTACTGTATGAAGTTTACATATATGTTACAACTTATGGTTAAACTAATTTAATAAATATAATTATATCTTGATACATATAACCTACTTTAATAAATATCATTCTTACAAGTATATCGTATGTTATTTATTAAATTAAATAATATTATTAAACTCAATAATTTTATTATAAAAGATTTTCGTAAAGAGAATGAATTAATATTTCATAAACTTATTCATATATATATATATATATATATATAATATATATATACATATTATTTGGGTTTGATAATAAGTATTAGATGGACATTATATGCATAATAATATCCAATTGATAGAAACAAACAATTAAATGATGGTTGAAATATATATATATATATATATATATA
Source organism: Osedax fenrisi (assembly GCA_964019155.1). Lineage (NCBI taxonomy): Eukaryota > Metazoa > Annelida > Polychaeta > Sabellida > Siboglinidae > Osedax > Osedax fenrisi. Next base: position 67,409,073 of record OZ025239.1, on the reverse strand, counting down.
CATATTGTCTGCACATGTATATATTATATTATTGTTAGCATATATGTATACTTTATTATTTAAACTATATATTTATTATGTAAATATAATAATAATCACTCAATAAAAACCTGTATTTGATATTTCATCTCTTTGTTCATTCACTAAAAGATATTATTTAAAATTTAGTATTGCTATTTTTAATTATTGATATATCAACATATATTGCTATAATTATGGGAAAATAATATAATTTAATAATAATTTTATATTCTATTATTACTGTAATTAATGTTATTAATATATAAAACATATATATTTTTATATTAAATGCGCATATATATTTTAATAATTTATATTTTAATATTTATTTAATATATAAGTGTGTTATTATATATATATATATATTTATAACTGCCTGTGTGGCTCAGTGGCTAAGGCGTCAGACACACAAGCAGTAGGACACGGTTTCGACCCTCGTCCGGACCATTAATTAATTTTATAAAATGGGTCTTAAAATATTATTTAGAAGTGATCTTATATAATTGTGTATAAATAAATGATCGGCTCTCGTTAAAACCATGGATGCCTTAACATGAGAGCGGCTTCGAAGGGACATTAGAGCCATATATGGTTATAAGTGAAAACTTCATCTAAGTTCCTGGATGGGATGAAAGGACTCCACCAAATAAAAAATAACAAATAATAACAAATATATATAATAATAATAATATCAGATTGGCAATAGCCCTGATGAAAGAAAAAGCACAGCTTGTCGAGTCTTTCAACCAATAGATTATAAGGAGAAAAATATATATAATAATAATAATATCAGATTGGCAATAGCCCTGATGAAAGAAAAAGCACAGCTTGTCGAGTCTTTCACCCAATAGATTATAAGGAGAAAAATATATATAATAATAATAATATCAGATTGGCAATAGCCCTGATGAAAGAAAAAGCACAGCTTGTCGAGTCTTTCACCCAATAGATTATAAGGAGAAAAATATATATAATAATAATAATATCAGATTGGCAATAGCCCTGATGAAAGAAAAAGCACAGCTTGTCGAGTCTTTCACCCAATAGATTATAAGGAGAAAAATAGATAATTATATTAACATAATGAAAATAAAATAAAGCGATAAGATAACATTATAATTAATAACATAATTACAAGTATATTATTAATAGTTACACGAAACAATTAATACAAAATTAAATAAAAACAAAATTTAAATTTAATAAAAAAAAATATATTTTGTTAAGTATCAATTTTACATGTAATTTATATTGGTGACACGCATATTGACAATGGCGTCTCAACTTTCAATATATACAAATTAATTAAAAATATATAAAACATTATTTTATAAAATATTATTTAATCATAATGGGGTGAATGTGGTTTGAAGAAGGATTAAATCTGATGTGCCTACAGAAACATTAATTTAAGAAGTGATTAGGAAAGCACACCTCTAAGATCACTAGCTCTTCAGATCACTAACTTTCCTGCCTTGGCTCCCTGTTCCCACCCTGCCAACCACATTTTGCAGTTGAGCTGAAATGCAGGAGAGGACTGTGAGCGGAAACAGGTGCCATCTAGTTTAAAATGCCTACAGGAAGATCAAATAATAGTGAATACTGCTATTAACAATACACAATACCAGCATGCCAGATCGGCCGAGGCCCGGATCAACAACGACCGCGCTACCCATCGGTTCTAACCAGGATGCCAGTTATACGTTAGCTAGTGGAACAGTAAACACAAGAACAATACGTGGTAAAAGTAACCTATAACTACCCGAATCAATCATTACTGCAATTATATGCAATATACGACGTACGCACACTAAGAAGATATGCTAACTCGAGGAACTCACAAATTAAATACATCTTTATATATAGGACATAATAGGTGTCGCAGAAATAAGGAGTATATGCATAGGAGAACTAACAACTAATAATTAACAACACTTATATTATATCGGACAGGATAAATATTTCGAAGGTGTTGAGTTTATAGGTAAGGTAAGAATTAACTGATTCGGTGATTTATTTTTAATTATTCTACTATTTATAGTAAAATGATAGCCATCCGATTTAAAGCTAAATCAATTGTGATCAATTTGAAGAAATGCACAATCGAACGGCTCAGATAGAGGTTGTGTGATAGGTGGCATGAATGGCCGAGGGCATAGGCATATTTATTCGTGGAAAGTCACACACTAGTGGTTGTAATCTCATACACTACATTCCCACAATAATTCAAGAATTACTACACGCCACTCACCAAACGACCTAATACATAATATATTGATTATATACTAACTCCACAACGATTTAAGTCTAGCATTATTAGAAGTGCAAAGAGAACATACCAAGGTGCTAACATAAATAGCGATCATGATCTTGTGTTATGTAACCTACATTTTAAACTGGGATCAAACAAGAATTATCAATCAATACGAATCCGATTCAATATCGACATACTGAAATATTGCAATAATGTTCACCTATACGAAGATAAACGTATACGTAGAGAGATATACCTTTATAGAGAGATATTTGAGAAGATTGACATAATAAATTGCGACTCTACCGATATTTACAAAAATAATGAAGAAGTAATAATAACCACTTATACAGGAATATAGCAATTGATTAAATATGACATACTTTATCTATGCGACGAGAGATGGTCGCTGAAATCTAAAAATAAACAAAAACCTGATCTAGATAGCATGTAAATAAATTTAATGAATTTTCAAACATGCGATTCACTGGGTGCAAAATTCAAGAAGTCTACCCAGCAAACTTTTTTTGGCAAGATTTGGTAAGATTTGGCAAAAAAAAAAAGTGGTTAAACCTTTCAAATATACTCTTATTTTATAAAGGGTTCATAATTAATAAGTTTTTTGTAAATTTAAAAATAAAAAAAATTTCCAAAAAAATCCAAATAAATCCAGATAAACTTGGATGAAATTGGAAAATAATAAATCCGGATATTTTTTTTCCAAATAAATCCAAAAAAATCTAGATAAATTTGGATGAAATTGGAAACTAATAAATCCGGATATTTTTTTTCCAAAAAAATCCAAAAAAATCTAGATAAATTTGGACAAATTTGGATTTTACAAATCCGGAAATATTTTATCCAAATAAATCCAAAAAAATCTAGATAAATTTGGATGAAATTGGAAACTAATAAATCCGGATATTTTTTTTCCAAATAAATCCAAAAAAATCTAGATAAATATGGACAAATTTGGATTTTACTCATTAATATCAAAAACAAAACAACCGATGTTATATGAAGTAAAGTTATCGAAGTCATATAAAGGATATACATTTGAATAAACTTTACAAACAACATTAATATTATCATTAGTTTCCTACATATAAATTCCTTATATTCATTTATATTGTTTGGGTGTTTTAATCCTACAGATTTTGTCTTAATAATATCTTCCACAGGAAACAGAGATTGTATTTCTTCGATCCGATTTATAATCTGCATTAATGGATTTTTGCCGGATCGAAATATTTTCTTTATTTGCGTATAATATAAGAGTATGTTATTAATTACTATAGTATTTCTACTTTTACATATATGTATATGTATGTATATAATATATATACATATCCCAGTTTAATACAAGTTATTTTTTTAAACTGAGATCAACTTGGATTTATCTCATCTATATTTCGTAATATTTCATAATATTATATTTAGTTATTATTTAAATTTTCAGATTAGTGATTATGCTGTAAAATTATGTGTCTTGAATATCTATTAACTATTATTACTATTGTGCATGCATCTTTTTTTAGATTTTTATTTCATATAATCATTTCGTATGATAATATTATATTGTATTATTTTTTAATTTTCCTATTGATGATTATGTTGTAAAATTATGTGTCGTCAACATAGAAATGGTTGGAGGAATATATTCGAAAACTGCCGAGCAAGCTAAACATGGTAAGGGTAAGGTATATTACTAATTATCTCAAGTATAAATGTATACTATTTTATAGTATATTTTAATAATATATGCAATTATTTATATTATATAAATTTAAGAAAAAATTAATTTTCATATATTTTAAATTATCATATTATATATATATATATATTTATGATATTTTATTTGTAATCAATGATACAACCTAATACATCATCATGTATCATTATAAATCATTATATACATATATAATTATGTATTAATTATAATTAATGGTACGAATTATTTATGAAAGCAATTAGGCTGCGGTAATTATATAATTTTACCAACTACTGTATATTGTTATATCAAAGATTATATATTTGTTTTCAAATTATCTTTGGCAAATTATATTATATTTCAAAATTATCCAAACAAAAATAAGAGGTAAATAAATTAAACTTTTAAATAACCGCATTTAAAATATAAAAGTTGTACATTTATCATTCTATATAGTTTATATTTATATATTAATTAATATGAAGGATCAACAGAACATTACGATCAACTGACAAATTAGACGAACATCAATGTCCGTTTATTCATAGAGACGAACAAATAAACGGACATCGATGTCCGTTTATCGTAAATTAAATGTTATATACTATAAAGTTTATATATTTATAGATGTTCGTTTATCGTAAAGTTAATCTTACATAATTATAGATGTTCGTTTATCGTAAATTAAATGTTATATACTATAATGTTTATATATTTATAAATATTCATAAACGAACATCTATAAATATATAAACATTATAGTATATAACATTTAATTTACGATCAACGAACATCTATAAGTATGTAAGATTAACTTTACGATAAACGAACATCTATACAATTTATAGATGTTCGTATTTATAATATTTATAATAAATATATAAACATTATAGTATATAACATTTAATTTACGATAAACGAACATCTATAAATATATATAAACATTATAGTATATACAATTTAATTTACGATAAACGGACATCGATGTCCGTTTATTTGTTCGTCTCTATGAATAAACGGACATCGATGTTCGTCTAATTTGTCCGTTGATCGTAATGTTCTGTTGATCCAATATGAATAACATATTTAGACATATAATTATACTCTATTTATTTATAATTCGTCAATGAACGATATTTAATATGATATTAAAGGGGGATGCACGAGTTGGGAACGGTTTTCAAAATGTTATCATCAATTGAGGCGGCGGCGAGCGCGCATAGCGCTATATATATTATATATATATATGTGTGTGTATATATATATATACTATATATAAATTATATAATTTAATATAATATATATATATATATATTATATATATAATATAATATAAATATAAATAAAATATATTTTATATAAGCTTTATCAATATCGGTAGGCATTGAATCAATGATTGAAGAATGCATATAAACATATAATATATTGTTAACTGTATTATACAGTTAAAATGACATAGTGTATACATTATGCGCGTTCGCCGACCGTCTCAATTGCTGGTAACATTTTGAAAACCGTTCCCAACTCGTGCAGTAACCGATATTTAATATCATAATTATTTAATAATAATTATAATACGGTATTATCATAATAATTATGATAATACATAATTATTATTTAATTTGTATAACCGTTATAATCGTTATAATAACGTAATTATTAAGTTAAATTGAATAAATAAATATTTATATAAAATGTATGGGTCAACAGAACTATTGGTCTACAGGTCAATTCCACGGTCATTGTATTACCGCAATACGGTCATAACTATTGGTCCTACACCGTAGGACCTACGGTCAATTCGATTTTTATTATCTAATATATATTATATAGATAATATATAATGGTTTAGTTATATTAGAATATAAGTATTATATTTGGATTATTATATAACTTATATTAACTATATAAATAATTAATAACTTATATTTTTATAAAAATCTAATTTACCGTTGTACCAATTGTTATGAACGTATAAATGACCGTAGTATATATGTTATAAGTTAATATAAGTTATATAATAATCCAAATATAATACTTATATTCTAGTATGGTTACTGCACGATTTGGGAATGGTTTTCAAAATGTTACCAGCAAGTGAGGCTGTCTGCGAACGTGTATACACTATGTCATTTTAACTGTATAATACAGTTTACAATAGATTATATGTTTATACTTACTCATCAATGCCTACCGATATTGATAAAGCTTATATAAAATATATTATATATGGTGACGGGTTAAAACTATAGCGCAACAATAAAAAAAAACGCGTGAGGCCTGAGTTTTATTTATATTATATATTATATTTATATATAAAGTGATGGGCACGATCACGACTTTTCACGATCATTTTCTAACGATCGTCGATCTTTTTAATCGATCATTTTTTATCATAGTCGATCGTATAATTATTTTGATCGTCGATATCGATCGCCGGTTGTGGATGTCGATCGTATTATTATATAAGCGTATCAATCCGGGCTGCTTTAAATTGGTTAAGTAATTACATAGAAGAAAAAGATATGTTGTTATATACATTTAAGAAATATGTTAATAGACATATCCCAGATAACGAGGTTTATATAACTACACCAGAACAAAGCGAAACTAATTCAGATGAATTCTATGTTATTGATGATAATGGACCATCCACTTATAAATCAACGGTAGAAATAGAAATACTTAATTATATAAATAGTAAAAATACTAATTTAGAATGCTAAATAATTATCCTATTATAAAAATTGTATTCATAAAATACAATTCTATACTCCCATCATCCGCGCCGGTGGAAAGAATGTTTAGTATTGCTACCAATATAAATAAACCGAAACGCAATAAACTAAATGATACTAACTTTGAATTGTTAGTTCTATTGAAAGCAAATTCATTATATTAATATTATTTCATTATTAATTAATTCGTATTTCAACATTTTCATAAATAAAAGTTATTATTATATCCACTATTTTGTTATTTCTTGATGTAAATATATATAAATTATGTTTAAATTTTTTTCACGATCGTCGATCGCGATCAGTTGCTGACGATCGTCGATCGTGATCGTGCCCATCACTGTATATATATTATATTAAATTATATAATTTATATATAGTATATATACTTATATATATATATTATACTAAATTTTATAATTTATATATAGTATACATATAATATATATATATATAATATATATAGCACTATGCGCGCTCGCCGCCGCCTCAATTGCTGATAACATTTTGAAAACCATTCCCAACTCTTGCATCCCCCTCTAGTATAACTAAACCATTATATATTATATATACCAGGGTTGATGGTTTTTTCGGTTTTTACGTAAAAACCAAAAAACCCGGTTTTTATCGGTTTTTATGGTTTTTATCGGGTTTTATCGGTTTTTATCTGGTTTTATCGGTTTTTATGGTTTTACGGTTATTACAATTAAAACAAGTACAAATTATAATTTTTTCATAACAAAAAATTAACTAAATTGTATTATTTTCATTATAATTTTAAATATATAGACATCATATAATGGAACATAATTATTATTCAACATTATAATAAATTTAATAAGTTCGAACTTAAAGGATCCTCAGTTAAAAACCATTATTGTTAAATAATTATAAATGAATAGATATCATTTTTATATTTTTGATTCATATTTATAACATTTAATTTGATTATATAATAGTTAAAAATATTATAGTTATTTTATTTGCGTTTAGAGTATTTCGGCTATAGCCACGCCCATAGTCCCACCCCTTTTGAAATCGCCGGCTACAGTGTCTGGTAACCGTTACAATATACTCAAAATTGTAGTCTAAAATAGTACTTTTAAAGTACTACTTTACTTTATATTATTTAGTAAAATAATTAAGTTTGGTAATATTTGGCTATTACATATAAATAACTATTATTAATAATAATGTATTATCATAAAAACTATAATTTAAAAGTTAAATTAATTTGTTAAAAACCGTAAAAACCGACGAAAAAACCACTTTTAAAAACCGAATCAACACTGCTTTTAAAGCAGTGCTTTACTTCATATTATTTTGTAAAATGATTAAGTTTGGTAATATTTGGCTATTACATATAAATAGCTATTATTAATAATAATGTATTATCATAAAAACGATATATGTTTACATTTCAATATATAAATAATTCATAATTAGAATATTCTGCCTAATGGTGGCGTAATTAAATTTGTTATCACATAATCATTGTATCGTAGGCATATAAGTGTAATTAGATGAGAGTCCTACCCACTCACTGATATAACATATAATGTAGGCAATTATAATTTATAATTTAAAAGTTAAATTAATTTGTTAAAAACCATAAAAACCATGGTTTTTACAACTTGAAAAAACCGACGTAAAAACCCATTTGAAAAAACCAATTTTAAAAACCGAATCAACCCTATTATATACTATATATTAGATAATAAAAATCGAATTGACCGGTGGACCAATAGTTCTGACCGTATAAATGACTGTATTGCGGTCATACAATGACCGTGGAATTGACCGGTTGACCAATAGTTCTGTTGATCCAAATGTATTACAATATAAACAGAGTATTGTATCCGTAACTTGATGTATTAACATCGGATAATCTGGTACTATGAATATTTACAAGGCAATTTTGAACTTTTAAAGCGTAGCTTAATTTAAAAATCGCAAAGCTTTTTAAATCATACTAAAAGTCATATGTTTTTACAAATGTGTATTTAAATAATAATTATTATCAAAATATGTAACAAATGTAATTGGAATTGTAAATTAAATTGTAAAATATAGTATGTATCATTTATTTAGGCCGGTGGTATGGGGGAATACCGATGATAAAAAAAATTAAAAAAATTAAATAACTATAAATAGCAAAGTTCACGTGTGGCGGGCAAGGCGTGCGTTACGCACATTTATTATATATACGAAAATAAAATCTAAATAGAACATGTATATATGGAATAATGACTTTATAAAAATATACATATATACCATAATGGTGACCATTCGTTTTAATTGATATTTTGGGTTATTTGATTTATTTTGTTTAGTTTTATTCATCAGTTTTTTTAGCTTCTTTATATCCCGAAGTGAGCCTATACAAAGTAATTAGTAACTACGAATAATGTATTCGCTCGACGAACGCCTTGAGAGACACGCATACACTTTTTTATTTATAGTTATTTAATTTTTGCCTACCATCCGTACTATCCGTGGTATTTTGTAATATAATGATATAGAATTTAACCATATATATGTATATATATAAAAACTAACATGTAATAATTGTTACAATATACAATAACATGCTATATTGCCAACTATATGAAATATGTATTTGTATTTTTATCTAAAAAACCTATAATAGGTATAATATTTAAAATTATATCAACTAATACAGCATTGATACATACGTACCTGACTGGGAATCCTGCCTAGTATACAACAGAAAATTGAACAGTATGCGCTGAATATGCCGTGATCTGAGTTAAGCTCTAAAGAAGCACCCTGCAACGAAAGTGTGGATGAAATAACACACCAACTATGTCTTAACCAGGTTATTTTTTTAAACGTCACTCTCGTGGTATTGGTCCATTCACCATTAAAGCTGATATCACAACAACTACAGCCCGATATCGATCTGATATTTATAGCCAAATATCGGCTGCTTCAAATTATTTTAATACATTTACTAGATATCGAGCAGATAAAAGGGTTTTATAAACAATTATAAACAATTTTGTAATCTATTTAGATCAGCCACTATCACTATTATAATTCTCAGATAATTATATTTTTAAATATCTGCTACTATAAATCTGATTCCTAAAAGTTATACAAAATAACTTATCAATAAAATCACATATCATATTTATTATAATTATTATATTTTATAATCAAATTTAATATTTAAAATTACATTAAATGTATACTACTAGTTATACACATATAATTAAATATATGTAATAAAGATTAATGTAATAACTAAGTTTTAGCCGCAGAGATTAAAAAATATAATCACTTGATCTCTCTAAATAATGATAATTTCGGTTCAAAATATATCGAAAAATTGCAGGTGGTGGTGAGTGAGTGATTTGAATTTTGAACAAAACATGTATTAATAGATAGGAGCTAAGTAAATATCATAGACTATGATTACATAGAGAATATAGAATATGGCCTATTTTTTGTTTTGATTACGATTGCCTAAGTCAAAATATTTTAAAATTATAATAACAACAAATGTATATAATTCTTATAATATATACTACATGTACATTTTCCATATAAGTTTATCATGTATACTAGTGTGTATAATATCGAAACAAGTATTTTTAATTTGACTTTATATTCAGTAATCAAAATAAAAGGGTATCATATTCGATACAGACCAATAATACTCACTAATTGATATTAAATGATACTAAATCTATAAATATATATATATATATATATAATAAGTTGGCGCCGGTTATCTGTATTCATATTTTGTTTTAATTTAATTTTATATTTATATTTGATTATTTATGAAAAATGTATTTGTATTTTATCTAAAAAAACTTATAATAATTACAGTATAATCCGAATATTCCTTGACCCGAGCTAAGCTCTAAAGAAGCAACACTGCAAGGAAAGCACTGGATGAAATAACACACCAACTATGTCAACCAGGTTTTTTTTATTGAAACGCGAATCGTGATAAATAATAATAAAAATAACAAAGATTTTGCGTATCTACGTAATGTGATTAGTATTAATACTATCAGCAGTATCGAAATAGATAAATCTATAAATTTAGGTTTGCTGCGATTTGCAAACTACAATTTTTTCATTGCTCTATTCAATTTTATATAAATTAGCTTTACTCGTTTTTTAATATAATGTTATTTTATATGATCTTATATTAAAATGAGCACAAGAGTATATAGTAGCACTTTGTAGGTATCTTCCTACACTTTTATATTATAAAAATATCAATTAATTATAATACTGTAATATTAAATTTTATAAATAATGTATTTATGAAATTATTTATCATATGTTTATGATATTTCATAACATAATTGAAACATGTAGATAACAAAATTAAAGTGTATTCATCTATAACCCAGGAAATGGATATATGTGACCTAAATATGCCACCAATACCCTACATTATTGTTATACTCCTATACCCTAATTAGGGTATAGGAGGGTAAATGTTAATTATGTGCTAAATTTGTCTTCACTGTACCCTAAATTAAAGTTTATTAGTACCCTAATTTTTAACCGTGTTATGTTACTTTATTACAAAATATATTCTGTTGATGTTTATATTAATTGTAAATAATTACAGATAAATATAAGTGTAACTGTAAAGAGATGACGAATGGTGAAATTGATAGAAAAATTGCGGCAGCCTTTACATCGATTAAAGTGTGTTCTAATAATGGTTAATATTACAATTAAAATTATATAACATTTATTTTATGTATAAATTAAATTAAAACTTTATAATATAATTTGTTGTAATATACTTTTCATATCTATGGAATATATATATATATATATATATTATAATAATCATATTTATTTATTAGATATTTTTTTTCAATAATATATCAAATATAAATAAAATATTCACTTATTAAATGGATGAGTGCCGTTCGTTTTATAAATATATTTTCTATTTAATAGATAGAGATAATTATAAGTTTTAAATGCTAAAGCATATGCCACACCAAAAAGTACCTAGTATTTTGATGAGGATATCGACGGGGATATCGTTGGTGATTTAAATGAACAAATTATTAATATGTTTGAAATTTTAATTATTTAATTATTTAATACTCAAAAATTAATTAAATATATTAAATAATAAAATATATAAACAATATATAACGAATAGACGCAAAATAGTATATCAATAAAAGCAGTGAATAATAATATTGGAAAGATATCTGACTAAAGGAGCGGGAAGTGGATAGAACTGGTTTATTATTAAATGATTATTTATGTCTGGTATAAGTAAATAATTATTTTGTGACTTATATTTCAAGATTCTATTTAGAATAAGTATATATATACCTACATTTTATATTGCTACTTTATTCTCTGTAGAGTATATAGGTGTTGTAAATAATGTATATAATATAATGTAGATCAGGGATAAATCATATAAATATCAAAATCAACACCTATGTTCTGTGTTAGATGACAATTATACAAACATATTTATATACATATTCATTGGTTATTGTTATGCCTTGTAGTGACTCCTGTGCTTATATTCATACATTAGTTTAGGTGTAAATAGAGAACGTAATGCTAGTTTTTAAATGTTTATATTAATATTATTTACAATTTTATTAGATTTTGAAAAATATATAATCCATTTAATATATAAATCATTAGATTTATATCATAATATTTAAATGTAGAGATGTATAATTAATCAATTAAAATTAAATTAAATACATATTTTATTATAATAAAACGAATAAAGTGCTCATCCCCTTAAATATTCTAAATGTTTCCAAAATAAGAATACTCTTTTTATAGTTATCACCTAGCCAATATATATATATATAATCTTATTATTATCACTAATTATTATAATAAGTTTATATTACACTAGATAAGAATAGTGTATATGAAGAAGATGAAGAGGAAGAAGAAAAGGAAGACGAGGAAGAAGAAAAGGACGACGATAAAATGGATGATGAACCATTGCAGGGGGATTCTCCTCATTATTAAAATAAATTTATAAATTTAATTCTTATATTTTCTAACCGAATATTTCTAGATTATATCTTGTCGGATATTTCTAGATTATTTACTTGTCGGATATTTCTAGATTATTTACTTGTCGGATATTTCCAGATTATTTACTTGTCGAATATTTCCAGATTATTTACTTGCCGGATATTTCCAGATTATTTACTTGTCGGATATTTCCAGATTATTGATTGCCGGATATTTCCAGATTATTTACTTGTCGGATATTTCCAGATTATTTACTTGTCGGATATTTCCGGATTATATCTTTCCGTATATTTCCGGATTATTGATTGTCGGATATTTCAAGATTATTTACTTGTCGGATATTTCCGGATTATATCTTGCCGTATATTTCCAGATTATTTACTTATCGGATATTTCTGGATTATTATCTTGCCGTATAAATCCAGATTATTTACTTATTGAATATTTCCGGATTATTTTCTTGCCGTATATTTCCAGATTATGTTCTTTGCGGATATTTCTGGATTATTTTCTTGCCGTATATTTCCAGATTATGTTCTTTGCGGATATTTCTGGATTATTTTCTTGCCGTATATTTCCAGATTTATTTCTTGCCAAATTAACCACATGTTGCCGGATTTTTTCCGGATATTATTTGCCAAAAAAATCCGGATTCTGTCCAAAAAAATCCGGATATTGCCAAAAAATAGTTTGCTGGGTATTGACCCTTTGGTTAGATTTACCTATTGAAAATCTGCCTACAAAATAATCCAGTTATCATGTTAGTCTCCTACGACTCTAAATAAGTGTTCTGTACTTTACCCATTGTTACCTCTATTATTCAATTGTTCGTCTTCGTAGACACTGGTTGCAGCATAAATTTGCATGATTGTTAAATTCATTGGATCGGATGCTATCCTTATTCTGAGATGATTCTGCTATATAGTTTAGAATAACTAAAGGCAGATCCTTCCTCACAATAAAAGCCACTCCCTATTGATGGCATTTGTTCTGTCTATTATAAACTATATTACAACCTCATCAGTAAGAAATTCACCAGATTTTTAATTATTCTTTCTGCTAAACCAATGATGTCCCATTTGAATCGATTTTGCTCTCTCGTTAGTTCATGAATTTCCCAGTATCATTACATGTATCCATAGACATCTAAGGGGCGAAGCCTATGTATTAATATATAACGTGTTTTGGTAAATATATAGGTTTATTAATCACTTTCACTTTATTAAGAAACTTGACTATGTATAACTACTGTATACATTAACAAAATGCATTTTTGGTTAGTACAATTAGATTATATCATTATTGATTCATAACATATATATATATTATATTTTTACAAATATTATATATTTATAAATATTAAAACTTTAGATTAATAGTATCTACTATAATATTAGTCTACGTAGCCTATATTACATATGTTAGTATAAGTTTTGTTTAGATATATGTAGGATCAACATTACATGTGTTGTATACATTTATTACCAGATAGTTTATCATTTTATATATCAAAGATGTTTCGAAGCAAATATATAACACTCCCTATCTACATAACTTAATGAATACCTGCCGCTGATAGCAGTATTATTAATCACTAACATATATTTAGGTTATAACCAATAGCGTTCCTATAGGAACGCTTTCCATATAACAATGTTTTCAATAATCTATTTACATTTAATATAAATTAGCTTTTACTCGCCGCATAGAAATGTATTGCTTTTAAAACCACCATAGAACACCGATTCGTTATATATTAGTAATGTATACTTAGTCTTCATCATATAAATAATAATTTAAAACATATTATTTAACATTTTAAAAGCTTATATTTTGATACAAATTTATATTATAGACAACAAATAGTTCTGTAAATTCACCCCATATAGGTGAAACTGTATGTTTGTTATATAGAAAATCGAATTTCACATTTTCACCTAAATTTTATATCTTTCATATTAGAAAACCATATGTATGATATGTTATTTTATTTTATTTGGTGGAGTCCTTTCATCCCATCCAGGAACTTAGAAGTTTTCACTTATAACCATATATGGCTCTAATATCCCTTCGAAGCCGCTCTCATGTTAAGGCATCCAAGGTTTAACGAGAGCCGATCATTTATTTATACACAATTATATAAGATCACTTCTAAATAATATTTTAAGACCCATTTTATAAACAATCAAACCACGTGCAATAACTGCACTAAAATACACGAAAAAGGACGTCGATTCTGCCCGGCCAGAGAATCTCGATACAATAGATGCTATCTAGAAGGTCACTGGGCCGTAAAATGTAAACAAAAACAGTAAACACATAACAACATTCATGAGGTTAGAGATGTCGAGTCAATTGACAAGATATGCTTCGATACAGTCTACACGCGCAGTGAAGCTTATGCAAAGCTAGATTTTATGCATAATGGTACACCTGCTAATCTACGAGTAAAGGTAGATACAGGTGCACAGGGAAATCTATTGCCTATGCGAACATTTATGAAAATGTACCCCAATCCAATTAACAGATCGATGCTTGAGAAAAATAATATACGTCTATCAGTCTATAACGGAAAAGAGATAGAAAAATATGGGAAATTCGACCTGACATTACAATATGACTCAAGATCGACACAAGCTACATTCTATGTGGTTGATATGCCAGGTCCGGTCCTCCTTGGCCTACCGTCATGCAATGAACTAAAGTTGGTTACATTACATTGTTCGGTATCCAAATCTGAATGACTAACGGCATCGGCGAAGTGATAACACAATATCCCCGTTGTTTTAGCCCATTAGGTAATTTATATGGCAACTATCACATTGTCATAGATCCAAATATACAACCTATTGTACATGCACCACGTAGGTGTCCCATTGCACTCCGTGATGAAGTAAATGCGACCCTAGATAAGATGGAAACACTGAAGGTCATATAAAGAGTACACCGCCCGACTGATTGGGTATCAAGTTTGGTCTATAGCCGCAAGGTCAATGGAACACTCCGTATCTGTTTATATCCGAAAGACCTAAACCGCGCAATTAAGCGTCCACACTATACAACACGCACACTCGATGAGATTAAACATCCTCTAGATGGTGCAACAGTATTCTCGAAACTAGATGCGCGTTCGGGATACTGGTCTGTTCATTTAGATGAACCGTCCAGTTTCCTCACTACTTTTAACAGTCCACTTGGCAGATATAGATTCCTTCGACTACCATTTGGATTGAACTCTAGTCAAGATGTCTTTCAGGAAAGGATGGATCAGATTCTGGAATCATGTTCAGGTACCATTAGTATCGCAGATGATATTGGAGTATTTGGAAAGACAATTGAAGAGCACAATCGCAATCTGAGAATGCTGATGGATAAAGCGTTTCGTCACGGACTCGTATTTAATGAAAGTAAATGCTTCATAAATACACCCTCATTATCATTCTATGGACTCCTCTTTGACAAAGAGGGAGTTCATCCAGATCCTTCGAGAATAAAGAACACCAAAGCTATACAAGCACCAACGACCCCAAAAGCACTCCAAGAATTCCTCGGGATAGCAACATACATGTCCCCTTTTACGAAAAACTTGGCTCATCACACGACGCCACTACGAGAACATCTAAAGAAAGATGCAGAGTTTCATTGGAACCAATCTTTAGAGAAAATATTCAACGATATCAAAGAGAGGAATTGCGCACAACTACTCTCGTATACTATAATCCCCATAAACAATCTATTTTACAGGTCGATGCGTCTGGTTACGGTCTCGGAGCAACACTAATACAGGAAGGTCGTCCAGTGGCCTTCACATCAAAATCATTAAGTCCAGCCGAGACCAGATATGCCAACATCGAGAGAGAAATGCTAGCGATAGTATTCGGATGTGAACGTTTTCACAACTATATTTATGGAACCAGGTTTATTATACATTCTGGCCATAAACCCTTAGAGATGATCGTCCGAAAGAACCTTCATTCAGCACCGACTCGTCTTCAACGTATGTTAATTAGAGTCCAACAATATGATTTCGATCTAGAATACAAACCTGGTTCAGAGATGCTTCTAGCTGATGCACTATCACGGCAATCTATTCATGATGACAAACATATTAACCTTGACATACAAATCACTCCTATTCAGTTCTCTCGTCGACTCCTTATGAAACTGCAAGCTGAGACTTCTGAAGACCCTGATCTACAGTTTCTACGCAGAACTATTCAAGATGGATGGCCAAAGGACTATGGCCATATCGATCGAATAATCAGAGAATATTGGCCGTATCGTGACGAACTAACTATCTATGAAGAACTTATTGTCAAAGGACAACAAATAATCATACCCGAACCATCTCGAAAATTCATTCTTAATACACTACATATCCCACATTTAGGTATTCAAAGAACTTCAGCCCTAGCCAGAGCACACGTATACTGGCCTGGGATATCTAGATATATAACCGATCTCATACAGGCATGCAGCAAGTGTCAAGAGAACCAAAATAAACAGCCTAAGGAACCGATGTTATCACATGAGATCCCGGTTAAACCATGGCAATATATCAGCACAGATATATTTTACTATAATAATAAAACGTATATATTAATTTGTGACTTCTTTACGAAGTTTCCATTTATATATAGGTACTTACAGTTCAATCACCAGTGACAAGTAATGCCATCATCATGTAACTGAAAAATCTCTTCGCAGAACACGGAATCCCGGAAAGACTAACAAGTGATAATGGTGGCCATTACACTTCTAATTCATTTGAAAAATTTACGAATGACTGGAATATAAATCATATTACTTCTAGCCCATACCATTCACAAGGAAATGGCTTCGCCGAGCGAACCATTCAAAGTATAAAACAGATTATAAAAAGACAGATAACTTATATCTTTACTTCTATTACGGTCCACCCCCATACAAAACTCTACTAAAAGTCCCGCTGAACTTTTATATGGCCGAAAAATATCCACCCTCCTACCCTCCATAACCAAACCCATTCATCAGCAGGTCGAAACACTTATCAAGAACGATAGCACCTCTAGGCGATATTATGATAATAATATTATTTATATTATATAACCCAAGGTCACTCCCATTACTCGAGTACGTTATCGCGACCCAACTACAAAGACTTGGAAGCAGGCTACTATCGTCCGACCGATCGAGGCACCACGCAGCTACGATCTCCAAACCGCAGAAGGAACGGCGATCCGACGAAACCGAAGTGATCTACGACCAACTTCCGACGTCGATGCTGTGGATGCTGGTCCCGATACTACTCCATCTACACCCGATACACCAACGATACTACGACGTTCTAATCGTATCACAAAACCTCCCGACCGTTTGGGATGGTGATAGCCTCTCATATTATTATGAGAAAAGAGTATGTTATATATCCTATATATAATATGAATAGATATATATATATATATATATATATATATATATATATATATATATATATGTATATATCTGTACATCTATGCATATGCACCTAGTACAATACTAATGCCCTGTGTACATGTATTAGCATAATAATACATCGGGCATAAGATAATATTATAGGCATACGCTATATACGTATCTGCACATGCATTCCTATTCGTATACCGATATTATGTAATATCTGCACGAATAGTTTATATCGTATCGTGCACGCGTGCAACCAACCGTATCGCCAAGAACGCGTGCACTAGGCAATCATCTGATTGGCTGATGATATCGCCTGATTGTGATACGCCCATATTACTATATATACGACCGTATCCCTATCAATCGGCAGTCTAAGTATCACTACCTAGACTCACGCACGACATCCCTATACACTAATAAACATTGTTATCGTTACTTGTCATAATCTTCATTATACAGATACACACATATAAAGTATATAACAAATACCTGTCGAGACTAACAGTATTATTAAGCACTAACATATATTTAGGTTAGAACGCTTTCCATATAACAATGTTTTCAATAATCTATTTAATCTATTTAATATAAATTAGCTTTTACTCGCCGCATAGAAATGTATTGCTTTTAAAACCACCATAGAACATCGATTCGTTATATATTAGTAATGTATACTTAGTCTTCATCATATAAAGAATAATTTAAAACATTTTAAAAGCTTATATTTTGATACAAATTTATATTATAGACAACAAATAGTTCTATAAATTCACCCCATATAGGTGAAACTGTATTTTTGTTGTATAGAAAATCGAATTTCACATTTTCACCTAAATTGTATATCTTTCATATTATAACCATTTGTATGATATATATATATATATAAATATATACTTTAAACGAATGTATAGACACTGAATGGGATACATAACACGCAACGTTATCTACATTGTGTTATCAGTATCCTTAACATGTCCTCATATCATGCCCCTTCATACAGTGTTATATGCAAGTATGTAGTGACGCCAAGGCAGAAGTATACACCCATACGGCAATAGCTCGACAATGATGGAAATTGCATTTCAAAAAGAATACCACAAATATACGTGTAACGAATGCAGACATAAGGTTACTTGCGTATATATATATATATATATATATCAGTATTGGTATTCGTGTACGCATTCGAAATGTAATTATTTATAATCGATGCTAGAATTTAACATACAATAATTATTATATAGTATTATATATTATTATATACTATTTATTATAAGTATTATACAATATATCGCATGTCGTATAATAATTATATATATATATATATAACATATAATGGAAACCAATGCCGTAACAATTCGTGAAGCGACACGTAGATTACTTCCGATACTTTTGATAGTATTTGATATTAAGATTAAAATCTATTCAATAGTTTCTAATTACAATCGAGCTGAAATACCTCATGCATCTGGTCGCGCCACAGACTCGCGATATACACTGAGTATACTATAGTATACATTGTGTATTGTATAGTATACTATATATACTTCCCCTATATATCCTTATTGTTTATATGATTAATTTATATATCAATATCGTATATATCCATTATGTGTAATAATATATATTGATACATATAGTTATATATATATATATATATATATATATATATATATATATATATATCAATATATATATATATATATATATATATATATATATATATATATATAATATATATATAATTTATTATTACATACAATTTTATTTAATTAAATTAATAATTTATTAATTTGTATTATTTTATTAATTACAAGTGAAGTAGTATCTAAATAATAATCATTCAACATATCAATACAATAGTATTCACAGCATTAATAGATTAAGCACGTCACGAAATATTAAGTATAGGAATATAAATAATACTAATTATAAATATATTTATATATTAATTATTAATATTTATTAACAATTATTATTTTAATATAAATTATTTTATGATATTATTAATTTAGAATACTGATACAAATACTTAATGCACACACGCATATATATATATATATATATATATATATATAATATATATATATACATATATATAATATATATATACAGTAAAACCTCTCTATAAGAAACTCTTTTTTTTTCAGTACTTTTTTTTCTTATAGAGAGGTTTTCTTATAAAGAGGTTTTTACTTTTCCAATGATTTTAAGAATTAATTTATAATTGAAAATGCATTATATAACATAGGTTATATATAGTATATTTATTTTGTATACTGTTATAAATGTATACTGTATTGTTTGCGCTTAGACATGTTAATACATAATGACATTTTATTAGATTTACATTAGAAATTATAAATTATGAATCTCATTGATGAATATAATATAATGAATATTATAATAATCTATTATTTAACAATTAATTTCATAATATAATAAATTGTATCATCAATACATTTAAGGATATAATAACATTTATTAATTAATTTTAATAAATTTATGGATATACAATAACATTTATTAATTAATATTAATAAATTCAAGGATACAAATAACATTTATTAATTAATTTTAATAAATTTATGGATATACAATAACAATTATTAATTAATTTTAATTCATTTCGAGCTATAATATAATATTTAAAAAAAATATCTTATATAATAATTAATTTCTATAATTTTTATCAATATACAATACTTCTATTTATATATAATTATTTTTTATACAATTAGTTTCTTATAAAGAGGTTTTTCTTATATTTTTCTTATAAGATTTTCTTATAAAGAGGTTTTTTTAATGTGGAAAAGGTTGAATTCCAACCAAATGTGTGAAAAATGTTCTTATAAAGAGGTTTTTCTTATAAAGAGGTTTCTTATAGAGAGGTTTTACTGTATATATATATATAATATATATATATATATATATATATATATATATAATATATATATATATATATAATATATATATATATATATATATATAATATATATATATATTAGTGTTGCAACCGGACCCTCATTTCCATGTATTCTTATCTTTCAATTCAAAAAATAAAAGTATCAGTATCGTATCAATTTAAAAAAATCTAAGTAGGGGAAACTAGTAACCTAATACGGACAATTTAACAATAAATGGTCTTAACATTTTGTGACTCATTATTTGTATTCAAATATTGCAATATATTAATATTATATGGTCATAGATATTATTGTGATTTTAACATTTTATTTAATCTTTTAATTCCATAGATAACGGGGGTGTCCGTATTCGGTACCCATGTCCGAATACGGACACCCTGTGTTATAATACGGACACCCTATATACCATTAGATAAACTATATAGTATTGATGAATCAATCGGACAAATTACAATTACATTATTTATAATTAATTTTATGACAAATTTATTCTACATACAATAAAATAAATGTTAGCTAAAATACAAACAAATGTAGACAAATATTTTTTAATATTTCAAAAATTAGTGGAAAATAATTTAAAAATACAAAAAATATGTCAAAATATTTCAAAATATATTTTAAAAAAATGTTCTAAAAATATTTTTTATAAATTTTACAAATATTTTAAAATATAATATAATATAGTATAGTTGGAATTAATTATGCTCGTACATTATTTATATACAATCACTAGTTTTCTTAAATTAATTAAATACAGTTATTTAAAATTATATTTAGTAGAGTTAAAAATGTTGTTCCAAAGACACAAAGTTAACACTTAGTAGACACTACATTTCAATTGGCTAAATTGGATTTAACATTTTTTTTTTATAATTTGAATTTATATGTTTTCTAACTATTTGTTTATTACATGACATGGAAATAGTATCAGTCCTATTCTTATAAAATTGTAGCTATATCAGTATCAGTCCGATTTTTTTAAAAAACATGTATCCGTCCGAGTCTGAAAACCACAAATATCACTCCGAAGTCCGGTTGCAACACTAATATATATATTAACAATATAATAACACAATAATAACATTATTAGTTGTAGCTTCATTGATGTTATTAATATTAAATTATAAAATCAGAATAGTTCACATACTGTGCGCTGATTGGCTATAGGGTATATATATTAATGCATATATGCTTTACAGGTACCTTATACTTTAAGGTACCTTATTAAAGGTTGAACTGATATTCCGAGTAATAGATATATAATTAATAATGTACATCCACCCGGATATACCGACAAAGTATAATTTATATACTATCATGGACACACATGTTCTAATACAATTAATTTCTTGCCATATTTAAATTGTGAATATATATTTTAGACACAGACTTTGAGGGGGGTCCCCTCAAAGTCTGTGATTTTAGATAGGATCACTAACACTAGATAATTGTAATAAATAAATCATAAATAGGTATAATCTAAACAGAACATCTACAATAATTTACAACTAAAACTTCAAATGGTAAACCCAAACCTCTAAATTTTCAAAATATTAAACCTCAAACCCAAAACTAACCCTAACCTAAGCCAACCTTAACCCAACCCTAACCCAACAATAACCCAACCCTAACCCAACACTAACCCAACACTAACTACTATAACCTACAATACGATACAGTAATTCAATAGTAAACTAAAGTTTCTAATAACGCCCCTGTGAGATACACAACCCAATTCACATTTACACGTGATCACCTATTACATCATTACATTACGTAACACCACTTTTATTAACCTATTACAGGACAGGGGACACACAGCATGTCGGAAGAGGTGACTCGGCAATGCTACCTACTGTTCACTATAGTTATAACCTATAACTAATAAAACTGATAAAACAACACCAGATATTAATCGATTACATATAGCATAGTAGAATAGCTTTATGTATGTGTGTATATAATACTATATATATATGTATATGTATATGTATATGTATATGTATATGTGTGTATGTGTATAATAACAATAATAATAATAGTAGAATCAATTCTCTAAAGTGTAATAAAATAATAATGTTTAAAAAGTAATTATAATAAAAGATATTTCTTCAGTCTTTTGAGGAAGATAGAAATGGAAGTAGCTCTTCTTATCACCAGAGGTAGCTTATTCCACATCGAAGTAGTAGATATCCTGAAATACCTCTTTGTGATTTTCAATCAATATTGACCCTCTTCAAGTTTCATTGTATAATGCCTCGAACAGCCAGTTCTTTTCTCTGATAGTAGCTTTGATAAATAGGCAGGTTCTACTTAAATAATTACTTTTAAAAATACAAATCTGTTATTAATTCTGGTAGATACTCCTAACCATTTTAATTTTCGTAGATAATAATTAGTCGAAAATCGATCAGAATATGGTACAGTAAATATAAGTTTAATATAGGGGCGCAGGAAGGTATATTTCATAAGGGGTCCACTAATTTATATTATAATATTAAATAAATATATATTTTTGTGAGTGTATAACTAATTACAATTATTAGATATTGTATAAATATATAAGTCTATATAAAAATTACACCGAATTTTATTAGGTAATATTAATAAATGGTAGATTTAATGAAATAAAAAATGTTCTCTTTCCATTGTGTTTTCTTTACAAATGTTGACATAAATGTATAATTCATCTACATTGCCACAGTGAAAGCTACATATCATTCAACTATTCAGTTTCTTTTGTCCCATTGAATTTATCAGCCAATTATTTATAATGCGCATGTTACTAAAACTTATTTGTCTTACAATGATTAATGTCATAAATAATTTCACATTGTAATATATTTTACCTATGTCTGATTTATACATAATGTATCTACATGTATCGGATAGATCAGATGTAATTATTTCTAAAAGTCATTTCATCTAAAGACGAATGCATTTATTTTGAATATTTTAGTGTATCTTGAATAGCGACCTTTTAGACTAGATTTACTCGATGAGCTGTGCATTGTACAGTGTGCAATGGGTGTAATTTGCCAGCATTTGTTCCTGACATATTGAAGCATGTACACTGTACAATGTAGAATGTACAGTGTACAATGTACAATATTGTATCTACCACACATATTATTTTCTCCATCATATGAATAACCTCGTAAATTCTCTAGCAGAAAATATTCTTATCAATTCATATTTTATATTTTCTATAGTTTATGCCTTAACATCATTGGCTCTATGGTATAATTAGAATCTCATGGTCTCTATATTATTAATAAATTATTAAAAATTATTAAATTATTTTAAAAATGGCCTATAAACAGGCTGGTTCCAAATGTAGGACCCTATTAGGACCCCCCTATTTACCTATATATGGATGTGCTCATGCATTATATTTTCACATCGGATAATATAATATTATATGAAGTAAATGCGTTTCAGAAATAAATATTGTTTTAATTGTGGTCAATAAATCATAACAAATTGTATTATAAACAGTATATTTATATTTTTTGTTTACAATGGTTACATATTTATTTCTACATATGTAACTATGGGTAAAAAATAAATATTATTATAAATTAATTAAAATACATAATGTAATATGTAAAAATGGTTAAGAGGACATCTAAACTATCGATAACTATAATCGAGAGATATATAATTTTATATTTTTCAAGTATACATTTCTAAGTATATATAATGTATAACAAAAGCTCGAGTATGATTTAAGGTCATACCCGGGATGTAGCATATTAATTTATATATATATATATATATTACGAAAGCTGGAACGTGATAGTACGTTAAGCTGAATTTTTTTTAGCTGTACAGTAAAATATTACTACCCGAGTAAACCTATAAAAGTATATTTTTACTGTTGTGGTTAGGTTGGGTTAAGTTTTAATTTCTGTAGGTTTTTTTAGCTGCATTACTTCCCGAGTGAACCTATAAAAGTATATTTTCACTGTTGTGGTTAGGTTGGGTTAAGTTTTATATATATATATATATATGTAATAATGAGGGTCGAATTTAATGAAACAAATAAAACACCACTCACTTATGATAGGGGAACGTTGTATTTATTCTTTATTCATAAATCAAAAACAAGAAAAAAATCATGCACTATAGATTTATAAATCTGTTATAAAACATATATACAGAATTACAATATGGAATAAATATAATATAATATAATGTTTTACAAACCTCCACGTGTCAAGGTATAATCAGAAATGAAAGAATATTATTAAATCTAATATGGTTCAGATTATATTACTTCTACGCGACGGTTCATTGGTCTAACCAATTATATACACTAAATAACCCTAGATAAAAAACACAAAAATCAATATATACAATCAACATTTCTACTTTTAATTATTACATAACAGAAAACAAAAATAAAAACCAATTAAAAATATATAATAAACTAAATAACATTAACTAAAAACACAAAAATTACTAGATTAAATTAACATTTATAATTATTACATAATACACAACTAAATAAAATAACTAATTAAAAATATATAATATAAACATAAAAACAACTATACAACCATATATAAGACGCTAGTCTGCTACATATATATATTACATATATATATATATATATATATATATATATTATATTAAATGTTTGTAATGATATCAATGGGCATAAAAAAATATCACGTTATAAAAAGTTAAATTATATTAAATTAATAAAATTATAACATATCGGATAACGAAACAACGGACAAACTATTACATCATTTAAAATTTATAAAATAGTTAACGGTTCTCCAGATAGTTTAAAATTAGTATTAATAAATACACTATAGGGTAAGGAAGGGTAATTTAGCAGATTTTTTTTGTGTTTTACTAGAAGTGATCTATTTAAAAATATACATATTTTTAAACAACCATAATTTACATAAAATGTACTTTCTACTAATCCATGGTCAATGGATATAAGTAAAAATCGTTTTATCATATAACGACAGAACGGAAAAACCATCACCCGAGCGAAGCCGGGCCGAAGCCAGCTTGTACATTATAAAAGAGTACGTTATTATTATATTCGCAAATAAACAATATATTAATTGAAACAATAATATAAAAATTTAAATTCATAATAAAATTACCTAGTAACAAAATAATAACAAATTAAACATTAAACACGAATTAAACATTTAAAATAATAATTTAAAATAACAACAGTAATAAACGCTGTATTTCGTACAATCACAAAAACAATATACGTGAATACCAGAACGTTATTTATTTAAATGGATCGAGGAGATAGTAACGAGGAAATACGTGATATGGAAGAAGAAGACGAAGAAGAGGAGGAGGTGGGGGGCGACGAAGATGAGGAGGAAGAGGAGGGGGTCGACGAAGAGGAGGTGGATGAGGTAAGGAGGGGTCAGGTGGGGTCAAGATTAGCGAGACGAGGGGCCGGGGACTCCTCGCTAGTCGGCCACGACGAGGATGTACGTCAGATCCGCAATCTACGTCTGATAGCATTCGAGGAAATATTGCGACTAGCGCGGAGGTTCCCGGACGAGGAATCAAGTGATGAGGACGAGGATGAGGAGTTTGAGGTGGAGAACAGCAACGATGGGTATGAGTCAGACATAGAAGACAACGATGAATACAACGATGAACAATTAATTTCCGGTTCGTATTAATGTTGTTCAGTGACTGGTTTATATTATTTAAGAATATATATAGTATTATATAGTAGGTAGTGGGGTATATAGTATTAGGTAATAATATATTACTAATAAATAGAACATACTAGCTATAGCTAGTACTATAATACTATAAACACTACTACTATATACAATAGTTGCGTATAAAGTATGTCTAAAGTACCTCTACAAATTTAAAGTATAATATTGAAACAGTTTCTACCGATAATATACGTTATATAAATAAATAGTTTAAAAGAAACAATGTCAATATACCGTTAACTAAACTCTAGAATCCAGTATTAACTATTTCAAATAATATTATTGTATACATTAATATGAATATATACATATGTAGACAATAGAGTAACATTATTATATGTAGGTTCGTTTACGATCACATATATTATATTATTTGTAACCATTTTAATTCATTATCAGATGTTCATATTTATTCCAGATTGACTTTTGCTCATTTCCCATAATATTAATAACTCACTATATTTAGATTAATTGTTGTAGCCAATCAGACATCGTTGTTTATGTATACAATTTAATTGTTCACACAAGTATCAAAGGCGTTCTTGAAGTCGATGAATAACAGGATTGCTTATAGATTATTATCTTTAACTCCCTCAATCAATCGTCTGGGTGTTAGTATTTGACTGGTTGTTGTTCTAGCAGCTGCAACTTCTGAAAAACATTTGAATTTTGTCTTAGATGACCATCTACGCGAGGCCTAATTCTGTTCATTATCATACGATTATAAATTGTCGCTAATAATGAGCTAATACTTATACCATGATAATGATTACCTAGTATAATATCTCATTTCGTAGGTATTGGAATTATATTAAAAATTGATCATTTTTTGGCTTCATTTTATCTAATAGTGCTTTGTTACAGAAGTAGAGGATAATTTTGCATATAATACTTCTAGACGTATTTCATAAAGACCGCAGCTTTAACATTCTATGATTACCTCTTTTACCAATTGTAATCATACATTTCAAAATCTCCACGCTCTATGTCTAGAGGTGGTATAACTTGTATTATCACTTCATTTTACTATTAAATCTTTGGTGTTTTGTTTAATAGATCCTGAATGTGTTTGTACCAAGTTTGTAGACGCTATTTTTGGTTCTTTCCTTTAATCATTACTTTTTGATTTGTTTTTCTCCCAGTGATTTCATTTATTAATTCCCAGCTTAATAGGTTATTTATGTACAGATCAGCGTTCTAAATTTGTTTGATATTTTCTTCTAGGGTATCAACTGCATATTTGTAAATTCGGTATAAAATGTATTGCGCGATTCAGTGCTATTATGTTGATTAGTCTCATTTGTAATATATGTGTACCCTATATTAAAATACGTACCATATATTATATATCATATATATATATATATATATATATATAATGAATTTATATATATTATTGAACTCCACATATAACCTTAAATCACTATCGCGAGACATAACCAGGCCGCCATAATTATTTCAAAATTCACTCCACCCTATATTATATATATATATAAATTACATGGTATATATAAATAGCTATATATGATCGCATTCACTATTGTAGTACAGTTATATCTGATGACTAATTTAGAGGCATATATGCCAAAGCTACAACCACATCGCTCGAAAATCATTTAATCAATAGAAGATTAAAATTGAATACTTTACGCGATCAATATCAGTTATATATTATTTGTAGTAACTATTGTAATATATGCCATATACACTATTATACATAGATATGTATGTATAATGTATACGTTTATTATTCTGTATTTTATATTATTGTTTAACATATAACACATTTAATAATGTATGATATTTTCTAGAAAATGAACATGATGAATTGGACATACATGATGATGTTGATGATGTCGTTGATGAAAGTTTGTATTGAAATACATATCATATATCATTTATATATATATATTATATATATATATATATATATATATATATATATATATATATATATTACTTGGTATATCTATAGTATACTATAGTAGGTACTATATTATAGTATATCCTATACTATATTACCAATTTAGTACCAATTGATTACACACCATTTAAAATCAGTGTTAAAGTCTTTAAAGTCTTAAGTCGGCCCTGATTATAATATTAAGTGAATAATCATTAAAAAATGATCACTAAAATTATTTTTGACTTTTTAAATATACAATAATTGTATTTATAATTTTACAATAATTATATGTATTATTAATAATAATAATAATTATTATACATTATCAGTACAACTTATAATTAGTGGAAATCTGTTAATATAAACTTCAAGTTTAGAAAATATATAGTCTTTAAAATATATTGGGGGCCTTGCCCCCCCCTAACGAAAGCTCCTGGCTACGGGGCTGTGTGAGTGTATGTGTATTTGTGTTTGTGTGTATAAATGATGTAATATGAAAGTCATATTCTCAATTTAAATCTATATTATATTAATAAGTTTTTAAGGGAATATGCAAATCAGGAAATTCATAGGGCCCAAAATTGTAGGGGCTTACAAATTCGTAAACTTAAAAACATTATTAGTGGAGAATGGGAGAGACAACCCACAATTTTTTTTACAAAAAACTCATAATATATCAAAAATACTGATAATTGTATTATTTAAACATGTATAGCGCGCTATAGCGCTATAGTATATATATATATATATATATATATATATATATATATATATATATATACTGGGAATACTGGGAATACTTTGAATACTATAGTATATTATAATTAATAAATGGGATTTATATTTTTTTTTAATTTTTCAGACAAATTGTTATCGACAAAGTCAATAAGTCAAAATGGCTCATGCCCTCCCAAAAATGGGGAGACCTGAGCAACTTTAAATTTTTTAAATCTTAAAATATAATCAAATTTATCAAATTAAACAACACATATTGAAAAGATGTTTCTAAGGAAATACCTATATATAGGCACGCAACCTATCACACGCAAAGTCGTGTAATTCGATGTTGTACATAAAACATTAAAGTTTGGGAGGACATATCACCGTTATCTCAATATTTACAAATACGTAGGGTATAAATGATAAAAAGATTTAATAATTATATATATTTTAAATAAATTGTTTTAGAAAATTTCATAATAATATTGTCGGTTATTTAAAAAAATGCTCATAACTTTTCTTAATATTAATATTATTATGGTTAATATGTATCTGAAATGTAGTAATATTTGATTCCTGTATGTTCCTACTATTGATTGCTTAAGTATAACATAAACACACCATTTAAAATCAGTGTTAAAGTCTTAAAAACATATTAATTTAATATAGATAATGGAGCATATGACTTTCATATTACATCATTTATACACACAAACACAAATACACATACATTCACACAAACCTATCTGTTCATTTCCCTATATTATCAGGTGCCCAGAGTTATGCCCCGCAAGTTAGTGACGAAATCGTCGACACTGTAGCTGACACGCCCACACCACGCCCACAAGTGGATGAATGTTAGTACCCCACCATTACACACCGCTATACAGTGCAGTGTTTTACTAAGGGGTATTTTGTAGGTAATTGCCCCGACTATTATTTGTTTGCCCACAAATAAAATCAAATTTGTTCATAATTAATTATATGAAAATGCTATTTATTTATTATAAATTAGTAGATGTATTTTATAAGATTAAATTTCATATATATACAATTGAAAATAAAATTATTATTTTTGGAATTTTCCACTTCCACTTTCAAATCCTAAAAAGGCACCTATGCATGTGTTTATATAGGTAGATACTACTATTACACAACATATTACTATCGGTATATCGGCCTACACTGTACTACATCAACAGGTGACCACAGCAACACATTATCTGGTGGGGACCCGCAGGCAGATGCTATAAGCGCTCCAGACACGCCCACAACACGCCCAGAACAACGTTAGTATCCCACCATTACACACCCCTCTCTATGTGTGTACGATGTTTACCTCCTCGGTAATGCCTACACATACTTCAACTTATAGTCACATGACGTGTTTGAACACTTCACAACCTATACAACTATTCTTACTAGACTTACCCTCTGAAATTAGAACCCTCAGTCATGAAATACTTCTATAAATTCTTAATAACATTGTAATAACAGATAAAACTCTAGTATGATTTTCTAACTTATTATAAATCGATATTATTCTATAAAAAATAGAAATAACTTCTCAATCTTTTACCTACCATCGAAAACGGTGTTCTTCGAGGATCAATACTTCAACTATTAGTTTCTCCATATATATTATTTCGTAGCGAACAATCATGAAAAGTTATCAATCTTTTACGCAAATTGCATAGAACTGCCTCATTCATCGGTAACGATCTACAAAACTAAAAAACTGTTTAACCAACTACTAAACTATCTAACAAATAATAATCTACTATTAAACTACAATTAAACTGAACAATTAAATATTACTAATGACACAAATACCGAATCCCCCGACATTTTAATGAACTAACACAAAAGCATTCCCCCTAATCATACCAATAGTTAGACATCACATTTAACAATTGTTAGCACACTTAATTTAGATAAATATTATCACTTATTATTTCTTTCTCCGACTGCACATATATAATACATGATATATGTAACCTTACAAAATACTCCTATAGGCTATAGTATTAATACTTAATAATTACTAATTAATGATATATTCATATACATCCTTTCAACATTAACAACACCCCACATACACGCGCACCCACACACACACTCGTATACTAAATAACACGTGATACGCCTGTCAGCTGATGAGGATGACTCACCTCCCCCTAAGAGGTCACGGAGACACGAGGAGGAGCCCGGAGACCAGGGTGACGTCATGTGACCACATAACTCTGCGCGTGGTTAGTGTCACACATGTCACGTGTCATAACGAATACTGTTAATGCGTGTGTACCTATACCAAATCGATATACAGAAAGTGTTTTATAACGATGCTCCGTCCATAGGTCACGGTTCAGTGAGTTTTACACTTAAATAATTAAACTAATGTTCACTTCTCTTCTACCTAATCCCTTCGTCATTGCATTGGGTTACGATATAATGGGATGTTAAACATATATGTAAAAGATACTGGTGTAAAGAGCAATACCTACCTTTGTTTAACTGTAATTGTTTAATTTCTGCATTTATTCATATCAATATCGTATTAATAGTATTCATTATTAATATAATTACTACATTATTGACTCCACTGGGACTTATAGCCCGGCCCTTGCGTATCAGGTAGCTACGTTAACTATAGGTACCATGGTAATAGGCTATAACCACTAAACTCCTTATACCATCCTAAAACATACATATCATACTTTTTATATACGATTATACAATTACCCTTCATATTATTTACGATTTTAAATACTTGTATACATATATGTATATTTATATTTGATATTTGCAAATTAATGTAGGATTATCAAGAGCAGGATACTTTATATAGGTATAGCGTACAATCCAATCCGCACCCACAATCATACACACATCAACATACCTTCACTCATACATTGATGCGCATTACAAATGATCCCCAACATTTCAGGCGGCTCTGATAACGCAAGTCCCACAGTTCTCCGACGGTCAGATAGCTATGCTGCCTTCCGAACAGAATAACTCCGTCCTACTTTTGAAGTCACATATATCAGACAAATAAGCCACGCCCCTTCCCTCGTGGCCACGCCCCCCCCAACTTCGTCAACTCGTTTAGGAATTAATAATTAGTGTGTTATTCTTCTTTTAAATATACACACGAGTCCGTATATTCATATTTATGTGTTTATTGTCATATATGTATGTGTTTACTGTATGAAGTTTACATATATGTTACAACTTATGGTTAAACTAATTTAATAAATATAATTATATCTTGATACATATAACCTACTTTAATAAATATCATTCTTACAAGTATATCGTATGTTATTTATTAAATTAAATAATATTATTAAACTCAATAATTTTATTATAAAAGATTTTCGTAAAGAGAATGAATTAATATTTCATAAACTTATTCATATATATATATATATAATATATATATACATATTATTTGGGTTTGATAATAAGTATTAGATGGACATTATATGCATAATAATATCCAATTGATAGAAACAAACAATTAAATGATGGTTGAAATATATATATATATATCTATATACATATTGTCTGCACATGTATATATTATATTATCGTTAGCATATATGTATACTTTATTATTTAAACTATATATTTATTATGTAAATATAATAATAATCACTCAATAAAAACCTGTATTTGATATTTCATCTCTTTGTTCATTCACTAAAAGATATTATTTAAAATTTAGTATTGCTATTTTTAATTATTGATATATCAACATATATTGCTATAATTATGGGAAAATAATATAATTTAATAATAATTTTATATTCTATTATTACTGTAATTAATGTTATTAATATATAAAACATATATATTTTTATATTAAATGCGAATATATATTTTAATAATTTATATTTTAATATTTATTTAATATATAAGTGTGTTATTATATATATATATATATTTATAACTGCCTGTGTGGCTCAGTGGCTAAGGCGTCAGACACACAAGCAGTAGGACACGGGTTCGACCCTCGTCCGGACCATTAATTAATTTTATAAAATGGGTCTTAAAATATTATTTAGAAGTGATCTTATATAATTGTGTATAAATAAATGATCGGCTCTCGTTAAAACCATGGATGCCTTAACATGAGAGCGGCTTCGAAAGGACATTAGAGCCATATATGGTTATAAGTGAAAACTTCATCTAAGTTCCTGGATGGGATGAAAGGACTCCACCAAATAAAAAATAACAAATAATAACAAATATATATAATAATAATAATATCAGATTGGCAATAGCCCTGATGAAAGAAAAAGCACAGCTTGTCGAGTCTTTCACCCAATAGATTATAAGGAGAAAAATAGATAATTATATTAACATAATGAAAATAAAATAAAGCGATAAGATAACATTATAATTAATAACATAATTACAAGTATATTATTAATAGTTACGAAACAATTAATACAAAATTAAATATAAACAAAATTTAAATTTAATAAAAAAAAATATATTTTGTTAAGTATCAATTTTACATGTAATTTATATTGGTGACACGCATATTGACAATGGCGTCTCAACTTTCAATATATACAAATTAATTAAAAATATATAAAACATTATTTTATAAAATATTATTTAATCATAATGGGGTGAATGTGGTTTGAAGAAGGATTAAATCTGATGTGCCTACAGAAACATTAATTTAAGAAGTGATTAGGAAAGCACACCTCTAAGATCACTAGCTCTTCAGATCACTAACTTTCCTGCCTTGGCTCCCTGTTCCCACCCTGCCAACCACATTTTGCAGTTGAGCTGAAATGCAGGAGAGGACTGTGAGCGGAAACAGGTGCCATCTAGTTTAAAATGCCTACAGGAAGATCAAATAATAGTGAATACTGCTATTAACAATACACAATACCAGCATGCCAGATCGGCCGAGGCCCGGATCAACAACGACCGCGCTACCCATCGGTTCTAACCAGGATGCCAGTTATACGTTAGCTAGTGGAACAGTAAACACAAGAACAATACGTGGTAAAAGTAACCTATAACTACCCGAATCAATCATTACTGCAATTATATGCAATATACGACGTACGCACACTAAGAAGATATGCTAACTCGAGGAACTCACAAATTAAATACATCTTTATATATAGGACATAATAGGTGTCGCAGAAATAAGGAGTATATGCATAGGAGAACTAACAACTAATAATTAACAACACTTTTATTATATCGGACAGGATAAATATTTCGAAGGTGTTGAGTTTATAGGTAAGGTAAGAATTAACTGATTCGGTGATTTATTTTTAATTATTCTACTATTTATAGTAAAATGATAGCCATCCGATTTAAAGCTAAATCAATTGTGATCAATTTGAAGAAATGCACAATCGAACGGCTCAGATAGAGGTTGTGTGATAGGTGGCATAAGAATGGCCGAGGGCATAGGCATATTTATTCGTGGAAAGTCACACACTAGTGGTTGTAAATACACTACATTCCCACAATAATTCAAGAATTACTACACGCCACTCACCAAACGACCTAATACATAATATATTGATTATATACTAACTCCACAACGATTTAAGTCTAGCATTATTAGAAGTGCAAAGAGAACATACCAA
The DNA here is from genome assembly GCA_964019155.1 of Osedax fenrisi. Taxonomy (NCBI): domain Eukaryota; kingdom Metazoa; phylum Annelida; class Polychaeta; order Sabellida; family Siboglinidae; genus Osedax; species Osedax fenrisi. The sequence goes on along the minus strand of OZ025239.1, from coordinate 67,373,995 downwards.
GGTGCTAACATAAATAGCGATCATGATCTTGTGTTATGTAACCTACATTTTAAACTGGGATCAAACAAGAATTATCAATCAATACGAATCCGATTCAATATCGACATACTGAAATATTGCAATAATGTTCACCTATACGAAGATAAACGTATACGTAGAGAGATATACCTTTATAGAGAGATATTTGAGAAAATTGACATAATAAATTGCGACTCTACCGATATTTACAAAAATAATGAAGAAGTAATAATAACCACTTATACAGGAATATAGCAATTGATTAAATATGACATACTTTATCTATGCGACGAGAGATGGTCGCTGAAATCTAAAAATAAACAAAAACCTGATCTAGATAGCATGTAAATAAATTTAATGAATTTTCAAACATGCGATTCACTGGGTGCAAAATTCAAGAAGTCTACCCAGCAAACTTTTTTTGGCAAGATTTGGTAAGATTTGGCAAAAAAAAAAAGTGGTTAAACCTTTCAAATATACTCTTATTTTATAAAGGGTTCATAATTAATAAGTTTTTTGTAAATTTAAAAATAAAAAAAATTTCCAAAAAAATCCAAATAAATCCAGATAAACTTGGATGAAATTGGAAAATAATAAATCCGGATATTTTTTTTCCAAATAAATCCAAAAAAATCTAGATAAATTTGGATGAAATTGGAAACTAATAAATCCGGATATTTTTTTTCCAAAAAAATCCAAAAAAATCTAGATAAATTTGGACAAATTTGGATTTTACAAATCCGGAAATATTTTATCCAAATAAATCCAAAAAAATCTAGATAAATTTGGATGAAATTGGAAACTAATAAATCCGGATATTTTTTTTCCAAATAAATCCAAAAAAATCTAGATAAATATGGACAAATTTGGATTTTACTCATTAATATCAAAAACAAAACAACCGATGTTATATGAAGTAAAGTTATCGAAGTCATATAAAGGATATACATTTGAATAAACTTTACAAACAACATTAATATTATCATTAGTTTCCTACATATAAATTCCTTATATTCATTTATATTGTTTGGGTGTTTTAATCCTACAGATTTTGTCTTAATAATATCTTCCACAGGAAACAGAGATTGTATTTCTTCGATCCGATTTATAATCTGCATTAATATTAATGGATGTTTGCCGGATCGAACCATTTTCTTTATTTGCGTATAATATAAGAGTATGTTATTAATTACTATAGTATTTCTACTTTTACATATATGTATATGTATGTATATAATATATATATACATATCCCAGTTTAATACAAGTTATTTTTTTAAACTGAGATCAACTTGGATTTATCTCATCTATATTTCGTAATATTTCATAATATTATATTTAGTTATTATTTAAATTTTCAGATTAGTGATTATGCTGTAAAATTATGTGTCTTGAATATCTATTAACTATTATTACTATTGTGCATGCATCTTTTTTTAGATTTTTATTTCATATAATCATTTCGTATGATAATATTATATTGTATTATTTTTTAATTTTCCTATTGATGATTATGTTGTAAAATTATGTGTCGTCAACATAGAAATGGTTGGAGGAATATATTCGAAAACTGCCGAGCAAGCTAAACATGGTAAGGGTAAGGTATATTACTAATTATCTCAAGTATAAATGTATACTATTTTATAGTATATTTTAATAATATATGCAATTATTTATATTATATAAATTTAAGAAAAAATTAATTTTCATATATTTTAAATTATCATATTATATATATATATTTATGATATTTTATTTGTAATCAATGATACAACCTAATACATCATCCTGTATCATTATAAATCATTATATACATATATAATTATGTATTAATTATAATTAGGGGGGGAAGTGTGGCCGATGCGGGTATTGTGGCCGATAACGATATTTCAAGAACCATTATAGTTATCAAAAAATGATATATACGAAAAATGTAGATAATTGAATTCTAAGAATGATAGTATACATCATTTTTTATTTATATCAATATTAATTATTGATTTTCGCTTAGAGAAAAAAATCAAATAATCGTAATTTTTATCGAAAAAAAACGTAAGGTTTACCTTATTTTATAGGCAAGTTATTGAATAAAATTATGTATTTTTAATATATTCAGTTAAGGTAATAAATAATATATCAAATTACATTTATAACAATATTCAATAATAACATAATGACATAGTAATCTGTTATTTAAACCAACGAGTGCGATGCGGCTATTGTGGCCGATGCGTGGTGGGTATTATGGCCGATTAATAACCAATCAGCATCGAGATAATTTCAATGTGTAAGCGTATCATAAAAATAGTATATTTAGATAAATTCTTTATAAAATCACTGAAATATATTTATGATATGATTGCGGTTGTCGATATAAAACGCGCTGCCTAAATATTAATTATTTTCAATATACCATGATAGTAGTTATATCAAGAACATATGTCCTTTTCATGACCATATGGTTATATGTTCATATTTAAATACATGTAAAATGTACATTATACCACAACAAATATCATAATATACAATGTATCAGTATTATAAGTGTATATATATACACTTGTGTATATACTTTATAATATATCTATACTATCCTACTATATATAGTATATATTAATACATTATAGACTATATTTAGATTGTAAAAATAAACACACTATGTACATAATAGTTAAAATCATATATATAGGTATTATAAATATATATTACCTATTAGTTTATAAATTAATTGGTTTATAATATATAGTATATTTTATATATCCCCATTTAGTAAATCATATTTATATATCGACATCATAATTCCTACCTATCAATATTGATAACACGATAATAAACCATATATTTTATTATATATATATATAAATATTAAAGATAGTATTACTAATTACCCTTATTTATAGTATTGTTAAGAATCCTAATATAAATGTATATATAATATAAATGTTTAAATTAGTTATTTTTATTTAATTTATTAAACATAATAAAATAATGATATGTATGTTAAAAGTATAACAATATATATTTATATTTAATAATCTATATAAAAACTATATTTTGTAAGTAGTTAAATTTAAAACTAGCAATGCCTTGGTGTTATTAAATTATTCTAAATTTTAAATTAATGATATGTAATATATATTTATAAATATATTTATATATATTCATAAATATTCACTAGAAATAAATATAAAATGATGTTAAATAATTTAATAAATTATATTATCTTTATATAAACTATAATTAATTCAGATATTTTAAAATAATGTTGGATTTTTCAAACCTAACATTTATATATCTTTTTATAATATGATATAACTTTATTAAAGTTAAATGGATTTGTTTAAAAAAAATAACCATATTTGTATAATAATTTACGATTCTGGAATGTTATAATATTATTTATAAATCTATGAATATGTTTATAAATTATACACTTCACATTTATTTAGTGAAATCCTATATGTATTATGATATTTCAATAATGTTTATAACATGGATAGGGTTTTATTTAGTTTAATATACTCGTATATATTTAACATTTCAAAATTATTTAAAAAGCATTTAAAAAGTATATAAATATATAATTTTAAATTAAATTTTAATATAATTAAAGTTATAGATAATTATCTCAATAAAATAAACTATAACCCAGATATTTTAATACAATAATATTATCTCACGATATTATATAAATGATAATTGCTTAATTTAATTAAGGTATATGGTTAATTACATAAATAATAATATATTATATTCACAAGATATATAATGAAATAGAAAATAAAATGTATATACTTTATTAATTTATATGCATATATCGCATATTTTAAATGTATCTATATCAAGCATCGATATAAAGAAAGAAATCGATATTTCTTTATATCGATGATATCAAGTTGATAATATCAACACATAAATCATAACACCAATGTGTACATGAATAACACTGTATATATTAATATATATATATATATATATATATATATATATATATATATATATATATATATATATATATATATATATATATATATCATCGTTCATAATTTCATCGCATATTATGAAATTATATATATTTTTTATTATTATTATTTTCTTAATTGATTTTGATAAATTTTTTCTCACACATTTCTTTTTTGCCGGTGTCTGCTCCAAATGTTGTTTATATGGAGATGATGTAATTATTGCGGTATAGCCCTTTCTTTTTCCTAAGGTTGTCTTTTTCCTATAATATTAATTAATATTGTAAGTTTATAAATTGATATATATATATCTATATCTATATATATATATACATATATATATATATATAGATATCATATATGTATATCATCTATAGATGATTAGTTTAAAATATATAGTATAGTAATATACCGATTTTACTACTCGATAAAGTAAGATTCGATTAAAGCACGTTGACTAAATTATTAATTTGAGAATAATGCAAATTATATATTGTACAGTAATATGTTAATATAATTATAAATCCGTTTATAATAAATTATTATTATATATAAAATATCAAAATGTTAATAATGATTTTAATTAAATGTATATATTCAATTATTATATATTAATGTATAAATATGTGCAATGTTAATATGTTATACTGTATAACTTATACATATAAAATATATAAATAAAAACCATATTTACGAGAGGGGCCTGCAACTTCACCAGTAACCAAACTTTAAAGTAGGCTATATATGGAAAATTTAATTATTATTATATTTATAATATATACATGTATATATATATACATGTATATATATATATATATATATATATATATATATATAGTTGCCTTGTATATATCATTAACATATAAGTTAATAATACAATTTCATTATTATAGTATATAAAATATACTATATATAGTATATTGTACAATATAATATCAAATATATTTATGAATAAAGTCTGTGAACTCACCATCTAACCGTAAAACATTTAAATACTATAACTATAGTTATATAGGCTGCCTATAGGCGGTATATAATCATTATAATATAAATAAATGTATATACAAATGTATGTTATATTATATAACTTATATAAATAAAAACCAAAATCACGAGGGGGGAATTTCATTTATAACCAGTATACCATTATCAGAACGTGGGCAATATCTTGAACGGAATTCCGGACAGATTAATCTGTATATAATTTCATTATTATTATACTTATATTATATATTTATAAATACACTTTATATATATATACAAATTATTAAAATATTGTTTTTTATTCTATAGAATACTATATTGTTAAATAAATATACATAATATATGTGTATATTGATTTAACAATAATTATTATATTTAATACTTTAATTAAGGTTTTTTCCATATCAAAAATATTTAAAGCTTATAATATATAGGCTACTGTAGTAGTATAGTATATAGTATATACATATATATGCATGTTATAATACATATATTTTAGTGCATTTGTTTACTTTAATTAATAACATATGTTTTTCTAATTGAAAAAATATTAAACTATAATTACACATTAATGACATTAAGGCCTATACTTATATATAATAATGTATAGAAAAATATATTATTTATATTTTTATATCAATAAAAAATAATATTTTAATATATACATATATACTGTATATATAGGATAGGATAGGATAATTTATTATTGCAAAATAAATTTTAACAATAAATGGCTAAACAAAATAGTCAAATTGACTTTCGAGGTGTTTGGCCAGAGTAAATAATAATGCAATTACATATTATACATTCAAACATGTATATGTATAGAAGGATAATCATATATATATATATATATATATATATATATATATATATATAAATACAAACCAAAATCACATGATTGTGTGTTTCATTTGTAGCCAGTATACCATTATCAGAACGTTGGGCAATCCTTGAACGGAATCTGTATATAATATCATTATTAAAACATTGTTACTATACATGATATTTAGAGTTATATATATATATATATATATATATATATATATATATAAATATATATACAATAAAGATATGTCAGGCTAGCATTTAATTATATAATTTAATGTTTTACACAATAGTATTTAGTAAATACTCATATTTTCATTCAAATAAATATACAACTAAATATTTTTCTATGGAATAAATGTATAATTCCATATTATATGGAAATATATTTAATTGCATATTGATTTAAATATAAAAAATGAATATAGTATATACTATAGTACATATTTTAATAACATTTTAAAATAAATCTAGTTTTTTAATCTTATTATTAATATTGAAAAAATTATATATTAATATATTTGTAAATAGATACTAGAAAATTAGTTAATATATTAATTTATATTTAAAGAATACTATAAAAATCCGATAAAAATTATATTGTTATTAATAAATCATATATGTCAACATGTATAATAGACTAATTTGATGAATAATTTATTATAATTTTGTTTTTAAAATGATATATATGTATATACTATATACTATATATAGTATATATAGCATATATAGTATATATATATATATATATATATATATATATATATATATATATATATATATATATATATATGTAAATGATATATATATATATATAATATATTACAATTTATATATGCATGTATTCATAATATGCATTGCATATAGATACATACATGCATGTATAATATCAATATTACAATTTACAAAATCCTTATAATCCTTATAAAATTAACTTATATGGAAAATTATGTAATAGTTATAATATACTACTTTATATTATATAAATATATTTATTAATTATTTTATGTGGATTTAATTAATTTGAATTGATTTTTAATTGATTTTATTTCATTTGAATTTAATTTTATTTGAATTGTTTTTATGTAATTTGAATTGATTTTTATTAATTCATTTGAAATTAATTTATGTCATTTGAATTTAATTTAATTTTGTTGTAATATCTAGTATAATTCTTCACTGATATGCATATAAATATATAGCAGTGTAATTTACCCTGAATTGTTTTTATGTAATTTGAATTGATTTTTATTAATTCATTTGAAATTAATTTATGTCATTTGAATTTAATTTAATTTTGTTGTAATATCTAGTATAATTCTTCACTGATATGCATATAAATATATAGCAGTGTAATTTACCCTCATATTTGCCTCATATTTAGATCATATGATCCTCCCACATATTTATTCTATAATTTATAATTGAAAAAATATAAAACTATAAATACACATTAAAAAATTATAAAAAAACACACATTATAAAAATAATGGGCGATTAATGCCTTTTGGGATTCAGAGGGTTATATGAAAATTGACAAACGACAATTGTATTACTTATATTATATATATATATATATATATATATATATATATATATATATATATATATATATATATATTACATTATTATTTTATATTGATATAAAATAAATAATATATTTTTGTATACATTATTATATATAAGTAATTCCAGTTTTATTAATGTGTAATTATAGTTTGATATGTTTTCAATTATAAAAACATATTTTTTTAAATTAAACAAATTCTCTGGAATATATTTATTATGAAAATGTATATATATATATATATATATATATATACATATGTATATAGAATTAATAACATATATACTATGTAATACATAGTATGTATTATATTATATAGCTATATACATATATAGTATATAGTATATACATATATAGTATATATATATATATATATATATATATATATATATATATATATATATATATATATATATTGTTATCGATATTGTTATTTTTATTTTGTGGAGTCCTTTCATCCATTTACATTTATAGCTATATTATATAGCCTATATATCATATATTATATATGCCATATATAATATATATTATATGGCTCTAATGTCCCTTCGAAGCCCCTCCCATGCATCGATATAAAGAAAACTTTCTTTATATCGATGCTCTCATGTTAAGTCATCCATGGTTTTAATGAGAGCCGATCATTTATTTATACACAATTATATAATATCACTTCTAAATAATATTTTAAGACCCCATTTTATAAAATTAATTAATGGTCAGGACGAGGGTCGAACCCGTGTCTTACTGCTTGTGTGTATGACGTCTTAGCCAATGAGCCACACTGGCAGTTATATATATATATATATATATATATATATATATATGTATATCTGATTTATTTCTTTTTCTCAGTATAATATTGGATAATTATTATAAAATAACATATTTATTAATAACAGTTTAAATTATATTATTAATTATTAATAATATTATTAATAATATATAATTATATGCATAAGATTGTCATCCTATTTAAACGATTTAATTCCATACATAACTATATAGGTTTATATATAGTTATATATATATATATATATATATCTTTATATAGTTAAATAATTTAATTCCATATATTTTTATAGTACACATTTTAAATTTTATATTTATATACTATAGTATATTACGATTAGTATACTAATTGTCACGTATACTACAATAATGGTACACATTATAAGTATGGCACTGTATTAATATTTCATATCACATAATCAAATAAAATACTATATATATATTAAAATATATTACCTGATGTTTGTTCCGGAGTTCTAAGAGTGATACAATGATATCTATTCCTGAAGCCCCGTAACCAATCTATTCCTGCCATTTCATTTTCAATATTGAATCGATGTTCAATACAATTTTTATTTGCCATTTCGTTCAAATTAATCGGCTTACATTTGCATTAATAATGTGAGACATAGTAAACTAATTAATTAAAACATAAATTTGTAGCTGAATATAAGTAAAACTAAATGGGATAACGATTACTTATAAATATATTTACTATAAAAGTGCGTGTGTATCTTGATATCTGATAAAATGTATTTTATTTTCCAATTATAAAAATAGTGCGTATTTGAATACATGACGCGATCCTAGTGGCTATTTCGGAACTATCGACCATAATACCCGCACTAGTGTATTTTATCTCTATTTATACGGAAAATTTGCTTTTTAATAAAAATCAAATGACTTGAATACACATAATTAAATGAGTAAATGTTGATAGCCATTATTTAGAACAACATATTGTAATTGTATATACAACTTATTGGATCATAATATCCAATATTAGTATGATATATTTTGTTTCTTGTAAGGTAATAAAAATATCGGCCATAATACCCTTCCGTCCCCTAATGGTACGAATTATTTATGAAAGCAATTAGGCTGCGGTAATTATATAATTTTACCAACTACTGTATATTGTTATATCAAAGATTATATATTTGTTTTCAAATTATCTTTGGCAAATTATATTATATTTCAAAATTATCCAAACAAAAATAAGAGGTAAATAAATTAAACTTTTAAATAACCGCATTTAAAATATAAAAGTTGTACATTTATCATTCTATATAGTTTATATATTAATTTATATATTAATTAATACGAATAACATAGTTAATTTTACATATTTAGACATATAATTATACTCTATTTATTTATAATTCGTCAATGAACGATATTTAATATGATATTAAAGGGGGATGCACGAGTTGGGAACGGTTTTCAAAATGTTATCATCAATTGAGGCGGCGGCGAGCGCGCATAGCCTATATATATTATATATATATATGTGTGTGTGTATATATATATATATATATATATATACTATATATAAATTATATAATTTAATATAATATATATATATATATATATTATATATATAATTATTATAATAATAATTTATTATATAACTTATATTAACTGATAACATATATACTACGGTCATTATTTTTATAAAAATCGAATTTACCGTTGTACCAATTGTTATGAACATATAAATGACCGTAGTATATATGTTATAAGTTAATATAAGTTATATAATAATCCAAATATAATACTTATATTCTAGTATGGTTACTGCACGATTTGGGAATGGTTTTCAAAATGTTACCAGCAAGTGAGGCTGTCTGCGAACGTGTATACACTATGTCATTTTAACTGTATAATACAGTTTACAATAGATTATATGTTTATACTTACTCATCAATGCCTACCGATATTGATAAAGCTTATATAAAATATATTATATATGGTGACGGGTTAAAACTATAGCGCAACAATAAAAAAAAACGCGTGAGGCCTGAGTTTTATTTATATTATATATTATATTTATATATAAAGTGATGGGCACGATCACGACTTTTCACGATCATTTTCTAACGATCGTCGATCTTTTTAATCGATCATTTTTTATCATAGTCGATCGTATAATTATTTTGATCGTCGATATCGATCGCCGGTTGTGGATGTCGATCGTATTATTATATAAGCGTATCAATCCGGGCTGCTTTAAATTGGTTAAGTAATTACATAGAAGAAAAAGATATGTTGTTATATACATTTAAGAAATATGTTAATAGACATATCCCAGATAACGAGGTTTATATAACTACACCAGAACAAAGCGAAACTAATTCAGATGAATTCTATGTTATTGATGATAATGGACCATCCACTTATAAATCAACGGTAGAAATAGAAATACTTAATTATATAAATAGTAAAAATACTAATTTAGAATGCTAAATAATTATCCTATTATAAAAATTGTATTCATAAAATACAATTCTATACTCCCATCATCCGCGCCGGTGGAAAGATTGTTTAGTATTGCTACCAATATAAATAAACCGAAACGCAATAAACTAAATGATACTAACTTTGAATTGTTAGTTCTATTGAAAGCAAATTCATTATATTAATATTATTTCATTATTAATTAATTCGTATTTCAACATTTTCATAAATAAAAGTTATTATTATATCCACTATTTTGTTATTTCTTGATGTAAATATATATAAATTATGTTTAAATTTTTTTCACGATCGTCGATCGCGATCAGTTGCTGACGATCGTCGATCGTGATCGTGCCCATCACTGTATATATATTATATTAAATTATATAATTTATATATAGTATATATACTTATATATATATATTATACTAAATTTTATAATTTATATATAGTATACATATAATATATATATATATAATATATATAGCACTATGCGCGCTCGCCGCCGCCTCAATTGCTGATAACATTTTGAAAACCATTCCCAACTCTTGCATCCCCCTCTAGTATAACTAAACCATTATATATTATATATACCAGGGTTGATGGTTTTTTCGGTTTTTACGTAAAAACCAAAAAACCCGGTTTTTATCGGTTTTTATGGTTTTTATCGGGTTTTATCGGTTTTTATCTGGTTTTATCGGTTTTTATGGTTTTACGGTTATTACAATTAAAACAAGTACAAATTATAATTTTTTCATAACAAAAAATTAACTAAATTGTATTATTTTCATTATAATTTTAAATATATAGACATCATATAATGGAACATAATTATTATTCAACATTATAATAAATTTAATAAGTTCGAACTTAAAGGATCCTCAGTTAAAAACCATTATTGTTAAATAATTATAAATGAATAGATATCATTTTTATATTTTTGATTCATATTTATAACATTTAATTTGATTATATAATAGTTAAAAATATTATAGTTATTTTATTTGCGTTTAGAGTATTTCGGCTATAGCCACGCCCATAGTCCCACCCCTTTTGAAATCGCCGGCTACAGTGTCTGGTAACCGTTACAATATACTCAAAATTGTAGTCTAAAATAGTACTTTTAAAGTACTACTTTACTTTATATTATTTAGTAAAATAATTAAGTTTGGTAATATTTGGCTATTACATATAAATAACTATTATTAATAATAATGTATTATCATAAAAACTATAATTTAAAAGTTAAATTAATTTGTTAAAAACCGTAAAAACCGACGAAAAAACCACTTTTAAAAACCGAATCAACACTGCTTTTAAAGCAGTGCTTTACTTCATATTATTTTGTAAAATGATTAAGTTTGGTAATATTTGGCTATTACATATAAATAGCTATTATTAATAATAATGTATTATCATAAAAACGATATATGTTTACATTTCAATATATAAATAATTCATAATTAGAATATTCTGCCTAATGGTGGCGTAATTAAATTTGTTATCACATAATCATTGTATCGTAGGCATATAAGTGTAATTAGATGAGAGTCCTACCCACTCACTGATATAACATATAATGTAGGCAATTATAATTTATAATTTAAAAGTTAAATTAATTTGTTAAAAACCATAAAAACCATGGTTTTTACAACTTGAAAAAACCGACGTAAAAACCCATTTGAAAAAACCAATTTTAAAAACCGAATCAACCCTATTATATACTATATATTAGATAATAAAAATCGAATTGACCGGTGGACCAATAGTTCTGACCGTATAAATGACTGTATTGCGGTCATACAATGACCGTGGAATTGACCGGTTGACCAATAGTTCTGTTGATCCAAATGTATTACAATATAAACAGAGTATTGTATCCGTAACTTGATGTATTAACATCGGATAATCTGGTACTATGAATATTTACAAGGCAATTTTGAACTTTTAAAGCGTAGCTTAATTTAAAAATCGCAAAGCTTTTTAAATCATACTAAAAGTCATATGTTTTTACAAATGTGTATTTAAATAATAATTATTATCAAAATATGTAACAAATGTAATTGGAATTGTAAATTAAATTGTAAAATATAGTATGTATCATTTATTTAGGCCGGTGGTATGGGGGAATACCGATGATAAAAAAAATTAAAAAAATTAAATAACTATAAATAGCAAAGTTCACGTGTGGCGGGCAAGGCGTGCGTTACGCACATTTATTATATATACGAAAATAAAATCTAAATAGAACATGTATATATGGAATAATGACTTTATAAAAATATACATATATACCATAATGGTGACCATTCGTTTTAATTGATATTTTGGGTTATTTGATTTATTTTGTTTAGTTTTATTCATCAGTTTTTTTAGCTTCTTTATATCCCGAAGTGAGCCTATACAAAGTAATTAGTAACTACGAATAATGTATTCGCTCGACGAACGCCTTGAGAGACACGCATACACTTTTTTATTTATAGTTATTTAATTTTTGCCTACCATCCGTACTATCCGTGGTATTTTGTAATATAATGATATAGAATTTAACCATATATATGTATATATATAAAAACTAACATGTAATAATTGTTACAATATACAATAACATGCTATATTGCCAACTATATGAAATATGTATTTGTATTTTTATCTAAAAAACCTATAATAGGTATAATATTTAAAATTATATCAACTAATACAGCATTGATACATACGTACCTGACTGGGAATCCTGCCTAGTATACAACAGAAAATTGAACAGTATGCGCTGAATATGCCGTGATCTGAGTTAAGCTCTAAAGAAGCACCCTGCAACGAAAGTGTGGATGAAATAACACACCAACTATGTCTTAACCAGGTTATTTTTTTAAACGTCACTCTCGTGGTATTGGTCCATTCACCATTAAAGCTGATATCACAACAACTACAGCCCGATATCGATCTGATATTTATAGCCAAATATCGGCTGCTTCAAATTATTTTAATACATTTACTAGATATCGAGCAGATAAAAGGGTTTTATAAACAATTATAAACAATTTTGTAATCTATTTAGATCAGCCACTATCACTATTATAATTCTCAGATAATTATATTTTTAAATATCTGCTACTATAAATCTGATTCCTAAAAGTTATACAAAATAACTTATCAATAAAATCACATATCATATTTATTATAATTATTATATTTTATAATCAAATTTAATATTTAAAATTACATTAAATGTATACTACTAGTTATACACATATAATTAAATATATGTAATAAAGATTAATGTAATAACTAAGTTTTAGCCGCAGAGATTAAAAAATATAATCACTTGATCTCTCTAAATAATGATAATTTCGGTTCAAAATATATCGAAAAATTGCAGGTGGTGGTGAGTGAGTGATTTGAATTTTGAACAAAACATGTATTAATAGATAGGAGCTAAGTAAATATCATAGACTATGATTACATAGAGAATATAGAATATGGCCTATTTTTTGTTTTGATTACGATTGCCTAAGTCAAAATATTTTAAAATTATAATAACAACAAATGTATATAATTCTTATAATATATACTACATGTACATTTTCCATATAAGTTTATCATGTATACTAGTGTGTATAATATCGAAACAAGTATTTTTAATTTGACTTTATATTCAGTAATCAAAATAAAAGGGTATCATATTCGATACAGACCAATAATACTCACTAATTGATATTAAATGATACTAAATCTATAAATATATATATATATATATAATAAGTTGGCGCCGGTTATCTGTATTCATATTTTGTTTTAATTTAATTTTATATTTATATTTGATTATTTATGAAAAATGTATTTGTATTTTATCTAAAAAAACTTATAATAATTACAGTATAATCCGAATATTCCTTGACCCGAGCTAAGCTCTAAAGAAGCAACACTGCAAGGAAAGCACTGGATGAAATAACACACCAACTATGTCAACCAGGTTTTTTTTATTGAAACGCGAATCGTGATAAATAATAATAAAAATAACAAAGATTTTGCGTATCTACGTAATGTGATTAGTATTAATACTATCAGCAGTATCGAAATAGATAAATCTATAAATTTAGGTTTGCTGCGATTTGCAAACTACAATTTTTTCATTGCTCTATTCAATTTTATATAAATTAGCTTTACTCGTTTTTTAATATAATGTTATTTTATATGATCTTATATTAAAATGAGCACAAGAGTATATAGTAGCACTTTGTAGGTATCTTCCTACACTTTTATATTATAAAAATATCAATTAATTATAATACTGTAATATTAAATTTTATAAATAATGTATTTATGAAATTATTTATCATATGTTTATGATATTTCATAACATAATTGAAACATGTAGATAACAAAATTAAAGTGTATTCATCTATAACCCAGGAAATGGATATATGTGACCTAAATATGCCACCAATACCCTACATTATTGTTATACTCCTATACCCTAATTAGGGTATAGGAGGGTAAATGTTAATTATGTGCTAAATTTGTCTTCACTGTACCCTAAATTAAAGTTTATTAGTACCCTAATTTTTAACCGTGTTATGTTACTTTATTACAAAATATATTCTGTTGATGTTTATATTAATTGTAAATAATTACAGATAAATATAAGTGTAACTGTAAAGAGATGACGAATGGTGAAATTGATAGAAAAATTGCGGCAGCCTTTACATCGATTAAAGTGTGTTCTAATAATGGTTAATATTACAATTAAAATTATATAACATTTATTTTATGTATAAATTAAATTAAAACTTTATAATATAATTTGTTGTAATATACTTTTCATATCTATGGAATATATATATATATATATATATTATAATAATCATATTTATTTATTAGATATTTTTTTTCAATAATATATCAAATATAAATAAAATATTCACTTATTAAATGGATGAGTGCCGTTCGTTTTATAAATATATTTTCTATTTAATAGATAGAGATAATTATAAGTTTTAAATGCTAAAGCATATGCCACACCAAAAAGTACCTAGTATTTTGATGAGGATATCGACGGGGATATCGTTGGTGATTTAAATGAACAAATTATTAATATGTTTGAAATTTTAATTATTTAATTATTTAATACTCAAAAATTAATTAAATATATTAAATAATAAAATATATAAACAATATATAACGAATAGACGCAAAATAGTATATCAATAAAAGCAGTGAATAATAATATTGGAAAGATATCTGGCTAAAGGAGCGGGAAGTGGATAGAACTGGTTTATTATTAAATGATTATTTATGTCTGGTATAAGTAAATAATTATTTTGTGACTTATATTTCAAGATTCTATTTAGAATAAGTATATATATACCTACATTTTATATTGCTACTTTATTCTCTGTAGAGTATATAGGTGTTGTAAATAATGTATATAATATAATGTAGATCAGGGATAAATCATATAAATATCAAAATCAACACCTATGTTCTGTGTTAGATGACAATTATACAAACATATTTATATACATATTCATTGGTTATTGTTATGCCTTGTAGTGACTCCTGTGCTTATATTCATACATTAGTTTAGGTGTAAATAGAGAACGTAATGCTAGTTTTTAAATGTTTATATTAATATTATTTACAATTTTATTAGATTTTGAAAAATATATAATCCATTTAATATATAAATCATTAGATTTATATCATAATATTTAAATGTAGAGATGTATAATTAATCAATTAAAATTAAATTAAATACATATTTTATTATAATAAAACGAATAAAGTGCTCATCCCCTTAAATATTCTAAATGTTTCCAAAATAAGAATACTCTTTTTATAGTTATCACCTAGCCAATATATATATATAATCTTATTATTATCACTAATTATTATAATAAGTTTATATTACACTAGATAAGAATAGTGTATATGAAGAAGATGAAGAGGAAGAAGAAAAGGAAGACGAGGAAGAAGAAAAGGACGACGATAAAATGGATGATGAACCATTGCAGGGGGATTCTCCTCATTATTAAAATAAATTTATAAATTTAATTCTTATATTTTCTAACCGAATATTTCTAGATTATATCTTGTCGGATATTTCTAGATTATTTACTTGTCGGATATTTCTAGATTATTTACTTGTCGGATATTTCCAGATTATTTACTTGTCGAATATTTCCAGATTATTTACTTGCCGGATATTTCCAGATTATGTACTTGTCGGATATTTCCAGATTATTGATTGCCGGATATTTCCAGATTATTTACTTGTCGGATATTTCCAGATTATTTACTTGTCGGATATTTCCGGATTATATCTTTCCGTATATTTCCGGATTATTGATTGTCGGATATTTCAAGATTATTTACTTGTCGGATATTTCCGGATTATATCTTGCCGTATATTTCCAGATTATTTACTTATCGGATATTTCTGGATTATTATCTTGCCGTATAAATCCAGATTATTTACTTATTGAATATTTCCGGATTATTTTCTTGCCGTATATTTCCAGATTATGTTCTTTGCGGATATTTCTGGATTATTTTCTTGCCGTATATTTCCAGATTATGTTCTTTGCGGATATTTCTGGATTATTTTCTTGCCGTATATTTCCAGATTTATTTCTTGCCAAATTAACCACATGTTGCCGGATTTTTTCCGGATATTATTTGCCAAAAAAATCCGGATTCTGTCCAAAAAAATCCGGATATTGCCAAAAAATAGTTTGCTGGGTATTGACCCTTTGGTTAGATTTACCTATTGAAAATCTGCCTACAAAATAATCCAGTTATCATGTTAGTCTCCTACGACTCTAAATAAGTGTTCTGTACTTTACCCATTGTTACCTCTATTATTCAATTGTTCGTCTTCGTAGACACTGGTTGCAGCATAAATTTGCATGATTGTTAAATTCATTGGATCGGATGCTATCCTTATTCTGAGATGATTCTGCTATATAGTTTAGAATAACTAAAGGCAGATCCTTCCTCACAATAAAAGCCACTCCCTATTGATGGCATTTGTTCTGTCTATTATAAACTATATTACAACCTCATCAGTAAGAAATTCACCAGATTTTTAATTATTCTTTCTGCTAAACCAATGATGTCCCATTTGAATCGATTTTGCTCTCTCGTTAGTTCATGAATTTCCCAGTATCATTACATGTATCCATATACATCTAAGGGGCGAAGCCTATGTATTAATATATAACGTGTTTTGTTAAATATATAGGTTTATTAATCACTTTCACTTTATTAAGAAACTTGACTATATATAACTACTGTATACATTAACAAAATGCATTTTTGTTAGTACAATTAGATTATATCATTATTGATTCATAACCTATATATATATATTATATTTTTACAAATATTATATATTTATAAATATTAAAACTTTAGATTAATAGTATCTACTATAATATTAGTCTACGTAGCCTATATTACATATGTTAGTATAAGTTTTGTTTAGTAGGATCAACATTACATGTGTTGTATACATTTATTACCAGATAGTTTATCATTTTATATATCAAAGATGTTTCGAAGCAAATATATAACACTCCCTATCTACATAACTTAATGAATACCTGCCGCTGATAGCAGTATTATTAATCACTAACATATATTTAGGTTATAACCAATAGCGTTCCTATAGGAACGCTTTCCATATAACAATGTTTTCAATAATCTATTTACATTTAATATAAATTAGCTTTTACTCGCCGCATAGAAATGTATTGCTTTTAAAACCACCATAGAACATCGATTCGTTATATATTAGTAATGTATACTTAGTCTTCATCATATAAAGAATAATTTAAAACATTTTAAAAGCTTATATTTTGATACAAATTTATATTATAGACTTTTGGGATGGTGATATCCTCTCATATTATGATGAGAAAAGAGTATGTTATATATCCTATATATAATATGAATAGATATATATATATATATATATATATATATATATATATATATATATATATGTATATATCTGTACATCTATGCATATGCACCTAGTACAATACTAATGCCCTGTGTACATGTATTCGCATAATAATACATCGGGCATAAGATAATATTATAGGCATACGCTATATACGTATCTGCACATGTATTCCTATTCGTATACCGATATTATGTAATATCTGCACGAATAGTTTATATCGTATCGTGCACGCGTGCAACCAACCGTATCGCCAAGAACGCGTGCACTAGGCAATCATCTGATTGGCTGATGATATCGCCTGATTGTGATACGCCCATATTACTATATATACGACCGTATCCCTATCAATCGGCAGTCTAAGTATCACTACCTAGACTCACGCACGACATCCCTATACACTAATAAACATTGTTATCGTTACTTGTCATAATCTTCATTATACAGATACACACATATAAAGTATATAACAAATACCTGTCGAGACTAACAGTATTATTAAGCACTAACATATATTTAGGTTAGAACGCTTTCCATATAACAATGTTTTCAATAATCTATTTAATCTATTTAATATAAATTAGCTTTTACTCGCCGCATAGAAATGTATTGCTTTTAAAACCACCATAGAACATCGATTCGTTATATATTAGTAATGTATACTTAGTCTTCATCATATAAAGAATAATTTAAAACATTTTAAAAGCTTATATTTTGATACAAATTTATATTATAGACAACAAATAGTTCTGTAAATTCACCCCATATAGGTGAAACTGTATTTTTGTTGTATAGAAAATCGAATTTCACATTTTCACCTAAATTGTATATCTTTCATATTATAACCATTTGTATGATATATATATATATATATAAATATATACTTTAAACGAATGTATAGACACTGAAGATGGGATACATAACACGCAACGTTATCTACATTGTGTTATCAGTATCCTTAACATGTCCTCATATCATGCCCCTTCATACAGTGTTATATGCAAGTGTGTAGTGACGCCAAGGCAGAAGTATACACCCATACGGCAATAGCTCGACAATGATGGAAATTGCATTTCAAAAAGAATACCACAAATATACGTGTAACGAATGCAGACATAAGGTTACTTGCGTATATATCTATACTATAAGAGCGAAGTTGTCTGTGTGTGTGTCTGTGTGTGTAAGTATTAGGATCTCGCGAACGCGAGATCCGTTTTCCGTAAGGAAAACCACAGGTGATAAAGTGGGGCAGCGGGGTTTTAATAGATGATTTACTTTTTTGAATATGTATTCACGTGATACCAATAATCGTTAAATAGTGTCATTTTTTAGTCGATTTACGTAATCGAAAAATTTAAATTCGACGCAAATTTTTAATAACAAACTTTATCGTGGAGAATTTGATGGTAAATAATTTCGAAAAAATGAGTTTATTTAATTTAGAATACATTACGTAGATTTACGAAATCGTACTTCCGGTTTGAATATCTGAATACAAATTTTTACATCGGAATTAATTTACATGTATTATTGAGGTGAAATTTACTAATATGTAAAATCGAGTTAATATTAATTATTTCCTATCTACGCCATGTAAACATAAATTATTAAACATAGGTGATACGATACGGTATGTGGAAAATCAAAATCTATTATAATTATTCGAATTCAATAATTTTAACTTTATTAAATATATAATTAAAATAGAATATAATTTTATAAATTGGGACTTATTATGTATAATATTCTTCGAGCTACGGCTGAAATAGTGAAAAATACATGATTTGAGAGTAGTCTATTTGACCGACTTCCGGTCATATTTTCATATAAATTATTGTTTCAACAGATTAGAAGTACGAAAATACATGTCATAAAATGGGAAAAATCATGAAAATATGAATAATAGGGTTTCAATCTCTGTTTTATTATTTCGTCAAATGTCATCATACAGTCAAGAAAAAAAATATAGATTTATAAAAAATTATTTTTTATAAAATCTATTCTATAATTATATATGAATTACATACCGAGTGAAGCTTTAAAAGTATAGTGATATGTGTGTGTTTGTGGTCATTTATATTATGAGTGTTAGTTATTTTCATTGTTGTTGTTAGATTTGATTAAGTTTTAATATTGGTGTTTTTTTTAGCTGCATCACTTCCCGAGTGAGCCTATAAAAGTATTATTATATTTGTGTGTGATATTTTGAGTATTAGTTATTTTCACAGTTTTGGTTAGGTTAAGTTAAGTTTTAATTTGGATAGGTTTTTTTAGCAACATTACTTACTGAGTGAGTCTATACAAGCATATGTATTTATATTGTTATTTTCACAGTTGTGGTTAGGTTGGGTTAAGTTTTAATTTGTGTAGGTTTTTTTAGCTGCATTACTTCCCGAGTGAGCCTATATAATTATATTTGCACAGTTGTGGTTAGGTTGGGTTAAGTTTTAATTTGCGTAGGTTTTTTTTAGCTGCATTACTTCCCGAGTGAACCTATAAAAGCATATTCATTTATATTGTTATTTTCACAGTTGTGGTTAGATTGGATTAAGTTTTAATATTGGTGGTTTTTTTTAGCTGCATCACTTCCCGAGTGAGCCTATACAAGTATATTATCACTATTGTGGTTAGGTTGGGTTAAGTTTTAATTTGTGTAGGTTTTTTTAACTGCATTACTTCCCGAGTGAGCCTATATAAGTATATTTTCACAGTTGTGGTTAGATTGGATTAAGTTTTAATATTGGTGTTTTTTTTTAGCTGCATCACTTCCCGAGTGAGCCTATACAAGTATATTGATATATGTATTTGTGTGGTCATTGCTTTTAGAGTATTAGTAATTTTTCACAGTTGTGGTTATGTTGGGTTAATTTTTAATTTTGGTAGTTTTTTTTTAGCTTCATTACTTCCCGAATGAACCTATAAAAGCATATTTATTTATATTGTTATTTTCACAGTTGTGGTTAGGTTGGGTTAAGTTTTAATTTTGGTAGGTTTTTTTTAGCTGAATTACTTCCCGAGTGAACCTATAAAAGCATATTTATTTATATTGTTATTTTCACAATTGTGGTTAGGTTGGGTTAAGTTTTAATTTGCGTAGGTTTTTTTTAGCTGCATTACTTCCCGAGTGAACCTATAAAAGCATATTTATTTATATTGTTATTTTCACAGTTGTGGTTAGGTTGGGTTAAGTTTTAATTTGTGTAGGTTTTTTTAGCTGCATTACTTCCCGAGTGAACCTATAAAAGCATATTTATTTATATTGTTATTTTCACAGTTGTGGTTAGGTTGGGTTAAGTTTTAATTTGTGTAGGTTTTTTTTAGCTGCATTACTTCCCGAGTGAACCTATAAAAGCATATTCATTTATATTGTTATTTTCACAGTTGTGGTTAGATTGGATTAAGTTTTAATATTGGTGGTTTTTTTTAACTGCATTACTTCCCATGTGAGCCTATACAATTATATTTTCACTGTTGGGGTTAGGTTGGGTTAAGTTTTAATTTGTGGAGGTTTTTTTTAGCTGCATTACTTCCCATGTGGCCTATACAATTATATTGTCACTGTTGGGGTTAGGATGGGTTAAGTTTTAATTTTTGTAGTTTTTTTTTAGATGCATTACTGTCCGATTGAAACTATATAAACATATTAATAAAAATTCCCAAGTACATTACATCACTAAGTGAACGTTACGCGCGATCACGGGCGAAGCCGGGCCCCGACCGCCTAGTCTATACTATATTAGCGAAGTTGTCTGTGTGTGTGTCTGTGTGTGTAAGTATTAGGATCTCGCGAACGCGAGATCCGTTTTCCGTAAGGAAAACCACAGGTGATAAAGTGGGGCAGCGCGGTTTTAATAGATGATTTACTTTTTTAGATATGTATTCGCGCGATACCAATAATCGTTAAATAGTGTCATTTTTAAGCGATTTACGTAATCGAAAAATTTAAATTCGACGCAAATTTTTAATAACAAACTTTATCTAGGAGAATTTGATGGTAAATAATTTCGTAAAAATGAGTTTCTTTAATTTAGAATACATTACGTAGATTTACGAAATCCTACTTCCGGTTTGTATATCGAAATAAAAACAAGTGCATCGGAATTTATTTACCCGTATTATTGAGGTGAAATTTACTAATATGTAAAATCGAGTTAATATTAATTATTTCCTATCTACGCCATGTAAAAATAAATTATTAAACATA
Source organism: Osedax fenrisi (assembly GCA_964019155.1). Taxonomy (NCBI): domain Eukaryota; kingdom Metazoa; phylum Annelida; class Polychaeta; order Sabellida; family Siboglinidae; genus Osedax; species Osedax fenrisi. Next base: position 67,351,220 of record OZ025239.1, on the reverse strand, counting down.
GGTGATACAATCGTAATATATAATTAGGTGAGTTAAAAAATCAAAATCTACAATAATTATTCGATTTCAATAATTTTAACTTTATTAAATAGATAATTAAAATAGAATATAATTTTATATATTGGGACTTCTTATGTTTAATATTCTTCGAGCTACGGCAGAAATAGTGAAAAATACATGATTTTAGAGTAGTCTATTTGACCGACTTCCGGTAATATTTTCGTATAAAATATGGATTCATCAGATTACGAGTACGAAAATACATGTAATGAAATCAGAAAAATCATGAAAATATGAATAATAGGGTTTCCATCTCTGTTTTATTATTTCGCCAAATGTCATCATATATATGGTCAAAGAAAAAATATAGATTTATAAAATTTGTTTTTTTCTAAAATCTATTCTATAATTATATATGAATTACATACCGAGTGAAGCTTTAAAAGTATAGTGATATGTGTGTGTTTGTGGTCATTTATATTATGAGTGTTAGTTATTTTCATTGTTGTTGTTAGATTAAGTTTTAATATTGGTGTTTTTTTTAGCTGCATCACTTCCCGAGTGAGCCTATAAAAGTATTATTATATTTGTGTGTGATATTTTGAGTATTAGTTATTTTCACAGTTTTGGTTAGGTTAAGTTAAGTTTTAATTTGGATAGGTTTTTTTAGCAACATTACTTACTGAGTGAGTCTATACAAGCATATGTATTTATATTGTTATTTTCACAGTTGTGGTTAGGTTGGGTTAAGTTTTAATTTGTGTAGGTTTTTTTAGCTGCATTACTTCCCGAGTGAGCCTATATAATTATATTTGCACAGTTGTGGTTAGGTTGGGTTAAGTTTTAATTTGTGTAGGTTTTTTTTAGCTGCATTACTTCCCGAGTGAACCTATAAAAGCATATTCATTTATATTGTTATTTTCACAGTTGTGGTTAGATTGGATTAAGTTTTAATATTTGTGGTTTTTTTTAGCTGCATTAATTCCCGAGTGAGCCTATAAAAGCATATTTATTTATATTGTTATTTTCACAGTTGTTATTAGATTGGGTTAAGTTTTAATTTTCTTAGGTTTTTTTTAGCTCCATTACTTCCCGAGTGAGACTATAAAAGTATATTTTCACTATTGTGGTTAGGTTGGGTTAAGTTTTAATTTGTGTAGGTTTTTTTTAACTGCATTACTTCCCGAGTGAGCCTATATAAGTATATTTTCACAGTTGTGGTTAGATTGGATTAAGTTTTAATATTGGTGTTTTTTTTTAGCTGCATCACTTCCCAAGTGAGCCTATACAAGTATATTGATATATGTCTTTGTGTGGTCATTGCTTTTAGAGTATTAGTAATTTTTCACAGTTGTGGTTAGGTTGGGTTAAGTTTTAATTTTGGTAGGTTTTTTTTAGCTGCATTACTTCCCGAGTGAACCTATAAAAGCATATTTATTTATATTGTTATTTTCAAAGTTGTGGTTAGGTTGGGTTAATTTTTAATGTTGGTAGTTTTTTTTTAGCTTCATTACTTCCCGAATGAACCTATAAAAGCATATTTATTTATATTGTTATTTTCACAGTTGTGGTTAGGTTGGGTTAAGTTTTAATTTGTGTAGGTTTTTTTAGCTGCATTTCTTCCCGAGTGAACCTATAAAAGCATATTTATTTATATTTTTATTTTCATTTTTGTGGTTAGGTTGGGTTAAGTTTTAATTTGTGTAGGTTTTTTTAGATGCATTACTTCCCGAGTGAACCTATAAAAGTATATTTATTTATATTTTTATTTTCACAGTTTTAGTTAGGTTGGGTTAAGTTTTAATTTGTGTAGGTTTTTTAGCTGCATTACTTCCCGAGTTAACCTATATATGTATATTTTAACTATTGTTGGCTTAAGTTTTAATTTACCTATATAAACATATTAATAAAAATTCCCAAGTACATTACATCAACAAGTGAACGTTACGCGCGAACACGGGCGAAGCCGGGCCCCGACCGCCTAGTATATATATATATATCAGTATTGGTATTCGTGTACGCATTCGAAATGTAATTATTTATAATCGATGCTAGAATTTAACATACAATAATTATTATATAGTATTATATATTATTATATACTATTTATTATAAGTATTATACAATATATCGCATGTCGTATAATAATTATATATATATATATATAACATATAATGGAAACCAATGCCGTAACAATTCGTGAAGCGACACGTAGATTACTTCCGATACTTTTGATAGTATTTGATATTAAGATTAAAATCTATTCAATAGTTTCTAATTACAATCGAGCTGAAATACCTCATGCATCTGGTCGCGCCACAGACTCGCGATATACACTGAGTATATATATATATATATATACTGTAAAAAATAACCTATAACCACAACGCTGAATAACCTATCTTAAAATGTCCCAAAATGGAAATAGGTTACTGCCTATTTCTAATATGTTTAACAGAGTGGCAATAGGGTAGTGTATTTTTTTTGGTTATAGGTTAGATAACTATTACTGATCTATTGAATGCGTGATTATAGGTTAGTGCACATTTTTTGCTTATAGGTTCGTGACCTATTACTGATCTATTGAATGAGTGGTTATAGGTTAGGTCATATTTTGTGGTTATAGGTTAGTGGCCTATTACTGATCTATTGAATGGGTGGTTATAGGTTAGTGCACATTTGTTGGTTATAGGTTAGTGACCTATTACTGATCTATTGAATGCGTGGTTATAGGTTTGTGATTTATTACTGATATATATATATATATATATATATAATTTGAACAATCCATGAATAAGCAAATTTACGTTATAAACTACTTGGCTACCAGCCTACCTAGAATGACCACAAACACATCATAGAAAGACAAGATTACCAACATACAAAGTATATGGAATGCCAAAGATCAATTAGGTAATTAAACAAAGAATATTGCAACTAATAGGACACTGCATAAGGTACACCGATGAAGTAGTGCACAATTAATGTTATGGAAGCCAAAGAATGGCATTACATACAACATACGTATACGAAACAGGGAGACAACCCACATCTTTATATATTATAAAGAAACATTGGGTCTGTTAAGAAGATAAATTACGAACACTGATGACGGACCGAATAAGATGGAAAATAATAACATTATATGGTCGAGTGAGAACTATGTAATTAGGTATTAATAAATAAATAATTAATTTTAAATTATATTTATTGTAGAAATCATTTCGTCCCCCAAGTCCTCCAATTTCGTCTTTTCAGGTACCTATGGAAAAACAATAATTAATAAATATTGAAGTGAATGTGTATTATACAATAACTAAAAATGAAACTGTCTATATTAATATCATCAAGATCCTTTGTCCTCCTAGTGACCCTTGTTGCATTAATATTATACTAATTAATAATATCTTATTAATATTATATTTAATATTATATTAGTAATACTATACTAATTAATACTACACTAATTAATATTACACTAATTAATACTATAATAATTAATATTATACTAATTAATCATATAATAATTAATGATATACTAATTAATATTATACTAATTAATATTATACTAATTAATATTATTCTAATTAATAATATACTAATTAATACTATACTAATTAATACTATACTACTTTATACTATAATAATTAATACTATACTAATTAATACTATAATAATTTATACCATAATAATTAATAATATCTTATTAATATTATATTTAATATTACACTAATTAATACTATATTAATTTATACTATAATAAGTTATACTATAATAATTAATACTATACTAATTAATACTATACTAATTTATACTATAATAATTAATAATATCTTATTAATATTATATTTAATTATATTTAATTATACTAGTAATACTATACTAATTAATATTACACTAATTAATATTATACTAATTAATTATATACTAATTAATAATATACTAATTAATATTATACTACTTAATACTATACTTATTAATACTATACTAATTAATAATATACTAATTAATATTATAATAATTAATATTATACTAATTAATATTATACTAATTAATACTATACTAATTAATATTATACTAATTAATATTATACTAATTAATATTTTACTAATTAATACTATACTAATTAATATTATAATAATTAATACTATAATAATTAATAATATCCTATTAATAGTATACTGATTAATATTATACTAATTAATATTATACAAGAGTATATACGAATAAATTCAGTTAGGACACAATAAAACTTTGTAATGTAAAGTATAATGTAGGCGAATAATGTTAAAATAATGTTTGAAAGATTTATATATTAATATAGGGGCAATACTAGTTTGCATTGAAAAACGAATGTAAATATACGGAATCAGTGTGAATGACTATTCGAAATTTACGTAGAAAAAGAGAATATTTCATGCACGAAAAAACGCACGAAACCGCATTTACGCACATAGAATTAAAAACGGAGTTGATGTGACCTATTATATATGAAAATATAAAATAGATCAATATATACTGTATGAAATTGTATATAAACAAATGTTATACATATATATGCATTATTATGAGGAACCAGAAAATAGGTTTATAAAATATACATACATTAAACATTATGCATTATATATGATCACTATATATTATTATATATAACATATTATTTATAAAATATAATACATATAATCCAATATAAGTTATACAAATATATTTATTATAAATAAATAAATAGAATTTGTTATCAAATTGAAATTTATATAATTTGTAAATTTATATAACAATAGAATATAATATATTTCATATAGTAATATCAAATATTTATTATAATTATATAAATTGAATTTTTAATCAAATTGAAATTTGTAAAGTTATATAACAGATAATATATATAAAGTATATAGTATAATATCATATATAAGTTAATACACAAATATTTATTATAATTAAATAAATTGAATTTTTTATCAAATTGAAATTTATATAATTTGTAAATTTACATAAGAATAGAATATAATATCTCATGTTAATATAATATATTTCATATTTTAATTTATATCTCACAAACAATATACAGATAGATCAATACTATATGAAATTATATATGAACACATTTTTATCTTACACATGATCAGTATATATATATATATATATATGCATTATTTAGAGTAACCAGAACATAGTTTTATAAAATTTACATTTATTAAACATTATTCAAATTTAATATTATAAAATATAATAAATATAAAGTATAATATCCAATATTTATAAATAAATATTTATTATAAATATACAAATTTAAATTTGTAAATTTATATAATATCTCATGTTAATATAATTTCTTTAATATTTTAATTTACAACTCATAAATAATATACTATTTGTATTCATTATATGATCAATACTCATTATATGAAATTATATATGAACAAATGTTGATATTACATACAATCAGTATATATATATATGCATTATTATGAGGAATCAGAAAATTGGTTTATAAAATATATATTTATTAAATATTATTCATTATACTATATATATATTTATATATAAGTTAAGGTATTAAAATAAAAAAATAATAAATATATAAATTAACTCTGCTTGTAAGAATACATGTACTTTAATCAATGGGTCTACAATATAGCTATTTAATATTGTGACTTTAGTAATGCCAATGTAATTTTTTTAAATAGACAATGAAATTATTGTAATATATATATATATGCATATGAATAACTATATTTAATACATATCTAATTAAAATTTCTTTGACAAATTAAAGTAATGTTCGCATGGGAACAACCTTTTTTTACAAAATATAATACTAATCACTGTGAAATATATATATATATTATATTGAATATTATATCAACTATTAATGACTAATAGTGTTTATTGTTAACTCATGTTTTATATAAACAGGTCAATCATAATAATTATTATATTTGTAATATTAATTTATATAATAAATATATTTTAAATAATAATATCAATTAAATAAAAACTCACCATTGTTTCATATTCCTCCTCAGATTGCAGTGAGTGTTCTATCTCTAGTAAATACCCAGTTGACGCAACTGCAACAGACACTAGATATAATAGCCTCGTCTGTATTATTCTTTACCTTGTTCTGAGAATATATTGAATATAAATTAAATGATATATATATTATATTAATAGATATATATTTTTCCTGTTGAATTATTCACTTTTATATAATTATTGTAACTAGTTATTAAAAATAAATGTATATAGGATACTCAAATTTTAATTATTCATTTATTTATATATATCTTGTTATTGTTATTGTTATTTTTATTTGGTGGAGTCCTTTCATCCCATCCAGGAACTTAGATGAAGTTTTCACTTATAACCATATATGGCTCTAATGTCCCTTCGAAGCCGCTCTCATGTTAAGGCATCCATGGTTTTAACGAGAGCCGATCATTTATTTATACACAATTATATAAGATCACTTCTAAATAATATTTTAAGACCCATTTTATAAAATTAATTAATGGTCCGGACGAGGCTCGAACCCGTGTCCTACTGCTTGTGTGTCCGACGCCTTAGCCACTGAGCCACACAGGCAGTTATATATATATATATGCCAAATAAAGGTAATATATTTATTTCTAACCTTTAATAACCTTTTCCTGATATCCTAATTGATACTTTACTCCGTAAATCATCAATTGTACATAAAAAATGTTTAAACAAAGTATATAATATATCTACTCTATAAAATAGTCTATTTAATTGTATATTATTTTTAATTTATATATATATATATATATATATATCGGTGTGTGTATGTATGAGAACATGGGGGTTATATCACTACTAGTGAGTCACTAGTATCAGTAATAACTGAAATATTATGATTTTAATGAACTACATTAAAAACAAATAACTTATGGATAATAATATGGATCATTTAATATTCCAAACATAGAAACATTTTTAATATTTTAAATATCTTTATACTACTATTTGAACACACAAATACTACTAGTTATAAAATACTATTCATTATAATTTATTATTTAATATATATATACATATATATCAATAGATTTATTGTGAAATCATATTATTCATATAAACAGGTTATCTTCATTTATAATATTAATTTATATAGATATATGTGGAAACTCACTATTTTGCATATTCCCCATCGGACTGAAGAGATACATCTAGCTCCAGTAATTCCGTAGTTGACGCAACGTATCCTCTAGATACAATAGCCTCGTCTTTATTGTTCTGTCTTGTTCTGAAATATATTTAATGCAAATTAAATGATATATATATATATATATATATATATTAAATAATTCATTGATGATGAATGAGAAATTTACCACTACGATTCATGAGTCATGGAACTAAAAGTTAGTTAGTAATAGTTAAATACCTATAATCCAGTGAATTTGATTCACTGATGGATTTAATTAAAAATAAGAATACAAATAATATATGTTACTTTCGATAACTATTACTTTTACTTTGAAATATTAGATATAACTATTAAATTCTTTATAAAATTTGTATTTAATTAATAATTATTTTTATTTTTTCAAATATAAATATACTCTTAAATCCAAATAAGAATATAACTAAAATATATAAAAATACAAATAGAGCAGATCTGATTTTTATCATTATTAAATTACTAATTTATAAAATGTATTTTATCATATACAAATGTATAAATATGTATATTTTGTATTCAAATACAATTACAAATGATAAAAATCTGATTTTAATAATTATGAAAACTTATTTAATCACATATGCATGTTTAATATCTTATTCAAATATAGATACTCTAGAAAATACAAATATATTTCTGTTTAATAATTCAAATACAGAAAATCTGATTTTAGTAATTAATAAATTTAAATATAATAATGTATATGATTAAATACAAATAATATTTGATATATTAATATAATCTTATTCAAATATAAATACAATAGAAAATACATATTTACTAAAAATTTAAATAAATGTCTGATTAATGATTCATATATTATATAATTACACTAAATCTGATTTTTATATTTATGATCATTTATTTATATAAAAATATATAAGTCATTTCTAACTATAAATACACACAAATATAAATACATTTATGATTATCAATATCAATCATTTTTTATAACATTACAATTTATATATATATATATATAATAAAGATTTGTTAATTTAATTAAAAAATATCCATTATTCAATGAGATATAATCTAATATGTATTATAAATTAATTAAAACATGCATAATTCCTATCTACACCATGTACAAATTTTACCATTTTTTTTAACTTTTTTTTTAATAAAAAATTAAAAAAAACTAAGATATGACTTACATTATATAATTTGATAACCTTTCTAATGATACAAATTTTATTATAATAGCATCAATATATAAAATCTCATTCTCTTACCTATAATATATATTAAATGATAAAATGAATGATTTTTTAAGTTTTAAATTTTAATTACAATTATATATAATATATTTAATATTTTTTATAATATATTTATCTATATGAATATTAATATGCATAATTATATTTAATATATATCTAAAATTAAAATCAAGTTGTATGTCAAATTAAATAATTATTATTATAAGCACATGGGAAACACATTTTTTAGAAAATATAATATTAACCACTCGGTAATCATAATATTTTAATAATTTCGTACTCAGTAACATATGAATAATTTATACATTTACAAATATTAATTTTTAAATACCTAATAAACCGCGTATTTATGGAATAAATAGAATTAATATTAAAAAGTAAACAATATTTATTATATTCAAAATGGCTAAATGTCAAAGGGTTAAATGTCAATACCCGGGTCAATACAACAATTCAATATAGGGGATACTAATATCAAAGCCAGGGCTTTGGTATAAATAAATATGAACTCAATTCATAACATTTTAAAATAATGATTATTTATAACAAAATAATGTGTTTTTTAATCACAAATCCAAATAAATGTGATATTTAATATCGAAAAATTCATTATAATTATTATAATGAATTTTTATAATATTATAATAATATGATAAATTTAATGTGAATCCAAGTATATAAATATGATTTCTATATTATATAATGTGACTATATATTCACTTAACATATTTACAAATAAAATATTAATCATAATAACATAATAGGCCTATATATACCTAATTTTATAACTTAATCAAACTAACCTAAAATGAAACTTGTAATATGTATGACCTATAGGTTTAAATTATAATTTAATATACTTTGTATATATATATATATATAATATGGTATAGTCTATATTATATATTATATAATATAATCCCAGCTAACAGTAAGAGAAACATAATAGCAGCATAACAGCATATGCTAGAGCCTCACATTTTTACATTGTGCTATTATGCTGCCATTATACTGCTATTAAATGTATATTATGCTGCTATTAATTTATCATGCTATTATGCTGCTGTTGTATTTCTATTTAAAGTATATTATTATGCTGCTATTAATTTTAAAAGTATATTATTCTGCTATTATGCTGCTATTATTAGAATAGAAGCATAATAGCAGCATAATATTATGCTGCTATTAATTTGTCATGCTATTATGCTGCTGTTGTATTTCTATTTAAAGTATATTATTATGCTGCTATTAATTTTAAAAGTATATTATTCTGCTATTATGCTGCTATTATTAGAATAGCATCATAATAGCAGCATAATATTAGCATAATGGCAGCATAATAGCTGCATAATAGCATGACAAATTAATAGCAGCATAATAGACATTTAATAGCAGCACTATGGCAGCATAATAGCACAAAGTAAACATGTGAGGCTCTAGCATATGATGTTATGCTGCTATTATGCTGCTCTTACTGTTTGCTGGGATGTTATATCTATCTGTATTTATATGACTATATCATCTCCCTGGTTATATATATATATCAAGACCTAGGTATTATAAGAGTTCCTATAACCTTTAACCGAGGTTATATGAGGTAGTGTATATATGCAGTGTAATACCCAAGCAAACAGTAATAGCATAATAATAGCAGCATAACAGCATATTTAATAGCTTCAAATGTTTACATTGTGCTATTATGCTGATATTATGTTGCCATTAAATGTATATTATGCTGCTATTAATTTGTCATGCTATTATGCTGCTGTTGTATTGCTATTTAAAGTATATTATTATGCTGTTATTAATTTTAAAAGTATATTATGATGCTATTATCATAATAATTATGTTGCTATTCTAATAATAGCAATATAATAACAGCATATTATACTTTGATAAAAAGTAATATCAGTAACGTGATTTAAAAACTTAAGTAGAACTTAAGTTGATCATCATGATGTAAGTCGTACTTAAGTCAACTCAGTGTTTACCTCCTGCATTATAAAAATATCAATAGGTTTTTACTATTAATAGTTAATTAACTGAAACAGGAAACATTACCTACGACGTAATATCATAGATCTAGAGAGAAATGTCTCTCTAATTTAATGAATATCTCCCCTATCTCATGTTATCCCCTTTTATCATATATTTATAGTTTACACTATAAACTATAACTCTATGCCTTTTATCCATCGAGTTGGTGTGAAACCCTTTTTAAAGGGGATCCCTATAATGATAGAGTCTATATCTCGAGATATATATAGACTATAGACTCTATCATTATGATAATCATAGACTCTATATCATTATGATATAGAGTCTATGATTATCATAATGATAGAGTCTATATACTCATATGATAATCATATATACTATATAATATAGACTCTATCATAGACTCTATGATAGAGTCTATATTTCATAGAGTATATGGTTAAGATCCACGTAGGATTATTATAATCCTTAATTAAATGATTATATTTAATATAGTATATATAATATAATATTATATTATATTAAATATAATATTATAATAAATTATTAAATAATAGGTTTATAATTATAATAATTATAGTGGATTTTACCCAATTTAGGAATACTTTTAGCACACACAATATAGTTAATAGTAACGTCAGGTGAATAGATAATAGGGGAGATTAACCTTCTTATTTTCAGATGCACCTAAATCTTATCATCATTAGTTTTATATTATTATAATATTATTATATAGAATAAATAAATAATTACTTACCTACTTATGTATTTATATATTTATTATAAAATAGCTTTATAGCCCAATTGTCAAAGCGTAGTAATACTAAGCATAAGAATATATTCTTATGACGACGGTCAGAGATACGAATCCAGGTCGAGGCAAATATTTTTATTTTAAATATTATAATATTTTCATCTTTTATAATAATTAAAAAATAATAATAATGCAATTAAACTTTATAGAATTGATTCTATTATTATTTAAGTGTCTAAACTATATTATTATTAGTATTATATATATATATATATACATATATATATATATATATATATATATATATATATATATATATATATATATATAATATTATATTTATTACTTTAATTATTAGTATTATATATATAACCATATGGCTGAATAGGTGAATTATTTACTAGTTTATTTTATTATTATATATATATACTAATAATTAAAGTAATATATATATATATATATCAATATATATATATATATATATATATATATATATATATATATATATATATATATAACCTATAACTATATTCAGCCGTATGGTAATAGGCTATAACCTATAACTATATTCAGCCATATGGTAATAGGCTGTTTTACAGTATAAGGTAATAGGCTATAACCTATAACCATATTCATCCGTATGGTAATAGGCTATAACCTATAACCATATTCTGCTGTATGGTAATAGGCTATAACCTATAACTATATTCAGCCGTATGGTAATAGGTGGTGTTTACAGTGTTCAGTAATAGGCAGCAACCTCATTCCACTAATGGTAATAGGTCACCAACCTATTTCTATTTTCTACGCCATAGGTAATAGGCAACAACCTATTACATATATGTAAGACATATGATTATAGGTTAAAATGGAATTATTTTTTACAGTGTACTATAGTATACATTGTGTATTGTATAGTATACTATATATACTTCCCCTATATATCCTTATTGTTTATATGATTAATTTATATATCAATATCGTATATATCCATTATGTGTAATAATATATATTGATACATATAGTTATATATATATATATATATATATATATATATATATCCATATATATATATATATATATATATATATATATATATATATATATATATATATAATATATATATAATTTATTACTACATACAATTTTATTTAATTAAATTAATAATTTATTAATTTGTATTATTTTATTAATTACAAGTGAAGTAGTATCTAAATAATAATCATTCAACATATCAATACAATAGTATTCACAGCATTAATAGATTAAGCACGTCACGAAATATTAAGTATAGGAATATAAATAATACTAATTATAAATATATTTATATATTAATTATTAATATTTATTAACAATTATTATTTTAATATAAATTATTTTATGATATTATTAATTTAGAATACTGATACAAATACTTAATGCACACACGCATATATATATATATAATATATATATACATATATATAATATATATATATATACAGTAAAACCTCTCTATAAGAAACTCTTTTTTTTCAGTACTTTTTTTTCTTATAGAGAGGTTTTCTTATAAAGAGGTTTTTACTTTTCCAATGATTTTAAGAATTAATTTATAATTGAAAATGCATTATATAACATAGGTTATATATAGTATATTTATTTTGTATACTGTTATAAATGTATACTGTATTGTTTGCGCTTAGACATGTTAATACATAATGACATTTTATTAGATTTACATTAGAAATTATAAATTATGAATCTCATTGATGAATATAATATAATGAATATTATAATAATCTATTATTTAACAATTAATTTCATAATATAATAAATTGTATCATCAATACATTTAAGGATATAATAACATTTATTAATTAATTTTAATAAATTTATGGATATACAATAACATTTATTAATTAATATTAATAAATTCAAGGATACAAATAACATTTATTAATTAATTTTAATAAATTTATGGATATACAATAACAATTATTAATTAATTTTAATTCATTTCGAGCTATAATATAATATTTAAAAAAAATATCTTATATAATAATTAATTTCTATAATTTTTATCAATATACAATACTTCTATTTATATATAATTATTTTTTATACAATTAGTTTCTTATAAAGAGGTTTTTCTTATATTTTTCTTATAAAGAGGTTTTTTTAATGTGGAAAAGGTTGAATTCCAACCAAATGTGTGAAAAATGTTCTTATAAAGAGGTTTTTCTTATAAAGAGGTTTCTTATAGAGAGGTTTTACTGTATATATATATATAATATATATATATATATATATATATATATATATATATAATATATATATATATATATAATATATATATATATATATATATAATATATATATATATTAGTGTTGCAACCGGACCCTCATTTCCATGTATTCTTATCTTTCAATTCAAAAAATAAAAGTATCAGTATCGTATCAATTTAAAAAAATCTAAGTAGGGGAAACTAGTAACCTAATACGGACAATTTAACAATAAATGGTCTTAACATTTTGTGACTCATTATTTGTATTCAAATATTGCAATATATTAATATTATATGGTCATAGATATTATTGTGATTTTAACATTTTATTTAATCTTTTAATTCCATAGATAACGGGGGTGTCCGTATTCGGTACCCATGTCCGAATACGGACACCCTGTGTTATAATACGGACACCCTATATACCATTAGATAAACTATATAGTATTGATGAATCAATCGGACAAATTACAATTACATTATTTATAATTAATTTTATGACAAATTTATTCTACATACAATAAAATAAATGTTAGCTAAAATACAAACAAATGTAGACAAATATTTTTTAATATTTCAAAAATTAGTGGAAAATAATTTAAAAATACAAAAAATATGTCAAAATATTTCAAAATATATTTTAAAAAAATGTTCTAAAAATATTTTTTATAAATTTTACAAATATTTTAAAATATAATATAATATAGTATAGTTGGAATTAATTATGCTCGTACATTATTTATATACAATCACTAGTTTTCTTAAATTAATTAAATACAGTTATTTAAAATTATATTTAGTAGAGTTAAAAATGTTGTTCCAAAGACACAAAGTTAACACTTAGTAGACACTACATTTCAATTGGCTAAATTGGATTTAACATTTTTTTTTTATAATTTGAATTTATATGTTTTCTAACTATTTGTTTATTACATGACATGGAAATAGTATCAGTCCTATTCTTATAAAATTGTAGCTATATCAGTATCAGTCCGATTTTTTTAAAAAACATGTATCCGTCCGAGTCTGAAAACCACAAATATCACTCCGAAGTCCGGTTGCAACACTAATATATATATTAACAATATAATAACACAATAATAACATTATTAGTTGTAGCTTCATTGATGTTATTAATATTAAATTATAAAATCAGAATAGTTCACATACTGTGCGCTGATTGGCTATAGGGTATATATATTAATGCATATATGCTTTACAGGTACCTTATACTTTAAGGTACCTTATTAAAGGTTGAACTGATATTCCGAGTAATAGATATATAATTAATAATGTACATCCACCCGGATATACCGACAAAGTATAATTTATATACTATCATGGACACACATGTTCTAATACAATTAATTTCTTGCCATATTTAAATTGTGAATATATATTTTAGACACAGACTTTGAGGGGGGTCCCCTCAAAGTCTGTGATTTTAGATAGGATCACTAACACTAGATAATTGTAATAAATAAATCATAAATAGGTATAATCTAAACAGAACATCTACAATAATTTACAACTAAAACTTCAAATGGTAAACCCAAACCTCTAAATTTTCAAAATATTAAACCTCAAACCCAAAACTAACCCTAACCTAAGCCAACCTTAACCCAACCCTAACCCAACAATAACCCAACCCTAACCCAACACTAACCCAACACTAACTACTATAACCTACAATACGATACAGTAATTCAATAGTAAACTAAAGTTTCTAATAACGCCCCTGTGAGATACACAACCCAATTCACATTTACACGTGATCACCTATTACATCATTACATTACGTAACACCACTTTTATTAACCTATTACAGGACAGGGGACACACAGCATGTCGGAAGAGGTGACTCGGCAATGCTACCTACTGTTCACTATAGTTATAACCTATAACTAATAAAACTGATAAAACAACACCAGATATTAATCGATTACATATAGCATAGTAGAATAGCTTTATGTATGTGTGTATATAATACTATATATATATGTATATGTATATGTATATGTATATGTATATGTGTGTATGTGTATAATAACAATAATAATAATAGTAGAATCAATTCTCTAAAGTGTAATAAAATAATAATGTTTAAAAAGTAATTATAATAAAAGATATTTCTTCAGTCTTTTGAGGAAGATAGAAATGGAAGTAGCTCTTCTTATCACCAGAGGTAGCTTATTCCACATCGAAGTAGTAGATATCCTGAAATACCTCTTTGTGATTTTCAATCAATATTGACCCTCTTCAAGTTTCATTGTATAATGCCTCGAACAGCCAGTTCTTTTCTCTGATAGTAGCTTTGATAAATAGGCAGGTTCTACTTAAATAATTACTTTTAAAAATACAAATCTGTTATTAATTCTGGTAGATACTCCTAACCATTTTAATTTTCGTAGATAATAATTAGTCGAAAATCGATCAGAATATGGTACAGTAAATATAAGTTTAATATAGGGGCGCAGGAAGGTATATTTCATAAGGGGTCCACTAATTTATATTATAATATTAAATAAATATATATTTTTGTGAGTGTATAACTAATTACAATTATTAGATATTGTATAAATATATAAGTCTATATAAAAATTACACCGAATTTTATTAGGTAATATTAATAAATGGTAGATTTAATGAAATAAAAAATGTTCTCTTTCCATTGTGTTTTCTTTACAAATGTTGACATAAATGTATAATTCATCTACATTGCCACAGTGAAAGCTACATATCATTCAACTATTCAGTTTCTTTTGTCCCATTGAATTTATCAGCCAATTATTTATAATGCGCATGTTACTAAAACTTATTTGTCTTACAATGATTAATGTCATAAATAATTTCACATTGTAATATATTTTACCTATGTCTGATTTATACATAATGTATCTACATGTATCGGATAGATCAGATGTAATTATTTCTAAAAGTCATTTCATCTAAAGACGAATGCATTTATTTTGAATATTTTAGTGTATCTTGAATAGCGACCTTTTAGACTAGATTTACTCGATGAGCTGTGCATTGTACAGTGTGCAATGGGTGTAATTTGCCAGCATTTGTTCCTGACATATTGAAGCATGTACACTGTACAATGTAGAATGTACAGTGTACAATGTACAATATTGTATCTACCACACATATTATTTTCTCCATCATATGAATAACCTCGTAAATTCTCTAGCAGAAAATATTCTTATCAATTCATATTTTATATTTTCTATAGTTTATGCCTTAACATCATTGGCTCTATGGTATAATTAGAATCTCATGGTCTCTATATTATTAATAAATTATTAAAAATTATTAAATTATTTTAAAAATGGCCTATAAACAGGCTGGTTCCAAATGTAGGACCCTATTAGGACCCCCCTATTTACCTATATATGGATGTGCTCATGCATTATATTTTCACATCGGATAATATAATATTATATGAAGTAAATGCGTTTCAGAAATAAATATTGTTTTAATTGTGGTCAATAAATCATAACAAATTGTATTATAAACAGTATATTTATATTTTTTGTTTACAATGGTTACATATTTATTTCTACATATGTAACTATGGGTAAAAAATAAATATTATTATAAATTAATTAAAATACATAATGTAATATGTAAAAATGGTTAAGAGGACATCTAAACTATCGATAACTATAATCGAGAGATATATAATTTTATATTTTTCAAGTATACATTTCTAAGTATATATAATGTATAACAAAAGCTCGAGTATGATTTAAGGTCATACCCGGGATGTAGCATATTAATTTATATATATATATATATATTACGAAAGCTGGAACGTGATAGTACGTTAAGCTGAATTTTTTTTAGCTGTACAGTAAAATATTACTACCCGAGTAAACCTATAAAAGTATATTTTTACTGTTGTGGTTAGGTTGGGTTAAGTTTTAATTTCTGTAGGTTTTTTTAGCTGCATTACTTCCCGAGTGAACCTATAAAAGTATATTTTCACTGTTGTGGTTAGGTTGGGTTAAGTTTTATATATATATATATATATGTAATAATGAGGGTCGAATTTAATGAAACAAATAAAACACCACTCACTTATGATAGGGGAACGTTGTATTTATTCTTTATTCATAAATCAAAAACAAGAAAAAAACCATGCACTATAGATTTATAAATCTGTTATAAAACATATATACAGAATTACAATATGGAATAAATATAATATAATATAATGTTTTACAAACCTCCACGTGTCAAGGTATAATCAGAAATGAAAGAATATTATTAAATCTAATATGGTTCAGATTATATTACTTCTACGCGACGGTTCATTGGTCTAACCAATTATATACACTAAATAACCCTAGATAAAAAACACAAAAATCAATATATACAATCAACATTTCTACTTTTAATTATTACATAACAGAAAACAAAAATAAAAACCAATTAAAAATATATAATAAACTAAATAACATTAACTAAAAACACAAAAATTACTAGATTAAATTAACATTTATAATTATTACATAATACACAACTAAATAAAATAACTAATTAAAAATATATAATATAAACTTAAAAACAACTATACAACCATATATAAGACGCTAGTCTGCTACATATATATATATATATTACATATATATATATATATATATATATATATATATATATATATATATATATATATATATATATATATATATATATTATATTAAATGTTTTTAATGATATCAATGGGCATAAAAAAATATCACGTTATAAAAAGTTAAATTATATTAAATTAATAAAATTATAACATATCGGATAACGAAACAACGGACAAACTATTACATCATTTAAAATTTATAAAATAGTTAACGGTTCTCCAGATAGTTTAAAATTAGTATTAATAAATACACTATAGGGTAAGGAAGGGTAATTTAGCAGATTTTTTTTGTGTTTTACTAGAAGTGATCTATTTAAAAATATACATATTTTTAAACAACCATAATTTACATAAAATTTACTTTCTACTAATCCATGGTCAATGGATATAAGTAAAAATCGTTTTATCATATAACGACAGAACGGAAAAACCATCACCCGAGCGAAGCCGGGCCGAAGCCAGCTTGTACATTATAAAAGAGTACGTTATTATTATATTCGCAAATAAACAATATATTAATTGAAACAATAATATAAAAATTTAAATTCATAATAAAATTACCTAGTAACAAAATAATAACAAATTAAACATTAAACACGAATTAAACATTTAAAATAATAATTTAAAATAACAACAGTACTAAACGCTGTATTTCGTACAATCACAAAAACAATATACTTGAATACCAGAACGTTATTTATTTAAATGGATCGAGGAGATAGTAAAGAGGAAATACGTGATATGGAAGAAGAAGACGAAGAAGAGGAGGAGGTGGGGGGCGACGAAGATGAGGAGGAAGAGGAGGGGGTCGACGAAGAGGAGGTGGATGAGGTAAGGAGGGGTCAGGTGGGGTCAAGATTAGCGAGACGAGGGGCCGGGGACTCCTCGCTAGTCGGCCACGACGAGGATGTACGTCAGATCCGCAATCTACGTCTGATAGCATTCGAGGAAATATTGCGACTAGCGCGGAGGTTCCCGGACGAGGAATCAAGTGATGAGGACGAGGATGAGGAGTTTGAGGTGGAGAACAGCAACGATGGGTATGAGTCAGACATAGAAGACAACGATAAATACAACGATGAACAATCGATTTCCGGTTCGTATTAATGTTGTTCAGTGACTGATGTATATTATTTAAGAATATATATAGTATTATATAGTAGGTATATAGTGGGGTATATAGTATTAGGTAATAATATATTACTAATAAATAGAACATACTAGCTATAGCTAGTACTATAATACTATAAACACTACTACTATATACAATAGTTGCGTATAAAGTATGTCTAAAGTACCTCTACAAATTTAAAGTATAATATTGAAACAGTTTCTACCGATAATATACGTTATATAAATAAATAGTTTAAAAGAAACAATGTCAATATACCGTTAACTAAACTCTAGAATCCAGTATTAACTATTTCAAATAATATTATTGTATACATTAATATGAATATATACATATGTAGACAATAGAGTAACATTATTATATGTAGGTTCGTTTACGATCACATATATTATATTATTTGTAACCATTTTAATTCATTATCAGATGTTCATATTTATTCCAGATTGACTTTTGCTCATTTCCCATAATATTAATAACTCACTATATTTAGATTAATTGTTGTAGCCAATCAGACATCGTTGTTTATGTATACAATTTAATTGTTCACACAAGTATCAAAGGCGTTCTTGAAGTCGATGAATAGCAGGATTGCTTATAGATTATTATCTTTAACTCCCTCAATCAATCGTCTGGGTGTTAGTATTTGACTGGTTGTTGTTCTAGCAGCTGCAACTTCTGAAAAACATTTGAATTTTGTCTTAGATGACCATCTACGCGAGGCCTAATTCTGTTCATTATCATACGATTATAAATTGTCGCTAATAATGAGCTAATACTTATACCATGATAATGATTACCTAGTATAATATCTCATTTCGTAGGTATTGGAATTATATTAAAAATTGATCATTGTTTTGGCTTCATTTTATCTAATAGTGCTTTGTTACAGAAGTAGAGGATAATTTTGCATATAATACTTCTAGACGTATTTCATAAAGACCGCAGCTTTAACATTCTATGATTACCTCTTTTACCAATTGTAATCATACATTTCAAAATCTCCACGCTCTATGTCTAGAGGTGGTATAACTTGTATTATCACTTCATTTTACTATTAAATCTTTGGTGTTTTGTTTAATAGATCCTGAATGTGTTTGTACCAAGTTTGTAGACGCTATTTTTGGTTCTTTCCTTTAATCATTACTTTTTGATTTGTTTTTCTCCCAGTGATTTCATTTATTAATTCCCAGCTTAATAGGTTATTTATGTACAGATCAGCGTTCTAAATTTGTTTGATATTTTCTTCTAGGGTATCAACTGCATATTTGTAAATTCGGTATAAAATGTATTGCGCGATTCAGTGCTATTATGTTGATTAGTCTCATTTGTAATATATGTGTACCCTATATTAAAATACGTACCATATATTATATATCATATATATATATATATATATATATATATATATATATATATATATAATGAATTTATATATATTATTGAACTCCACATATAACCTTAAATCACTATCGCGAGACATAACCAGGCCGCCATAATTATTTCAAAATTCACTCCACCCTATATTATATATATATACATTACATGGTATATATAAATAGCTATATATGATCGCATTCACTATTGTAGTACAGTTATATCTGATGACTAATTTAGAGGCATATATGCCAAAGCTACAACCACATCGCTCGAAAATCATTTAATCAATAGAAGATTAAAATTGAATACTTTACGCGATCAATATCAGTTATATATTATTTGTAGTAACTATTGTAATATATGCCATATACACTATTATACATAGATATGTATGTATAATGTATACGTTTATTATTCTGTATTTTATATTATTGTTTAACATATAACACATTTAATAATGTATGATATTTTCTAGAAAATGAACATGATGAATTGGACATACATGATGATGTTGATGATGTCGTTGATGAAAGTTTGTATTGAAATACATATCATATATCATTTATATATATATTATATATATATATATATATATATATATATATATATATTACTTGGTGTATCTATAGTATACTATAGTAGGTACTATATTATAGTATATCCTATACTATA
Source organism: Osedax fenrisi (assembly GCA_964019155.1). NCBI lineage: Eukaryota > Metazoa > Annelida > Polychaeta > Sabellida > Siboglinidae > Osedax > Osedax fenrisi. Next base: position 67,329,954 of record OZ025239.1, on the reverse strand, counting down.
TTACCAATTTAGTACCAATTGATTACACACCATTTAAAATCAGTGTTAAAGTCTTTAAAGTCTTAAGTCGGCCCTGATTATAATATTAAGTGAATAATCATTAAAAAATGATCACTAAAATTATTTTTGACTTTTTAAATATACAATAATTGTATTTATAATTTTACAATAATTATATGTATTATTAATAATAATAATAATTATTATTATACATTATCAGTACAACTTATAATTAGTGGAAATCTGTTAATATAAACTTCAAGTTTAGAAAATATATAGTCTTTAAAATATATTGGGGGCCTTGCCCCCCCCCTAACGAAAGCTCCTGGCTACGGGGCTGTGTGAGTGTATGTGTATTTGTGTTTGTGTGTATACATGATGTAATATGAAAGTCATATTCTCCATTTAAATCTATATTATATTAATAAGTTTTTAAGGGAATATGCAAATCAGGAAATTCATAGGGCCCAAAATTGTAGGGGCTTACAAATTCGTAAACTTAAAAACATTATTAGTGGAGAATGGGAGAGACAACCCACAATTTTTTTTACATAAAACTCATAATATATCAAAAATACTGATAATTGTATTATTTAAACATGTATAGCTATAGCGCTATAGTATATATATATATATATATATATATATATATATATATATATATATACTGGGAATACTGGGAATACTTTGAATACTATAGTATATTATAATTAATAAATGGGATTTATATTTTTTTTTAATTTTTCAGACAAATTGTTATCGAAAAAGTCAATAAGTCAAAATGGCTCATGCCCTCCCAAAAATGGGGAGACCTGAGCAACTTTACATTTTTTAAATCTTAAAATATAATCAAATTTATCAAATTAAACAACACATATTGAAAAGATGTTTCTAAGGAAATACCTATATATAGGCACGCAACCTATCACACGCAAAGTCGTGTAATTCGATGTTGTACATAAAACATTAAAGTTTGGGAGGACATATCACCGTTATCTCAATATTTACAAATACGTAGGGTATAAATGATAAAAAGATTTAATAATTATATATATTTTAAATAAATTGTTTTAGAAAATTTCATAATAATATTGTCGGTTATTTAAAAAAATGCTCATAACTTTTCTTAATATTAATATTATTATGGTTAATATGTATCTGAAATGTAGTAATATTTGATTCCTGTATGTTCCTACTATTGATTACTTAAGTATAACATAAACACACCATTTAAAATCAGTGTTAAAGTCTTAAAAACATATTAATTTAATATAGATAATGGAGCATATGACTTTCATATTACATCATTTATACACACAAACACAAATACACATACATTCACACAAACCTATCTGTTCATTTCCCTATATTATCAGGTGCCCAGAGTTATGCCCCGCAAGTTAGTGACGAAATCGTCGACACTGTAGCTGACACGCCCACACCACGCCCACAAGTGGATGAATGTTAGTACCCCACCATTACACACCGCTATACAGTGCAGTGTTTTACTAAGGGGTATTTTGTAGGTAATTGCCCCGACTATTATTTGTTTGCCCACAAATAAAATCAAATTTGTTCATAATTAATTATATGAAAATGCTATTTATTTATTATAAATTAGTAGATGTATTTTATAAGATTAAATTTCATATATATACAATTGAAAATAAAATTATTATTTTTGGAATTTTCCACTTCCACTTTCAAATCCTAAAAAGGCACCTATGCATGTGTTTATATAGGTAGATACTACTATTACACAACATATTACTATCGGTATATCGGCCTACACTGTACTACATCAACAGGTGACCACAGCAACACATTATCTGATGGGGACCCGCAGGCTGATGCTATAAGCGCTACGGACACGCCTACAACACGCCCAGAACAACGTTAGTACCCCACCATTACACACCCCTCTCTATGTGTGTACGATGTTTACCTCCTCGGTAATGCCTACACATACTTCAGCTTATAGTCACGTGACGTGTTTGTGAACAATTAATAACCTATACAACTATTCTTACTAGACTTACCCTCTGAAATTAGAACCCTCAGTCATGAAATACTTCTATAAATTCTTAATAATATTGTAATAACAGATAAAACTCTAGTATGATTTTCTAACTTATTATAGGACTTAAACTTATAAATCGACATTATTCTATAAAAAATAGAAATAACTTCTCAATCTTTTACCTACCATCGAAAATGGTGTTCTTCGAGGATCAATACTTTAACTATTAGTTTCTCAATATATATTATTCCATAGCGAACAATCATGAAAAGTTATCAATCTTTTACGCAAATTGCATAGAACTGCCTCATTCATCGGTAACGATCTACAAAACTAAAAAACTGTTTAACCAACTACTAAACTATCTAACAAATAATAATCTACTATTAAACTACAATTAAACTGAACAATACAATATTACTAATGACACAAATACCGAATCCCCCGACATTTTAATGAACTAACACAAAAGCATCCCCCCTAATCATACCAATAGTTCAGCATCACATTTAACAATTGTTAGCACACTTCATTTAGATAACTATTATCACTTACTATTTCTTTCTCCGACTGCACATATATAATATATGATATATTTAACCTTACAAAATACTCTTATATGCTATAGTATTAATACTTAATAATTACTAATTAATGATATATTCATATAAATCCTTTCAACATTAACAACACCACACATACACGCGCACCCACACATGCACGTATACTAAATAACACGTGATACGCCTGTCAGCTGATGAGGATGACTCACCTCCCCCTAAGAGGACACGGCGACACGAGGAGGAGCCCGGAGACCAGGGTGACGTCATGTGATCACATAACTCTGCTAGTGGTTAGTGTCACATGTCACGTGTCATAACAAATACTGGTAATTCGTGTGTACATATACCAAATCGATATACAGAAAGTGTTTTATAGCGATGCTCCGTCCATAGGTCACGGTTCAATGAGTTTTACACTTAAATAATTAGACCAATGTTCACTTCTCTTCTACCTAATCCCTTCATCATTGCATTGGGTTACGTGATAATGGGATGTTAAACATATATATAAAATATACCGGTGTAAAGAGCAATACCTACCTTTGTTTAACTGTAATTGTTTAATTTCTGCATTTATTCATATCAATATCGTATTAATAGTATTCATTATTCATATAATTACTACATTATTGACTCCACTGGGACTTGTAGCCCGGCCCCTTGCGTATCAGGTAGCTAAGTTAACTATAGTTACCATGGTAATAGGCTATAACCACTAAACTCCTTATACCATCCTAAAACATACATGTCATACTTTTATATACGATTATACAATTACCCTTCATATTATTTACGATTTTAAATACTTGTATACATATATGTATATTTATATTTGAATTTTGCAAATTAATGTATTATCAAGAGCAGGATACTTTATATACTAGCGTACAATCCAATCCGCACCCACAATCATACACACATCAACATACCTTCACGTATACATTGAAGCATTACAAATGATCCCCCAACATTTCAGGCGGCTCTGATAACGCAAGTCCGACACAGTTCTACGACGGTCAGATAGCTATGCTGCCCTCCGAACAGAGGAAGTCCGTCCTACTTCTAAAGTCACAGATATCGGACAAATAAGCCACGCCCATTCCCTCGTGGCCACGCCCCCCCCAACTTCGTCAACTCGTTTAGGAATTAATAATTAGTGTGTTATTCTTCTCTTAAACATACACACGAGTGCGTATATTCATATTATATATATTCATATTTATATGTTTATTGTCATATATTTATGTGTTTACTATATACAGTTTACATATATGTTACATGGTTAAACTAATTTAATAAATATAATTATATCGTGATTTTAACATTTTATTTAATCTTTTAATTCCATAGATAATGGGGGTGTCCGTATTAGGTACCCATGTCCGAATACGGACACCCTATGTTATAATACGGACACCATATATACCACTAGATAAACTATATATTATTGATGAATCAATCAGACAAATTACAATTACATTATTTATAATTAATTTTATGACAAATTTATTCTAATTTTATTAGTTAATAATATATTTATTTTTATTATTTTTAATTAATAATACAATTTAAGTATCTAAATAATAAAAATGTTAGATTTAGCTTTATTGGTGGTATTAATATTATAACGCAAGCGATTTTTATGAATATCAGAATAGTTCATAAGCTGCGCGCTGATTGGTTATAGAGTGTTCGTATTAGGGACTTATATGATATCTAGATATATGCTTATAACTTAATGAATATTTGATAAAAAATATAGATATTATAAATTTAATTTTAGAATGATTTATTTTTTAATAATATAGTGTTATATATTATATCGATACATTTGTATATTCTTGAGAAGGTTTTAAGTTGAATTTTTTTTCATAAATTTAAAAACGTAATAAAAAAATCAGATAATATATATATCAGCAATCTTTTGAATTATTAAAAAATAAAAATAATTTTTTAGATTATTTATATAATTATGAATATTTTATTCATTAAACATTTTTTTGTAGGATTTATTGTTTCTGAAATACATATGGTGTCCGTATTCGGGCACTTTCCATATGCAGTTACTTTCCCCTATCAGAATCATATCAGTTCATAAATCAAAGTATCAGTATCATAAATAATGTTTTTAATTATCAGTATTGTATCAGTACCTACGAGTGTTGGAAATTTTCAGATTTTTCACTCATTCGAAGTTTTCGAATAGTAATTAATAATTACTAATTACTAATTATATACACTTCAAAGGTTTCAAATAGTATTATTTTTGTTAAATTAAGTATTCGAATTTTTATATAGTAAAATTATTCATTTCGAAGGTTTCAAATAGTAAATAAATTCATTTCGAAATCTTCAATAGTAAATACTAGTCGTACCCAACCCGGCATTGCTCTTTTTTTGTTGTATTTTTGCATATCTATTATTTATTAAGTATAGTTATTCCTGATTCTACATACAATAAAATACATTTTAGCTAAAACACAAACAAATGTAGACAAATATTTTTTTAATATTTCAAAAATTAGTTTAAAAATAAATTAAAAATAAAAAATATGTCAAAATATTACAAAATATATTTTAAAAAAATGTTCTAAAAATATTTTTTATAAATTTTACAAATATTTTAAAATATAATATAATATAGTATAGTTGGAATTAATTATGCTCATACATTATTTATATACAATCACTAGTTTTCTTAAATTAATTAAATACAGTTATTTTAAATTACATTTAGTAGAGTTAAAAATGTTGTTGCAAAGACACAAAGTTACCACTTAGTAGAGACACTACATTTCAATTGGCTACATTGGATTTAACATTTTTTTTTTATAATTTGAATTTATATGTTTTCTAACTATTTGTTTATTACATGACATGGAAATAGTATCAGTCCGATTCTTATAAAATTGTAGCTATATCATTATCAGTCCGATTTTTTTTAAAAACAGGTATCCGTCCGAGTCTGAAAACCACATAGGCCACATACACCCTATATCACTCCGAAGTCCGAAGTCCGGTTGCAACACTTACTTTACTTTTACTCCCTTGACTCTTGAATCGTAGGGGGAATCATCAGACAAGTATCAACAACAAATGTCTTCCATTTTCCGCGATCTTCCGTCATCCGTGTTAGTTCGCTAGTACTTCTATCTGTCCATTTATTTATGTTATGCATCCAATTATTTCGTGGCCGGCCTTTTTTCCTCTTGCCTTCTACTTTTCCTTGTAGAATGGTTTTGGCCAGTCCATCGTGTCGACAAATATGACCATAATACTTAAGCTTTCTTCGTTTTATAGTGCTTAAGAGTGGTTCATATTTGCCTATTAGATTTATCATTTTTTCATGGATATAGTCATTTGTTTTTCTTTGGCGATATGTAATACACAGTAATCTTCTATGCGATTTATTTTGGAATGCTTGTATCCTTTTTTCCTCTTTTTCCATTAAGGTCCAAGTTTCGCAGCCGTAGAGAAGTATTGATAATATAAGTGATTTATAGAGGTTGTATTTTACATGGAACGCAATTTTTTTTCTTTGCCATATTGTTCCAAGTTTTACCATTGCTGAGGTTGCTGTTGCTAATCGTATTCGTAATTCGTTATCTGATGATCCATCTGATTTCAATGTCGATCCAAGATACTTAAATGTTTTGACATTTTCGAGTGGGGTTCCGTCCATCATTATGTTTGCACTTTCATTTTTACTATTTACCATAGTCTTGCTTTTCTCTTTGCTTACTTCCATCCCATAATCTTTAGAAGCTTCAGAAAGTCTATTAGTAAGCTCTTGTAATTCGGAATTGGTTCCAGCGATTAGATCGATATCGTCAGCAAATCTAAGGTTATTTATAATTCTACCACCAACAGATATAGTTGACTTGTGGTTATGATGTGTTTCCTGCATGATTTGTTCTAAGAAAATATTGAATAACACTGGGGATAGCAGACAATCCTGTCTTACTCCAACTGTAGTGTGGAAAAAGTCTCCTGTCTTGTTATTTAGTATTACAGCACTATTAGAATTTTCATATAGCGATTCAATTATTCTTATAATTTCATGAGATATGCCAAAATGACCCATGACACTCCATAGCCCTTTATGCCATACTCTATCAAAGGCTTTCTTGAAGTCAATATAGTTATGGTACACATTTTTCTCAATTTCGATGTGCTTCTCCATTATTATTCTACTGTTAAGAATTTGTTCAATAGTGCTTCTTGATTTTCTGAACCCTGCTTGCTCTTCAGCTAAAATTTATTCAGCTTGCGGTATTAGTCTATTTAATATTATTCTTAATAGAATGTTGCTCGGATGTGGTATTAGGCTTAGTGTTCGATAATTTGAGCATTTCTTTGTGTCACCTTTTTTCGGAATAGGAATTATCAATGATTTTGTCCATTGATCTGGCCATATTTTTGTTTTCCATATATTTTGGCATATCTCTGTATATATTTTGATTATGCTTTCTCCTCCATGCTTTATTAGTTCAGCTGAAATGTTGTAATTTCCTGGGGTTTTATCATTTTTTAGCATATAAATTGCATTTTCAACTTCCGATTTTAGGATTGGCAGTGTTTCTTCAATGTCAGTGTTATTTTGATTACGATTAGTTAATTTGTTAATATTTGGTTTAATTGGATAATTATACAGATTATTGCAATATTCTGTCCATGTTTTTAATAATGATTCATTATCAGCAATACGTTTATTGTTTTGGTTTTCGTCTTCTATTATCATGGTTTTCCTTTTTATTGGATTTGTTAGGGTTTTTAAAATTTGATATGCTCTTTTATTGGATCTACCTCTAGCCATATCTTCGTTAATAGCATTACATTGTTATTGTATCCAATTTTCTTTTGCATTTTTCATTTGTTTTCGGATTGAAATATTTATTTCTCTATATTCCTCTATTATGTCTGAATTATTCTTTTTTGATGCATTTAAAACTCTTCTTTTATCACACAAATCAAGTATATCGTTAGTGATCCAGGGTTGTTTTTTTCTACGATATTTACTTATTATTGTTTCCGCAGTAAGGTGTATCGCTTTTTCAATATCAGAAACAATTTTGGTCACATTATTTTCATCCTTATTGATCTGTGATAAAACTAGTACGAGTTTGTCTTTGTATTCGTTTGCAATTTGTGGGTTTCGTAGCTTTTCAAGGTCGTATCGGATTATATTACTTATTTCTTTTTTCTTAAGACATAGTTTCATTTTGATATTGCATAGAACTAAATCATGGTCGCTATTTATGGTAGCTCCAGGATATGTTCTAGTACTAGTTTTAATGATACTAGGTTTAAATATTTGTGGTGTTAGAATATAATCGATCTGGTTATGAGTTTGTCCATCTGGTGAGTGCCATGTGGTTTTCCTTGACAATTTGTGGTTAAATAATGTATTGGATATAACTAACTTATGTTTTTCAGCAAACTTAAGTAGTCTTTCTCCGCGACTGTTTGTTTTACCAATACCAAAGCGTCCTATAGCATTCTGCCATATTGGATATGAATCTTCTCCGGCTTTAGCATTCCAGTCACCTAAGACTACAATAAAATCTTTTTTAAGTGTAGTTTTTATGCTTTCATCTATTTTTTCATAAAATTCCTCAATTTCATTATCTGAGTAGTCAGAAGTAGGAGCATATACCTGTATTATAGTTAAATTTTTCGGCTTTGCTTCTATTCTTATAGATATTATTCTGTCTGAGACATATGAAAAATCAAGTATTGAGTCTGTGATTTCTTTCCTTATTAGAAATCCAACACCATTTCTTTTTAAGCTGTTCTGTCCGCTCTATAGAAATGTATGTCCATTGTCAGATACTTCTTCTCCTGTTCCTTTCCATCTTACTTCTGATAGTCCTATTATGTCCTTTTTTATAGTTTTCGAGTTCTCGACAGAGTTCTTCTAATTTACCACATTTTGCAAGAGATCTAACATTCCAAGTTCCAATTGTCGTAATATTGGATGCCATTTTTATTTTCTTAAATTCATTACTTATATTATCTTTGTTTGTGTATATATCGCCAGTAGCACATTTTACGCCTCTATCCTGGGAATTTCCGATAGATAGCGCGGTCGTTGTTAACCCGGGGCACGGTCGATCCGGTATGATAGTTTTGTTGTTGTTTGTCATGATTCTTTCAATAGGCATTTTAATCTGAGTGGCGCCTATCTCCTCTCCCAGACCCCTCCTACTAGTTTAGTCCATATGTTGATATGGTTTACTAGGGTGTGGCGCTTGGAGCCAGAGTAGGAGAGTTAGGTAGAGCATAATGGTTAAAAGACATGACTGCTCAGATGAGCACAACAGCATATCCTCAATTTAGTTCCAAAATGCAATACCATACCCCCTTAATGCATATATGCATTATATGCTTTAAAGGTACCTTATACTTTTAAGGTACATTATTAAAGGTTGAACTGATATTCCGAGTTATAGATCTATAATTAATAATGTACATCCACCCGAATATACCGACAAAGTATAATTTATATAAGTACCCTACTATCATGGACAATACAATTTAGAAGCAATAACGTCGCTGGCCTGCTATATAAATAACCTAGCCAGCTCTATACATATCATCAAATAGACACTTATTTGTGTGTTTTATTCTGTGTTTTGTACCACTCTCATCTACTTTCAGTGATTATGATGCAATGATTGATTACAAATAGTTATCGATCTGAAAATTACCACGTGACACCCACCATAAGTATCTCAGTTTAAGTTTATATTATAAACAGGGTTAACCAGGGTATTCATTATAACCAGGGTATACATTATGATCAGAATGATAAACATCCCAATAATCTATAATTTAATCTTTAGACCCTAATTAGGGGGGGTCAATAATCCTATTAATAGGGTCACCCTTTGGGGTTTTTGGTCGATTTAATCATGTAATAATACGATTAATTTCTTAACATATTTAAATTGTGAATATATATTTTAGATAGAATCACTAACACTAGATAAGTGTAATCAATAAATCATAAATAGATATAATCTAAACAGAAAAACATCTATAATAATTTACAACTAAAACTTCAAACGGTAAACCCAAACCTCTACATTTTCAAAAAATTAAACCTCAAACCCAAAACTAACCCTAACCCAACCCTAACCAAACAATAACCCAACCCTAACCCAACACTAACTACTATAACGTACAATACGATACAGTAATTCAATAGTAAACTAAAGTTTCTAATAACGCCCCTGTGAGATACACAACCCAATTCACATTTACACGTGATCACCTATTACATCATTACATTACGTAACACTCCCCCCATTAACCTATTACATGACCTGGGACACACAACATGTCGGAAGAGGTGACTCGGCAATGCTACCTACTGTTCATTGTAGTTATAACCTATAACTAATAAAATTGTTAAAACAACACCAGATATTAATCGATTATATATAGCGTAGTAGAATAGCTGTACGTGTATGTGTGTAATTAATACTATATATATATATATATATATATATATAATGTGTGTGTGTATAATAATAATAATAATAATAGTAGAAGCAATTCTCTAAAGTGTAATAAAATAATAATGTTTAAAAAGTAATTATAATAAAAGATGTTTATTCAGTCTTTTGCGGAAGATTGAAATTGAAGGAGAACTTCTTATCGCCAGAGGTAGCTTGTTCCACATCGAAGTAGCAGACATACTGAAATACCTCTGTGATTTGCTATCTATATTGACCCTCTTCAAGTTTCATTGTATAAATTCTTGAATAGAAAGTTCTTTTCTCTCCTAGCTTTGATAAATAGGTAGGTTCTACTTAAATAATTACTTTTAAAAATACAAATATGTTATTAATTCTGGTAGATACTCCTAACCATTTTAATTTTCTTAGATAATAATTAGTCGAAAATCTATCAGAATATGGTATAGTAAATATAAGTTTAATATAAGGGCGCAGGAAGGTATATTTCATAAGGGGTCCACTAATTTATATTATAATATTAAATAAATAAATTGTTATGAGTGTATAACTAATTGCAAATTATTAGATATTATATAAATATATAAGTCTATATATAAATTACACCGAATTTTATTAGGTAATATTTATAAATGGTAATTCATCTACAGTGTCACTATGAAAACTATATATCATTCAACTATTCAGTTTCTTTTGTCCCATTGAATTTATCAGCAAATTATTTATAATGCGCATGTCACTAACACTTATTTGCCTTACAATGATTAATGTCATCAATATTTTCACATTTGAATATATTTTACCTAGATTTATATGTATGATTTATTCATAATGTATCTACATGTATCAGATAGATCAGATTTAATATTATTTCTAAAAGTCATTTCATCTAAAGACGAATGCATTTATTTTTAATATTTTAGTGTATCTTGAATAGCGACCTTTAAGACTAGATTTACTCGATGAGCTGTGCAATGGGTGTAATTTGCCAGCGGTTGTTCATTACCAATTGAAGCATGTACACTGTACATGCTGTACATTGTACACTGTACATTGTACAGTGTACAATGTACATTGTAAAGTGTAAACTGTACAATATTGTATCTACCAAACATATTATTTTCTCCATCATATGAATAACCTCTTAAATTCTCTAGCAGAATATATTCTTATCAATTCATATTTTATATTTTCTATAGTTTATGCCTTAACATCATTAGCTCTATGGTATAATTAGAATCTCATGTTCTCTTTATTATTAATAAATTATTAAAAATTATTAAATTATTTTAAAAATGGCCTATAAACAGGCTGGTTCCAAATTTATTAGGACCCCCCTATTTACCTATATATGGATGTGCTCATGCATTATATTTTCACATCGGATAATATAATATTATATGGAGTAAATGCGTTTCAGAAATAAAAATTGATTTAATTGTGGTCAATAAATCATAACAAATTGTATTATAAACAGTATATTTATATTTTGTTGTTTACAATGGTTACATACATATTTATTTCTACATATGTAACTATGGGTAACAAATAAATATTATTATTAATTAATTAAAATGCATAATGTAATATGTAAAATGGTTAAGAGGACATATAAACTATGGATAACTATAATCGAGAGATATATAATTTTATATTTTTCAAGTATACATTTCTAAGTATATATAATGTATAATTCAAGTATGATTTAAGGTCATACCCGGGATGTAGCATTTTAATTTATATATATATATATATATATATATTACGAAAGCTGAACGTGATAGTACGTTAAGCAGGATTTTTGTTAGCTGCATTACTTCCAGAGTGATCCTATAAAAGTATATGTTCACTGTTGTGGTTAGGTTGGGTTAAGTTTTATATATATATATATATATATATATATATTACATATATATATTTTATATATATATATATATTATATTAAATGTCTTTAATGATATCAATGGGCAAATATCACGTTATAAGAAGTTAAATTATATTACATTAATAAAATTATAACATATCGGATAACGAAACAACGGACAAACTATTACATCATTTAAAATTTATAAAATAGTTAACGGTTCTCCAGATAGTTTAAAATTAGTATTAATAAATACACTATAGGGTAAGGAAGGGTAATTTAGCAGATTTTTTTTGTGTTTTACTAGAAGTGATCTATTTAAAAATATACATATTTTTAAACAACCATAATTTACATAAAATTTACTTTCTACTAATCCATGGTCAATGGCTATAAGTAAAAATCGTTTTATCATATAACGACACAACGGAAAAACCATCACTCGAGCGAAGCCGGGCCGAAGCCAGCTTGTCTCCTATATAAAAGAGTACGTTATTATTATATTCGCAAATAAACAATATATTAATTTAAACAATAATATACAAATTTAAATTCATAATAAAATTACCTAACAACAAAATAACAAATTAAACATTAAACACGAATTAAACTCATTTAAAATAGTAATTTAAAATAACAACAGTAATAAAGGCTGTATTTCGAACAATCACAAAAACAATACCCTCGTAATACAAGAACGTTATTTATTTAAATGGATCGAGGAGATAGTAACGAGGAAATACGTGATATGGAAGAAGAAGACGAAGAAGAGGAGGAGGTGGGGGGCGACGAAGATGAGGAGGAAGAGGAGGGGGTCGACGAAGAGGAGGTGGATGAGGTAAGGAGGGGTCAGGTGGGGTCAATATTAGCGAGACGGGGGGCCGGGGACTCTTCGCTAGTCGGCCACGACGAGGATGTACGTCAGATCCGCAATCTACGTCTGATAGCATTCGAGGAAATATTGAGACTAGCGCGGAGGTTCCCGGACGAGGAATCAAGTGATGAGGACGAGGATGAGGAGTTTGAGGTGGAGAACAGCAACGATGGGTATGAGTCAGACATAGAAGACAACGATGAATACAACGATGAACAATTAATTTCCGGTTCGTATTAATGTTGTTCAGTGACTGGTTTATATTATTTAAGAATATATATAGTATTATATAGTAGGTAGTGGGGTATATAGTATTAGGTAATAATATATTACTAATAAATAGAACATACTAGCTATAGCTAGTACTATAATACTATAAACACTACTACTATATACAATAGTTGCGTATAAAGTATGTCTAAAGTACCTCTACAAATTTAAAGTATAATATTGAAACAGTTTCTACCGATAATAGGATAACCTATACGTTATTGTATATACCCGTATGTAACCTATACGATAACCTATACCGATAACCTATACGTTATTTAAATACATTTTTTTAAAAGAAACAATGTCAATATACCGTTAACTAAACTCTAGAATCCAGTATTAACTATTTCAAATAACATTATTGTATACATTAATATGAATATATACATATGTAGACAATATAATACAGTAACATTATTATATGTAGGTTCGTTTACGATCACATATATTATATTATTTGTAACTATTTTAATTCATTATCAGATGTTCATATTTATTCCAGAGTGACTTTTGCTCATTTCCCATAATATTAATAACTCACTATATTTAGATTAATTGTTGTAGCCAATCGTTGTTTATGTATACAATTTAATTTTTCACACAAGTATAAAATGCGTTCTTGAGCTCGATGAATAGCAGGATTGCTAATAGATTATTATCTTTAACTCCCTCAATCAATCGTCTGGGTGTTAGTATTTGACTGGTTGTTGTTCTAGCAGCTGCAACTTCTGAAAAACATTTTAATTTTTTCTTAGATGACCATCTATGCGAGACCTAATTCTGTTCATAATCATACGATTAATAGTTGTCGATAATAATTAGCTAAGACTTATACCATGATAATTACTACCTAGTCTAATATCTCATTTCTTAGGTATTGGAATTATATTAAAAATTGATCATTGTTTTGGCTTCATTTTATCTAATAGTGCTTTGTTACAGAAGTAGAGGATAATTTTGCATATAATACTTCTAGACGTATTTCATAAAGACCGCAGCTTCTACTTTCTTTGATTACCTCTTTTGCCAATTGTAATCATACATTTCAAAAGCTCCACGCTCTATGTCTATAGGTGGTATAACTTGTAGTATCACTTCATTTTAGTATTCAATATTTGGTGTTTTGCCTAATAGATCCTGAATATGTTTGTACCAAGTTTGTAGACGTTCTTTTTGGTTCTTTCCTTTGATCATTACTTTTTGATTTGTTTTTCTCCCAGTGATTTCATTTATTAATTTCCAGCTTAATAGGTTATTTATGTACAGATCAGCATTCTAAATTTGTTTGATATTTTCTTCTAGGGTATAAACTGCATATTTGTAAATTCGGTATAAAATGTATTGCGCGATTCAGTGTTATTATGTTGATTAGTCTCATTTATATTATATGTTTACACTGTATTGAAATACGTAGCACATATCATATATCATATATATATATAATGAATTTATATATATTATTGAACTCCACATATAACCTTAAATCACTATCGCGAGACATAACCAGACCGACATAATTATTTTAAAATTCACTCCACCCTATATTATATATATATATATATATATATATATATATATATTACATGGTATATATAAATAGTTATATATGATCGCATTCACTATTGTAGTACAGTTATATCTGATGACTAATTTAGAGGCATATATGCCAAAGCTACAACCACATCGCTCGAAAATCATTTAATCAATAGAAGATTAAAATTGAATACTTTATGCGATCAATATCAGTTATATATTATTTGTAGTAACTATTGTAATATATGCCATAATATACACTATTATACATAGATATGTATGTATAATGTAAACGTTTATTATTCTGTATTTTATATTATTGTTTAACATAATGTATGATATTTACTAGAAAATGAACATGATGAATTGGACATACATGATGATGTTGATGATGTCGTTGATGAAAGTTTGTATTGAAATACATATCATATATCATTTATATATATTATATATATATATATATATATATATATATTACTTGGTATACCTATAGTATACTATAGTAGGTACTATAATATAGTATATCCTATACTATATTACCAATGTAGTACCAATTGATTACTTAAGTATAACATAAACACACCATTTAAAATCAGTGTTAAAGTCTTAAAAACTTATTAATTTGATATAGATAATGGAGCATATGACTTTCATATTACATCATTTATACACACAAACACAAATACACATACATTCACACAAACCTATCAGTTCATTTCCCTATATTATCAGGTTCCCAGAGTTATGCACCGCAAGTTAGTGACGAAATCGTCGACACTGTAGCTGACACGCCCACACCACGCCCACAAGTGGATGAATGTTAGTACCCCACCATTACACACCGCTATACAGTGCAGTGTTTTACTAAGGGGTATTTTGTAGGTAATTGCCCCGACTATTATTTGTTTGCCCACAAATAAAATCAAATTTGTTCATAATTAATTATATTAAAATGCTATTTATTTATTATAAATACGTAGATGTATTTTATAAGATTGAATTTCATATACAATTGAAAATAAAATTATTATTTTTGGAATTTGCCACTTCCACTTTCAAATCCTAAAAAGGCACCTATGCATGTGTTTATATAGGTAGATACTACTATTACACAACATATTACTATCGGTATATCGGCCTACACTGTACTACATCAAAAGGTGACCACAGCAACACATTATCTGGTGGGGACCCGCAGGCAGATGCTATAAGCGCTACGGACACGCCCACAACACGCCCAGAACAACGTTAGTACCCCACCATTACACATCCCTCTCTATGTGTGTACGATGTGCCCCTCCTCGGTAATGCCTACACATACTTCAACTTATAGTCACGTGACGTGTTTGAACAATTCATAACCTATACAACTATTCTTACTAGACTTACCCTCTGAAATTAGAACCCTCAGTCATGAAATACTTCTATAAATTCTTAATAACATTGTAATAACAGATAAAACTCTAGTATGATTTTCTGACTTATTATAAATCGATATTATTCTATAAAAAATAGAAATAACTTCTCAATCTTTTACCTACCATCGAAAACGGTGTTCTTCGAGGATCAATACTTCAACTATTAGTTTCTCCATATATATTATTTCGTAGCGAACAATCATGAAAAGTTATCAATCTGTTACGCAAATTGCATAGAACTGCCTCATTCATCGGTAACGATCTACAAAACTAAAAAACTGTTTAACCAACTACTAAACTATCTAACAAATAATAACCTACTATTAAACTACAATTAAACTGAACAATTAAATATTACTAATGACACAAATACCGAATCCCCCGACATTTTAATGAACTAACACAAAAGCATTCCCCCTAATCATACCAATAGTTCAGCATCACATTTAACAATTGTTAGCACACTTCATTTAGATAAATATTATCACTTACTATTTCTTTCTCCGACTGCACATATATAATACATGATATATTTAACCTTACAAAATAATCCTATAGGTGTATTAATACTTAATAATTACTAATTAATGATATATTCATATACATCCTTTCAACATTAACAACACCCCACATACACGCGCACCCACACACACACTCGTATACTAAATAACACGTGATACGCCTGTCAGCTGATGAGGATGACTCACCTCCCCCTAAGAGGACACGGAGACACGAGGAGGAGCCCGGGGACCAGGGTGACGTCATGTGACCACATAACTATGCACGTGGTTAGTGTCACATGTCACGTGTCATAACGAATACTGGTAATGCGTGTGTACCTACACCAAATCGATATACAGAAAGTGTTTTATAACGATGCTCCGTCCATAGGTCACGGTTCAGTGAGTTTTACACTTAAATAATTAGACTAATGTTCACTTATCTTCTACCTAATCCCTTCGTCATTACATTGGGTTACGATATAATGGGATGTTAAACATATATGTAAAAGATACTGGTGTAAAGAGCAATACCTACCTTTGTTTAACTGTAATTGTTTAATGTCTGCATTTATTCATATCAATATCGTATTAATAGTATTCATTATTAATATAATTACTACATTATTGACTCCACTGGGACTTATAGCCCGGCCCCTTGCGTATCAGGTAGCTACGTTAACTATAGTTACCATGGTAATAGGCTATAACCACTAAACTCCTTATACCATCCTAAAACATACATATCATACTTTTTATATACGACTATACAATTACCCTTCATATTATTTACGATTTTAAATACTTGTATACATATATGTATATTTATATTTGATATTTGCAAATTAATGTATTATCAAGAGCAGGATACTTTATATACTAGCGTACAATCCAATCCGCACCCACAATCATACACACATCAACATACCTTCACGCATACATCGATGCGCATTACAAATGATCCCCCAACATTTCAGGCGGCTCTGGTAACGCAAGTCCCGCAGTTCTCCGACAGTCAGATAGCTTTGCTGCCCTGCGAACAGAGGAAGTCTGTCCTACTTCTAAAGTCACAGATATCAGACAAATAAGCCACGCCCCTTCCCTCGTGGTCACGCCCCCCCCTAACTTCGTCAACTCGTTTAGGAATTAATAATTAGTGTGTTATTCTTCTCTTAAACATACACACGAGTGCGTATATTCATATTTATGTGTTTATTGTCATATATTTATGTGTTTACTATATACAGTTTACATATATGATACAACTTATGGTTAAACTAATTTAATAAATATAATTATATCGTGATTTTAAAATTTAATTTAATCTTTTAATTCCATAGATAATGGGGGTGTCCGTATTAGGTACCCATGTCCGAATACGGACACCCTATTTTATAATACGGACACCATATATACCACTAGATAAACTATATATTATTGATGAATCAATCAGACAAATTACAATTACATTATTTATAATTAATTTTATGACAAATTTATTCCAATTTAATTAGTTAATAATATATTTATTTTTATTATTTTTAATTAATAATATAAGATTTAACAATTTAAGTATCTAAATAATAAAAATGTTAGATTTAGCTTTATTGGTGTTATTAATATTATAACGCACGCGATTTTTATGAATATCAGAATAGTTCAGAAGCTGCGCGCTGATTGGTTATAGAGTGTTCGTATTAGGGACTTATATGATATCTAGATATCTAAATCATATATAAATATCTCAGTTCTTAACTGACTTAAATATGTTGCCTACACATGATGCTCAATATCTTCATAATTCACTAATCCACACACTTGACATACATTCTCCTGTACTTAATATAACTACTATATTACGCCCTAGTAAATCATGGTATACTATTGACCTTTATCGTCAAAAACGATGTCTACGCATGCTCGGTATTAGCCCAAGGCTCGGTATTAGGACCGATTCTTGTTAATATTTATCTACTTCCTATTTTTGATATAATTTCTAAATTTCCCCTTATATAAGATATATATCAGTCCACTCCTACGCTGATGATATACAACTTAACGTAAAATGCACTTCTGATATCAATTTTGCTCCCAATCTTATGTCTAACTGTATTAAATCTATACCTACTTGGCTTTCAAATAACTCTCTATCACTGAATCCCAATAACACAGAAACTATATTTCTTCACCTCCCTTCTCCCAGACGCCTATTAACAGTCCCACCATTTATCATGGTTAACAATTATAATATCTTATATTCTGATGTTAAATATCTTGGTGTTTATTTCGACAGTTCTTTGTCTTTTCATCGCCACATCTCAAATCTTCTTCGCTCTATAAACTTTCATCTTCACTCTTTCCGTCTAATCCTTAACTCCATCTCCCTAAGTGTTTCTATAACTCTCGCCTCATCTTTCATATTACCGCTTTTCGATTACTGCAATATTCTCCTTTTCTCCTTACCTGGCTATCAAATTAAAAAATTACAAATACTACAGAATGCGTTAGTACGATCTATTTTAAAAATTGATCGCTTTTCCCAAATACATATTTCCCCATATTTACATAGATTGCATTGGCTACCAATACAATTTAGAATAATATTTAAAGTTCTTCTAGTAACTCATAACTCTCTTCACCATAACCGACCTGAATATCTATCATCCTTAATCTCTATTCCTACTCACACTATCTCTCTCCGTTCAACTACTTCTTACCTTCTACATCCTACCCTCTAAGCGTAATATACATACCACTAATATTCATGCATGGCACATATCGGCCCCTTATCTATGGAATAAACTACCATATAATCTACGCTCCACTCAATCCACCACCTCTATTAAATCTCTATTAAAACATATCTTTTTACTATTGCATTTCCCTGATCATTTTTTGTATCACTATTTATCAATATCTACAATTTTATTTACAATTTATATTAATGTTGAGTAATTTCTGTATTCCTATTTATATTATTATTAGTTTATTATTTTCGTTTATGTTCCGTTATATTGTTTTTTGTTTTTACTTTAGACGCTTGATTGCTTTGGCACAAGATTCTTTAAAATAAATTGAATTGAATTGAATTATAATAATAAATAAATATATATTTTTATGAGTGTATAACTAATTACAAATTATTAGATTTTATATAAATATATAAGTTTATATAAAAATTACACCAAATGTTATATATTAGGTAATATTAATAAATGGTAGATTTAATGAGATAAAAACATTTTCTCTCTCCATTGTGTTTACTTTACAAATGATGACACCAGTATGTTATTTATCTACAGTGCCAAAGTGAAAACTACATATCATTCAACTATTCAGTCTATTTTCCGAGATAGCTGGCACTCTTCTATGAAAGGAACTACAAAAGTTACCAACACGGGCTACCCTAATGTACAATGTACTGCGTACACCATTGTATCTGCCAAACATATTATTTTCTCCATCATATGAATGACCTCGTAAATTCTCTAGAAGCAAATATTGTTATCAATGCATATTTTCTATAGTTTCTGCCTTTTTATCATTAGCTAGATCGTATATACCTAAGCATATTTCTGTAACTTTCAGGTTTGCCTAATACATATATATCGATTCTTGTTCGTTTCCTGAAAAGTTTTGTAGTATAATTAATTATTAATTTATAATAATTATAATTGTTATATAAAACTAGAGTAGGAAATATATAAGATACCTACCTGAAATAGTATGTGTTCCTTCATACAATATACTTGAAGCACTACATTGATAGTATTCTTACTAGAAAACAATGGTTATAATATTTTAAATATAAAACATTACATATTCTCTATATTATTACAAATTATTAAAAATTATTAAATTATTTTAAAAATGGCCTATAAACAGGCTGATTCCAAATGTATTAGGACCCCCCTATTTATGAATGGGGAGGCGGTCCTGAATACCCCCTGTTCCTGCGCCCCTAGTTGTAAACATATCCTTATAACTCGTGTACTATGTATATGTGTAGCTATATCTACACATACGTATACGTGGATGAGTAGGCGTATGTGTGAGACTATGTGCAAACACACGATACAAGCAACAAGAATGCATTCCTATAGGAATCTATTCCAGTGCTGTGTTGACGGTCATTCTAAGATGAATTTATAATCAGAGTTATTATAATAAGATCATCAACTACGATGAAAACACAACTTCCGAAGAGTTTTCTAGGCGTGGAATAAATACAATCTCACGAAGCACATGGATATATACCATATATGTATATATAAGGTATATATACCTATATAGTTATAGTTGTAACACATGAATGTATCATATACAGTGACTTACATGACATGAATGCGGGCCTGTATAATATGTGTAATGCATCTTAATCAGAAGTAACGTGATACTTCTCGCCGATACATTAGAATTATAAATCACTATATGTAAATATTGTGAATGGCATTACTGGAAGGGGTTTAGGAGAGTTGAAGAATGAGTCATATAATTAACGAATGAGTCATAGACCGGTGTGACCTCATATGACCTCTTTGTAAACCGAATAGGTTAAATAGTAGAATTAATATTCTATCGAAAAGTATTGTAATTGAGAATATGTTTTTGGTAATTTCAATAATTCAATATAAATTGTTTTTATATTATTGTAATATAATAATTATATATATAACCTTACACAAAAGTTAAGCTACTAATTAATACCTACTAACATAAATATACAATACATATACGATATAACAATATTGTGTAATACATTAGCAGTAATTCTGTATATAATATGATATCATAAGCATATGCTTATTACATACACACTATGGTGTGTAATATAGTATACAATACGCTATAAATACAATAATATACCTATATAATACCCCGGTATTCTTTAGTGTATAGGGGAAAGTCTCCGATTACCGACCCCTAAATGATTATTTGTAATAACTTATTCAATATTAAATATATTTATTTGAAATTTTGTAATTAGGGTAATATTATGGCAATGAATAATGTGGCTATTTTAAATTGTTGATATAATTATATTTACAAGAATAAACAGGGGGTCGGTAATCGGAGACTTTCACCTATAGGTTATTATTACTATAGTATACATGTATAAGTGCACTTATACATGTATACTAGGGGAAAGTCTCAATGTACATTGTACAGTATATACCCTATGTGATCTGCAAGGCACGATATTACGTAATATCTCTATTACGTCGATGATGCGTTGTTATAACATCGTATACGATGATGGCATCATCAACTATTACATCATATCTCATTGTATGCAAGAATACGCGCATTTCAGGTATTTGAAATATAAATATAATGATACATACTCCGGTTTAGATCTATGACTTTGTAGTAACCAATATATACTGCCTACTGCTACCTATACTACTGCCTACTACTGCCTATAATACTACCTACTACTACCTATACTACTACCTATATATAGTAACTTTACACTAGATAGTATTTCAACTTATTAATGGTTTTTATTTGAACCCGTCTTAAGGTTTATTAAGTTAGACACTACAATATAGAGGTATACTTTATAGTATATTAGTATACTATACCTACTTAAATATACTAGAAGCTTCTAGCACTCAGAGTTATCATTACGCCTATATATATGGCATGGTTTATGTGTGACATAGAAATAGGGTACCCTATCTTAAAGAAAACAAACATTTATAATTAATACTTTGTGAAATATTCATCACAATAAACCAGAGATTATAGTAGATACATGTACGATATGGATCCGGGGCGTTATGTACTGATAGTAATACGTGTACGTTAGTATTTAATCACTAGGATCGTATCTAGGGTGACTTATAATGTGACTGGTAGGGACACCTGAAGGACATGACCTTGATATGTCGCTTTCGGATACAATCGCTCTTCGGATACAATAATTCTTCAAAACTATTCTTAAAAACCTAGTAATGAATCGTCGCCAAACAATAGAATATCCACTAGATATTATCCTGCGATATTCTCACTAATCTTTATAATCAAAATCATCTCACTACCTAACCTCTCCCCATATTCGATACTATGGACTACTACATCTATAGGCATCACTGGTACTGCATACAAATGGCACAAATCTTATTTCATAACAAACCGAACTTCCTCAGTTTTAGTTCACTCAATTCTTTCATCTCCCCGTCTTGTAACACATATTGTTTCCCAAGGGCCTGTCTCCGATTACAACTTTACTATAACCTACTCCAATAACTATTATCAGACATAATAAGTACTCAACCCATGTCAAAAATCATGGTATTTTATTCGACAGTACTTTTAGTTTTTATCAACAACTGTCCACATCACAAAACTACTAAACTATCAACCTAATTCACTATATATAGTATACTATATAAGGTATACCTTATTCGTCATTCTATATCAATATCCACCGATACTAATATATCTTCTGCCTACACCATACCCCCCTCAATATATATTACTAAACTCAAAATTCGTCAAAATTCTATAGCTAGGTTCAAATTCAACATACCAAAATACTCCCATACTCATATATCTCCATTTCTATAGGAATATATTCTATATATATGTTGTACGGTCGCCGTATAGACGTAGTACTGTTATCCACAGAAGAAAGAACAACTGTGTTTCTATTTTAATCAACTTTATTCAGTATCAACCTATATAGGATAGTATGTAATAATAATAATAATAATAACAATAATATAATAATAATAGTTTACCGTGTATGCGGGTTCGTCGATTCTATATTAGTTAGTAAATAACTGACACTATACGTTTGGTGTCCAAAATCAGAATGAAACAAATAACATAAACGCGAATCAATATTTACTGAACGCGTTCCACTCCAGTGCATAGGATAGTGGCAGATTATTTATGGAATACCGATTGCGATAGCTACAATATACGTTCGCAGTCGAGGCGCTCTTATACAATCTAAACATATCATGACTCACTCTATAACATCCACCCCTACTACAAAAAAAAAATGTTGCCCCAACATTTTCATACTACACTACTTACATGTCACCTTTCTCAAATTCCTTCTATTCTCAACCCTTTTTAACCCCCCTCTCATTATCATATATGCAGACGTCTCTCTTACTTTACCTTCTACCGTCCAACTTACATCGCCCCAAATATTCGCTAATTTCCGCCTGCCTAATACTCTATTTTTTACTAATACCTCACACCCAACTTCGAGATCATCACTCGATTCCTTCTTACCTCTATTAGTTTCCCCTAGTAATTTGAGAACCCGCCGGTTAATTTCACCCATCCTTTTACTCGTCTCCCAAACCCAATCACTTTCTACATTTCTCCTACTTAAACCCATCTGTGTGTCTACAGGTAGATTTTCCTCCCGGCCAAACATCAGAAAGAATGGTGAAAACACTGTGGTTTTATGCGGAGTGCAGTTATAAGCATGAATTAATTTCGGTAGATGTATTGGCCATTGACTTTTGTCCTCGCTACAAAGAGTCCTTAACATAGTAATTATTGACCTATTCATTCGCTCGCATTGACCATTACCCTCCGGATGATAGGGACTTGTCCTACTCTGTCTTATACCAAATAATTTGCAAATCTCTCGAACTACTTCTGATTGGAAATTCCTCCCCTGGTCCGTATGTATCCTTAATGGGATCCCATAGCAGAAAATCCAATCATTCATCAATATCTTTGCTACTGTTACGGCCAATTGGTTCCTAGTGGGTACTGCCTTTGCTAATTTTGTATATGCGTCGGTAATATCCAAGACGCTATCTCTTCCATCTGAAGCCTTATCTAATCCCACAAAATCTAGAAATACTAATTCTAGAGGTCTAGATGCAACTAGTGATCCCATCTCTACTCTAGGTATTCTACCTTGCTTCGATATATGGCATACTTCACACTTTAGTATATATTCCTTTACATCTTTATATCTACCTTTCCATGTATATCTACTATTTATCAGAGATACAGTACGGTCTATCCACTGATGCCCATTCTTATCATGTAATCCTACTAATATTTCTTTAATCATTACCCTTGGCACTACTAGAATATCATTACCATTCTCTCTACCCATGTATAATATACCATCTATTATTCTATAGTGTCCTTTCGGATGTCCCGACTCTAATTCCCCTATAATCTTACTTAAGTCTCTCTCTTCTAACTGATATTTCCTTAACTCTTCTTTACTAATATCCTGTACTACCTTAACCTCAGTAACCTCTAGGTCATCTTCATATAATATCATAATATCCTCCCCTTCTACTTCACTACTTCGTTTCCTAGACAATGCGTCGGCCACCTGATTTAAGATTCCTGCTCTATACTTTATATCTAAGTCAAACGGTGCCAATCGAGCTACCCATCTTTGCTCTAATGCTGTCAACTCCCCTTTCCTTGATATATACGCCACAGCACTATTATCCGTATATACAGTGCACTTGGATACCATTAAATAATGTCTGAATTTATCAGATACTGCCCAAACTATCGCTATAAACTCAAGTTTTTTTGAAGAGTAATTAGCTTTATTTTTCTCCCCTGTACTAAGAGTTCTACTCGCGAATGCTATTGTTCGTAATTTACCATCTATTCTCTGACTTAACACGGCCCCCAGACCAACGTCTGATGCATCGGTCTCTAAAATAAAGGGAAACCCATATTTTGGTAAACTTAGTACCGGTGCCTCTATAATCTTTGATTTTAAAGATTTCATGGCCACCTCACACTCCTCATTCCATTCTAAATTAATTCTCCTACTTCTCCTCTTTGAAATACTACCCTTCCCTTCTCCAGACTTAGTTAATAACGTTAATGGTGACACTAATGTTGAATATCCCTTAATAAATTTCCTATAATAAGACCATACTCCTAGAAAAGATCTTAATTCTTTTAAATTCCTTGGCCTAGGCCACTCACTAATAGCCCGTGTTTTCTCCTGATTAGTCCTAATCCCATTTTCCGAAATATTCATACCCAGGAATGTAATCTCCCTCATAAACAGTTTACACTTACTACTATTAAGCCGTAGTCCCACCTTTTCTAATCGTTTCAATATTATCTCTACATGTTCTACATGCTCTTCGTATGTTTTAGAATATACCACAACATCATCTAGGTAGCACACCATAAACTTAAATATCTCCTCCCTAAATAAATTAGACATGATTCTTTGGAAAGTCGCGGGTGCGTTAACCAAACCGAATGGCATCCTAGTGAATTCATATAGGCCCCATGGCGAACTAAATGCCGTTTTATGTTGGTGTTTCACATCTAATCTTACTTGCGTATAAGCTGATTTAAGGTCAAAGCATGAAAATATTTTAGCACCTTCTAAAGATTCCAATGAATCATCTACCCTTGGGATGGGATATGCATCCCAGACAGTTTTAGCATTTAATTTACGATAGTCTACGCAAAGTCTCAGATCCCCATTACTTTTTTTACGACTACTAAAGGACTGGCATATGCGCTCTTTGACTTAACTATAACTCCATCTCTACACCATTCCTCTATTTGCATTTTTACCGGTCCAACCTCCGTCGGTACTACCCTTCTATATGGTTGAGCTACTGGAATTTCGTCAACTGTCCATATTTTATGGGTCTCTACATTAGCACACCCTAACTGACTACCTTTCCTCACAAAATATCGATAGCGATCAATCAGGCCTTTGATCCCCTTCCTTCTACTTCTTATATCGCAACCAATATGTATATCTAGACCCTTATCACATTCAACTACTACTTGATTACTACCTAATTCCCAGTTACTATACTCGATCATTGCAAGAATATTCATCCCTAATATACATACACCGTCTGTTTTCGTAACTACCAATCCTACTCCTTTTAATACCTTTCCCCATAGCTCTATATCTACCATGACATTGCCATAATTATGTACTCCCATGCCATTAGCTGCCTTTAACCTTAGCTGTGGTGATTCTATTACCTCTAGCACTAACTCCTTAACTATTCTATATGGAATTATTGATACCTGACTTCCCGTGTCAACTAAAAACTGTACTACCCTCACTTTCGTCCCTACACTAATATTAACCCCTGCTCGCGGACAACCGCCTATTAACCAGGAATTCGACCTATTCTCCATCCCCGTAACCTGACCTACTGAGATGGGTTGCCATTTAAATGGGTTGCCGTTTTACACCATCTCAAAATATGTCCTATCTCACCACACCGATAACATCTAACCATCGGTCTACCTACTTGCCCATGTCTCTCTACCTGTCTACCACCACTCTCCCTTAATCTATACTCTAGTTCTCTAACATGATTCCCCAGCCTATTAATTTCATCTCTATCTGTACTATCTACTCTATCTACCTTTACCGCCCGAGTCTCATATCCACCACTTCCCTCCTCCCTAAGTGACTCGAACATTCGTGCCCTCTCCCGTACCTGGCTGAATGTCTTAAGCTCCCCATTCACTAGTAACTCCCTCCTTAGACTCCTATCCCATACATTACTTTTGAATGTGTCTACCATCAACGATTCCCAACCATCTACATCCTCCTTTAACTCTACTCCCAATCTTAAAATATCATCCGCAAAAGAAGTAATGCTCTCCTCTTCCCCTTGTCTCCTTTCTACCATTACTCTTAACCTCTCCCCTCGTGCCCTCTTCTGCTTACACCTATTCCTCAAACCCTTAAATATCGCTTGCTTACTTAATAGAGCCTCGCCTAGCATTGACAATTCTAACTTAGCGCCCCCCGTATGTGGTAAAGTATAAATCCAGCTGCCTCCTCCCCTTTAAATCCTAATAAGCTTACGCATTCATCCGCCATATTTATCCACTCATTCACATCTATGCCATCACTAAAATTTGACAATTTTACATAACTCAAATCCCTCTTAGGTGGCCTCCCTACAGGTTTGGTATCCTTATCTACCTCGGTCATGATAGTTTTAGTTACAAAAAAAAAAATGTTAAATAGGTCACTGAAACAGTCCACGTATATTGCACTTAGCTACCACAATCACGCACTCAATAAATACACTAACGTATGATACCGGGTACCGATTGGTACTTCCGGGTTTCTCCTGGCGTCTGCTTTACCGGGTACCAGTTGTCCTTCCGGGTTTCTCGTGGCGTCGATACACCGTTGTGTATGATACCGGGTACCGATTGGTACTTCCGGGTTTCTCGTGGCGTCTGCTTTACCGGGTATCAGTTGTCCTTCCGGGTTTCTCGTGGCGTCTTCTTTTACCGGGTACCAGTTGTCCTTCCGGGTTTCTCGAGGCGTCGATACACCGTTGTGTATGATACCGGGTACCGATTGGTACTTCCGGGTTTCTCGTGGCGTCTGCTTTACCGGGTATCAGTTGTTCTTCCGGGTTTCTCGTGGCGTCGATACACGGTTGTCTACAGTTGAGATAATAGTAGCCGCTGTCACCAATGTTGTACGGTCGCCGTATAGACGTAGTACTGTTATCCACAGAAGAAAGAACAACTGTGTTTCTATTTTAATCAACTTTATTCAGTATCAACCTATATAGGATAGTATGTAATAATAATAATAATAATAACAATAATATAATAATAATAGTTTACCGTGTATGCGGGTTCGTCGATTCTATATTAGTTAGTAAATAACTGACACTATACGTTTGGTGTCCAAAATCAGAATGAAACAAATAACATAAATGCGAATCAATATTTACTGAACGCGTTCCACTCCAGTGCATCGGATAGTGGCAGTGTATTTATGGAATACCGATTGCGATAGCTACAATATACGTTCGCAGTCGAGGCGCTCTTATACAATCTAAACATATCATGACTCACTCTATAACATATATATATATATATATATATTATAGTATACTATAATATAATATACTATAATATATACTATAATATACCATATGATCCTCTACAAAACCCTACTACTGGCACATGAAGCAATCCACCATGACTCTCCTGACTACCTAGCATCCCTACTCAAACTTAAATGACTAACTAGTACCACTACACGCTCCACCAATACGTTTCAACTTCAACTACCTCATAAACATAACTTACATTCAATTAACACTCGCGCCTGGACAATATCCGTTCCATACTACTGCAACACACTCCCTAAATCCATCCATACTACACCATCAACTTCAAACTTCAAGAAACTACTGAAAACGCATTTATTTAATCTGAAACATTAATATCAAATATGGACGGCTGATTGCTTTATTACAGTTCGAAGTCAGAAAATAGACAAATGTAAAATGTAATGTATGTAATACATATACTATATATATATAATATTATATATTTATATATATACATGTTATATAAATGTACGAAATAATGAATGTGTTCATTATATATTTTCTTTGACATTTCAATAATAATATTTTGTATGTATACCATATATATATATATATAGATATATATATATATATATATATATATATATATATATATATATATATATATATATATACTATAGTATACCATATTTAAATATAATTATAATTTCTTAGCCAATATGATACAATATAATTACATAATTATAACCTACAAGTCACCGCAATACAATGTAGATGT
>OZ025239.1:67048334-67298334 GCA_964019155.1 Osedax fenrisi | reverse complement strand
CTACTACTACTACTACTACTACTACTACTACTACTACTACTACTACTACTACTACTACTACTACTACTACTACTACTACTAAATCAAATCAAATCAAATCAAAACGTTTTATTTAAACACTCATTTCATAACACATTAGTGTTCTGATAAGTGTATGAAAGACAACAACTAGAAATAAATAAATAAATAAACAATTTAATTTCTATCGATTAAATACTGTTTAAACACGTATTTTGAACGCAACAGGGTTTGTAATAAGACGACAATTTAGTGGTAAAGCATTCCATTTAGTTGGAGCAATATAAGAATATGCCCGTTTCGCGGTACGTTTCAGCTTTGGTATAGTGACTTTAAGTTGTCGAGTATCAATAATAGATCGTAATGATCTATTATGAACTACGAATTTTAGATGTGATCTAATATACGTAGGCTGATTATGGGTCAACGTTCGATGAGTGATATTCAGTATTCTTTGTTCAGCACGGTCTGATGCATTCAAGATTCTGCTTTCTTTCATTTTCAGAGTAATACTTGAGTGGTCGTGTCTTGGTTGTCGATAGATATTCCTAACTGCCGATCTAATAATTCTATCGATAGGAAGTAAAGTATATTTCGGTAGACCAATTAGGAGCGAATTACAGTAATCTAAAGAGGAGAACACCAATTAATTTGTTAGAATTGTTGTAGCTCTTTTATTTAAGTAATGACCTATCTTGCGTATTTTGTACAGTTCGTAGTTAGCTTTTTTACACATGCTACTTACATGTCGATTCATATTTACGTTGTCATCGATTATGACCCCTAAGTATCTGATTGACGTGCTTGGGGTTATTTCATTATTATTGATGAATATCTGTGGAAAGTTGGAATAGTTACTGGGAATATTCAACAATTCAGATTTATCAGTATTTAGCGATAGTTTATTATCGGTAAGCCAGGCGTAAATAGCATTAGCACAATTCGATAATTCATTATCAAATTCAGAATTATATTTTGATAATTCAGTATATAATATAATGTCATCTGCATATAAATGGTACTTAACATGCTTAAACTGTCTGATAACATTAGAAAGTGGTATAATATATATGATAAATAGTAGTGGCCCAAGTACAGATCCTTGAGGAACACCTGTATCAAATGAGTTATAATTAGAATATTCCTTTCCTATTTTTACAGTAAACGTACGGTTAGATACAAAGGACATCATCCAATCTAGAGCTGTATTTATTATTCCTATTTCAATCAATCTATGTTTTAGAATATCGTGGTCTAGAGTGTCAAAAGCTGCTGAAAGGTCGAGAAGAAGTAGTTTTGTATGATTATTATTATCAAGGGATGTAATAATACTATCTAAGACATCAATTACGGTTGTCTCGGTGCTATGATTTGTTCTGTATGCACTTTGGTAGTTATCTATTAAATTGTTAGAATATAAAAAATCTTTCAATTGTATAGTAACTACTCGTTCTATCAATTTAGATATAGTAGGAAGTTGTGATATTGGGCGATAGTTTTTCAAGTCATTTATGTCATGTTTATGTTTTTTAAGTATGGGTGTAATTATTGCATGTTTATATTCAGGGGGAACTATTCCAGTAGTTAGTGAGTTTTTAAAAATTGTAGTTAAGGGAATGGATATTGACGGTGCTATTATTTTCATTAAAGGAAGTGGTAATGGATCTTGTGGGGATGTAGAGTTAGAATTTGCTAATATTACTACTACTACTACTACTACTACTACTACTACTACTACTACTACTACTACTACTACTACTACTACTACTACTACTACTACTACTACTACTACTACTACTACTACTACTACTACTACTACTACTGCTGCTGCTGCTGCTGCTACTACTACTACTACTACTACTACTACTACTACTACTACTACTACTACTACTACTACTACTACTACTACTACTACTACTACTACTACTACTACTACTACTACTACTACTACTACTACTACTACTACTACTACTACTACTACTACTACTACTACTACTACTACTACTACTACTACTACTACTACTACTACTACTACTACTACTACTACTACTACTACTACTACTACTGCTGCTGCTGCTGCTGCTGCTGCTGCTGCTACTACTCTACTACCGAGGACTGCGACCTTTAAGGTCAGTACTACCAAGGACACGTAATGTATGTCCTATCGATCACCTTGCGTAACATTTAAAGTGAACAATTAACATATCAGGTAATTAAGACTAGTGCGACCTGCCTATAGGAGCTACCTATAGACGTAGGTGTATATGGCTATGGGCACGATCAGGATATAGCGCGTATTATGCGTTGTGCTCGTTCAACCGTGACCGATATTCGGTGCGGGCGTTCCGTGATCGAACGCACGCACACACCAGCGCACACACCCACACATCACTAGTTATTCGAGTAAAGCGTATGCCTTCGATAGGTGAGTACCTTACGAAATATATGAGTTGTATATATATAATATATGCATGTGTATATATATATATATATATATATATATATATATATATATTATATATATGTGTGATTGTGTGTGTGTGTGTATCTGACTATTATATATATATATATATATAATAGGCATCTATATAGCTGTATCAGATATTTATAACAGGTACAGTAATACACCTCAAGTAGGCCTATCTAATACATACAACACCTTGAGTACTTATACCTATCTGCACTACCTCTAATACCCATGCATAATCCCCTTCATCCGCCAATATTTAATAAACTTATCTACTTATATACACCAAGTGTATATAGATGCATAAATGTACGATTAAATGCAACTGACTTTAATTAATACATTATATCTTTAGATTATACTCTAAATGTATAATATATATGCCTATACATTTATATATATATATATATATGTATATTTATATAATTAAATTGATATAGTTATTGTAATATATTATTGGAATATACCCTATACCCTATTTAACAAGGGGCACATTAAAGGGTTATATGGCATATGCATGTGCAACTCTTGATAGGTTTTGTTATAAACATATAACCCCTTATATAGCATCTTCACATTTGTGTGCCCCACCACTGGACCCCTTTGATACCTTCCTGCAGATGTCACTGTTTAGCTTTTCATATATTCTACATAGTCATGTATAGTTAAAATATGTAATACTATATACACATATAGTATATAGTATATACACACGTATACATACAAACACACACCCACATACTTATTACGTCAACCTTTATTACAACCTAAGGATTAGCCCTGCACCTTCAACCAGATCATGTGAAGCTGTCTACATGGCATAAAAACAAGTCTTCCTTAAGGTCAAGTTATAGCTTACACGTGAAGGTCATACAGCCTGTACAGTGTACAGCTTGTAGGTGGCCTCAGTTCACTCTAGAAGCCGGATCATACTAACTCTCCTTCAAACATATTATTATCCTTGATGAAATGCGAGATGCTTCGCTATATCTGCTTAAATGCCTCACCTTCAGGTACTGTATTAGCATATGTTAGAATAGATATCACAACACCAACATAGATACTGTACATATATATAGAGATACTGTACAAAACCTGCCTTCAGACTAAACTCACTAACAATAGACTTGAAGACATACACCTTACCTTACCAAACTATATTAACTAACAATGGCTATTGTATAAAAAAATAATCCACAAACTTCACAAACTAATTTGCTATGCGGCTAGGATTGATATACAGACTACATATATCTGAATATTCAATTAATATACCGACTTACATTAGGAAATAAACTAAAGCTAAACATCAAATTAACCTATTAACTATATATATATATATATACCTATTGCTTACAACAAATCCTACAACATACATCAAAACCCTGATAAAACTACTGAATTGAACACAAAAAGTAGATTGTTACGTAACTATAATGAATAATTACAAAATACATTAAATACGAGAACTGCATTACACTCTGAACTTCTCTACTAACTCAATATACATTTAATTTATAAAATTACCTATCCAAAAATATACATATCATTTACTTTACATATTTGTCTTTACATATTTGTCTCTTTCGATAATAATATTCAATACCATACAATAATATACACATACACATATATGCACATATACATAGTATGCTATAGTAATTATCAGATAATTAAAAAAATATGTAATTAAGTATACACACATGAGTATACATGAGTACCTGTAGGTAGACATTGTGTACCTACCAATTATATAACTCATTATTCCTGTTTATCTAATTACCCAGGTAAACAAAAGCTACAATTGTTATTGTTATTGTTATTTGTATCTGAATCTACAGTGCTATTAGTGTTGATATGAGTGTTTACTTTGTCATTTCATGTATTATGAGTTTACTATATTTAGTGTATTCAATATCGTTGACATCACTTACATTAGATACCCATAATACTGCATGCACATACACACACACACATGCACACATAAACACACACACACACATACACATACAAACATACACACACCAACACATCATAAAACCATCATTTCGTTGTAATACTTATATTGCTTTACCTCTCAGCTGCTTTGATAACATACATAATAAAATACTTCAAGCAAAACAATACATCAGGATACAACACTTCACAATAATAACACTAATATGATTATAATTAACATAAGGGAAGAACTCTCACTATAACATACAATAAACCAAACAAAACAACAACTATCTTAAGATAGGAGTTCCCCAAGGTCCTCTATTGTTCACTATCTAAACATCCCATATTAACTCCATATTATATACACAATATTAACTACCATAAGTCGATGACATCTACTTATTTACATCATCTACTTAAAATGACCTGCCAGAAACCTTTATAACTATAATCAATAAATTAACTACCGAAATAGAAATATATTTCAACAACAAATACTTAAAATTTAATAAACTGAAAACCGAATGTATTACCTTAGATAATTTATCTTCCATAACAAACGCTTAATTCCACTTGGCCTCACTTTTCCTCTCTCATATCAAAGAAAGTAATAAACAACTGATATCACAATGCTTTAACAATAACAACTTTACATTCAATAATCTAATGTCATCAACAATAAAACAATGTAACATTAAACTTTATCAATTAAAATAAACAAAGCAATTTCTGAACATCACTCAACATAATATCATCCGATTATATAATATCTAAACTTGATTACTGTACCGCTGCACTACTTAGTAGTACTTACTATTATACCTAAACTACAAGAATAAAGACAACACAATTATAAACCAAACCTGCAGACTTATTTGTAATCTTCATAAACTAACACATACTACTGATAAACAACTGGTTTATGTATCAGTAAACCTAGATCCATTTCAAAATCTAAATATTATACATACTGCATACATACAAAACTTCCAACATACATCACAGAATACACATACACATACACATACACATACACATATACATATCCAATATATATATAGAGTATATAAGTAAGAGATATATACAATATATGCAGGTAATAGTAGGATCTATTAGTAATAGAGCCATTCTTATATTCTAAATTAATGATACATTAATAACATATATATATATATATATATATATATATATATATATATATATATATAGAATATATAATACTCATTTCTATATAAGCATTATATATCTATATAAACGCTTATCAATTATAATATAATTAGATCACACACACATTAGATTAGGCATTGTGTTACAGACTGGCCACAATAATCTGGCCACTAGGGTCATTGTTAGGTGTACAGATAGTGCTTAGCTGTGTGTGTGTGGGTGTTTGTGGGTGTGGTCAGGTATGTGTCCTTGAGCATGTCCCCGACATCATCTGTGTCACCTGCGTAGAATCTCGGCTTGCCATCAGAATATCACTCAAGTATAATATTAGTGTTTTAATATTTGTAGATTTGAAATTTACCATATGTATACATGCCTATAGGCATATATATCAATATATATATATATATATATATATATATATATATATATAATTATGGGTTATTTTTAGAGTATACAATTATTATACATTCATTGAATATCATGATCAATTGATTTCTAAATATTTCAGAAAATAGACAATATAATAAATCATTATTTATGGAGCTCTTGCAAATATGTTATTTATATTAAACAATAACATGTTATTGATGTACTAGTGTATATATATATATATTTATATATATATACACACATATATACTAGTATACTATAGATATAATAGTATATATATACTGCAGGTATCAGAGATCACTGTCTGTCATTGTTTGTACTACATTAAGTGATTAATTTAAATAATCAATACATTAATAGTTGATTAGATTTTCTAAAATCAAAACAAAATACTACAGATGTGTTGTTCAACTAACAACTTTAAACAAATAATTAACTATATAATAATGTAAGAAAACTATATATATAGTAGTTTTTAATTCATTAATATATATATTCATATTCAACGATGCCTAATACAATATTGGATTAAGCATATTATTATTTAACTTTATACAGGTTATTTAATAAATAATATAATTTATAGCTATTTTATATTTAAATTATAGAGTATACAATTATAAGTTTTATAATAATAATTAATAATGATATCTAATAGTTAACAACATAATCGAATATTGATTATTACATAATATATCTTGATAGTTGACTATAAATCTAAAATCAGAAATTTTTTATTATTTTTAGTTATTTATCCTTATATATAATTAAAGTGACGAAATGTAGCTTCATATCACTAGTTTATATTATATAACTATTATATAATATTTACTCTACTATATACACTGCTCTTTAGTGTGAAATATATATATATATATTAATATAATAAACATATGAGTTCTGTTTAAATATTTGACCTTTAATAATGTTAACATGCATTTCTAATAACTCTAGTAACGGAAATGTCTGATAATTGATGACAATTATAAAGTGGCATAAGTATTAAGTATAGTCAGATACATATGCTTGATGTAGTAACTTATCAATTTGTATCATTTTAATTATAATTTTAATTGCCAACTACATATCTGTTAATTTAGATGTAATCAGTTTAGATTTTAAATATCAATATTTATTAAATTAAAAATTAAGGTTAATTATTAATATTAATAGTTACATACTTTCTATTAAATATATACTTTATCATTAAACATTTTTTTATATATTGATTATGATTTATCAATATTTTATTGGTTTGCAAAATATTTTCAAATTAATGTTTATATATTTTGAAATATTCAAACATTATAATGATTATCTGCGATATATATCACATTAATTATAATTTGTATATAATCTATCTATACCATCTATATATATATATATATATATATATATATATATATATATATACATACATACATACATACACACATATCCTATGTTTACATTGATATTGTTCAGGCTTTGTTCACTCTACAAACAATGGTAGATTGTATCATTATCACACAGAAATACACTGGTCCCTTTGTGTGTGTGAGTGAGTGTGTGTGTGTGTGTGTGAGTGTGTGTGTGCGCGTGAGTGTGCTAATATCTCTAAACTTAATCTTGTAATATCTATCTATAATTGTAC
Organism: Osedax fenrisi; assembly: GCA_964019155.1. Classification (NCBI taxonomy): domain Eukaryota; kingdom Metazoa; phylum Annelida; class Polychaeta; order Sabellida; family Siboglinidae; genus Osedax; species Osedax fenrisi. The sequence continues at coordinate 67,290,715 of OZ025239.1, read as the reverse complement.
ATAATAAGATATATCATATTATATTATATTATATTAATTCAATAATGTTTCATAATGGTGATATATAATGACATACTATTACATAAATCTATTGTAAGGAAGCAGCCTACTGTAAGATATAAACTATAACCATAGATTGCCATAATTTATGTATGTGTATATACATTATTAAACTGTTTTATTTATGAATAAATTAACATACACTTTTGCCAATCATTTGTATTGGCTCTCCTAGCTTTGCATGCATGTTCTATGCATGTTATGTGATTTGTATGATAACAACTGAGAAGTCTGATATTGCACATCTCTACATAGAACAGCCTATTTATAGTGTGCAGGGACCGGTTGCTCTGAAATATAAAATGTCCTATTACTATCCAGAGACAATCTCTAGATAATTCTCAGTAAATCGGGTTGCTCTGGACAAAAATCGATGACCTATCCCAGCAAAAAAAAATAGCGTAGGATAGATAGAGGATCGGTTGATCTGGGTATTTTTAACTATTATTATTCGCGTAGGACATTCGAGTAGCTCTGGAAATATTTGTGTGTAAAACTAGGACAATTTTATAATACTTAGGTGACAAAATAAGGATCACAAATAGGTGTCCTTATTAAATTTAAAATACATAGGATCAAATATTAAATATTTAAATATTAAATATAATTAGTTTATTTAATATTACAAAAAAGAATAGTTATATAGAATGATCTAATCACAGAGAATGAAGTGACACTTCGTTATCTATGGATCTAATATAGAAGTAGTCCAAATAATATATAAATATATTAAATGGAACGAATGAGTTGAGAACGCTATTCACAATATTTCGGGTGCCACGCTAACGTAAATGTTTATAAATTCTCGTATTCTCGCACATTTATCACTATTTAATATTATATTATAATAAAATGTTTCGTCATATATTCGTTATTAATATAAAATTCCAACTATTATATGATTAATAATTTAGTTATATACTTAGTATAATTCTATATACTATATAATATGGCATATACTATCATAGATTTATTATATACACAATTTTAAATTATAAATTTAAATATTAATTGAATTTATATTATATTAAATATATAAATATTATAAAGTTTATTTAGAAATGTATCTAAAGCTAGCAAATCATACATAGCCACCATTAATGTTCATATCGTATTCTGATTGTATTCATTTTCATTATTTTCTCTAAGAGAGGAGTAGTAAATAACATCATAATATTTTAATATTATTATTAATAAGTATCTCACCCGTTATTAATATAGTAGATACTATCATGTGTACTTAATAATAAGTATTTTAAGTACACAGTACAAAGTACCTCAGTAGTGTACCTCAGTCTCCAGTCACTTGTGATTACCGTGCACAAATAATAGTGTGTCTTTGATAATCTACAATTAAGTCACATGACCCTATTACATAATATAACATTATGTAATACTTGTATACTTTGACCCATAAGTAGGCTGATGCTATGATGCTGAGAACACAAGCTGCATGATATATTGTACATCTAATTAGACCACCAGTATACCACTTGTAACCTATGAAAGTGAAGGATATAACTCTACTTAGTGTAATTAGATGTAGAATATATTTATTTAATTAAGTTTCAGCTGCCGCTATAGAGAAATAAACCTTTACTTTACTATATAGAACTGTGGTTCCCAACCTTTTTTCACCATGACCCTTTTTTGATAATTCGTAATTTAAAAATATACCATGACCAAATGAACAATTTTATTTTTTATTTTTTTATTATTAAACTTTTAAGTTAAACAAGTTAAATGATAGATTTGTATTTAAACTGTATCTAAAGCGAGAATTTTTATTAAATAAATTTTTTTTTAGAAATTGACCCATGACCCAAACAAAAAACCCAATGACCCAAATTTAGATATTGACCCATAGGTTGGGAACCACTGATTTAGACCCTATAGACTGATTATATACAAACACTTGTATATACTAATATTCATATATATATATATATATATATATATATATATATATATATATATATATATATATATATATATATATATATATATATATATATATATCACTTGTATAATATCAGTTTGAGTGTGTACGATCGTGAATTTGTTGAAATGATGACAGATAACTTCCTAATATTCATGTGTATGACGTTTACAGTGGCGTTAATTACCAACATTAATCATCACCCACACCAACACCAACAGTAGTATCAGAAACAGTAACAGTAGTACCACCAGCAGCAGCAGCAATAGTAGCAGCGGTAGTAAGAAAACAACTACAACAACAACTACAACAACAAAAACAACAACAACACAAATAACAACAACAACAACAGCCGCCTGGCGATGGCGTCAGCTGTACACAAACACCAGAACCAGTACCGGGTCCCCCCCGCCATGCGAACCCCTACTAGGAGCTCTCCTTCGCCTCACAAGACCGTCGTGCTGTCGGACTTCCAAGACCTGCTCCAATGTATGATCTGCTTCGAACCCTATCGTGTACCCAAGATGTTACAGGTTAGCGTGTGGGGTGGAGTTAGGGTGCTAATCAATGAGGGAGAGTATTACTGATTTATGGGGTGTGGGAAATAGCTCTGAATTAATGGTAGGTTCTAAAGGTGGATGGAAATATGGGGGAGGGAGAAGTTGTTTCAGATATTTGAAATCAATGTGTGTAGGACAAACTAATGAAATAGAGAAAGATCATTTAAAATATTACACTAAATATTCTGAATTACTTTTTTTATAATTTTCTAACCTTATTATGCTGCTGTAGTATATACACTCTATACTATATACACTATACACATTGTACGCTGTATATTGTACACATTATATACAGTGTATATAGACTTAGCCATCCACAACCCTGATACAGTGCGCTCACACATTCTGTGAACAATGTCTGATGGATTATCTCGTTGCTTACAAAGATCAGAGACGTTCTATTTCGGGTAAACTGCCTTGCCCCACCTGCAGGGAACTCACCACACTGCCAACAGAGGGCGGTGTCAGCGGTCTTCGCAATGATTTCAAGGTCGTATGATTGTCAAATATCTATATACGTTATGTTTATACAGATCTAGCTGAAAATATGGGTTTTTAAATCCTAAATTTGTTCAGAATATATATATTAAACTTGCGATATTTGTTCCTTATTTAAATAGTCTTATAAGTATTTATTAAATTTCTAAACTAATCTCTAAAGAAAATTATACAATATTCGGTTATGATTCATAACTTATGAATCATAACTGATGATACATTTGTACCCAAAATGTGTCATTTATTAAATGTAGTGAATTTAAATGTTTTAATTCTCATTAAATACTTGACTGTTGTCCTTGTATCATGTTTTCTTATTAAACATGCATTTTTTAATTATATTCTAACAATACATTGCCAGCTAATATATGTAGTAGAATATATAATAATAGATTACATACAATGAGTAATTCATAATTTTTTAAAGAACCTTGAAGATTAATTATAAACCACTAAATGATATATGTCCTAATTTTACATAGGCATTATACAATGCTAGTGATATATATATATATATATATATATATATATATATATATATATATATATACGTTTAGCTAAAACATTAGCCACTAATCCACCCACCCTTTCACCTACTTTCTTACTCACCCTCTCATCCACTCTCTCACCCATTCTCTCACTCACTCTCTCACCCACTCTTTCACCCACTCTCTCACTCACTCGCTTTCACTCATTCACTTACTGAAAGTGTATGTTAATATTATAGTTTACACTCTGTATTGCCATCTACCTACACTACCCCCACCTCACTTATATCTACCTATCCTACCCATGACACCTCTTACATTTACCTACCTTACCACCAAGAACTCTTACATCTATATACCCTACCCCCCACCCCATTTACATCTACCTACCCTCCCCCAACCCCACTTATATCTACCTACCCTACTCCCCCCAATACCTCTTACATACCTACCCTACCACAACCCCACTTACATCTACCTACCCTACCCCAACCCCACTTACATCTACCTACCCTACTCCCCCCCAATACCTCTTACATACCTACCCTACCCCAACCCCACTTACATCTACCTACCCTACCCCAACCCCACTTACATCTACCTACCCTACCCCAACCCCACTTACATCTACCTACCCTACCCCCCAACCCACTTACATCTACCTGCCCTCCCCAACCCCACTTACATCTACCTACACTACCCCTAATTAACAATAGAAACACTAGAAACACTAGCAACACTGGCAACACCTACGCATATTGCAGGGAAACACACTATTCCGCCTCATTCACCTTATCTATTAGTATCTACAGTCAATAACTCCCTATCTACACCAATGATTTAGAGAAGTAAAGATATGTCACTTATCTATTTATGAGAAACAAATTTTAATGCTGATTAGTTTGAAATATAGGTGGCAATACTATTGTTTTAAATGAATTAAAAAGTGACTTATCGAAATATTGTTACATAATAAAGCATGTTAAAAATTATGTATAATTTTACATTAAAAATGGAAATGGAATATTGATTTAGAATATTTCTCAAATATGGCTTTATATTTAAGAAAAATGGTTCATAATATAACAAATTATTATATTCTTAAAACAAACAATATAAATTCAATTGTTATTGTATTAAAAATGTATGTTACTTTTCATTTATAATAGCGATATATTTTTGAAAAAATAAATTCTAAATAAATAGTTTGTGTGCGGATGACCCAACATTTCACAGATTAAACAGAGTGACATATCTCTCATAATCTCTGTCCTTAGTTACAATACCCTATCTACAGAACAATATACCATGTATAGTATACAGTGTAGTATATAGTGTATAGTTGACTGTATACAGTCAGCTGCTATCTCATTACTAAGCTTTATAACACTGCCTACACTCTACATGTGTTACCTGTATAGGCTAGCTATGCAGTGAAGCGCTCTCTGTGTATGTGTGTGTGTGTATGTGTGTGTGTGTATGTATGTGTGTGTGTGTGTATTACCTGTACAAGTGATCAGGTGTAAACAAACAAATAGATATATCATGATATCACAATAAATAGAACATTCTCAAGGCCCAGTATCACTGGATATTAGTGGTTCAATAGTATGTGTGTGTGTGTGTGTGTGTGTGTGTGTGTGAGTGTGTGACACTGTGTGTGTGTGTATGTGATTAACTTGTCCTCACACACACACGCACAAGTATTATATCACATTCGTATTTAACACTTATAAATCAATATTTAGTGCAGTAACAAAAGAAACATAAGTATATTGCTATTCGCCTATAATATATACACATATATACATGTATTACATATAAGTACATGTATTTATTATATTTAAATAAAAAAAATTCAATAAATATATAGATACATGCATTATAATCAATTAATTTTCATAATAATGAAAGCAAAATAAAATCTGTATTTATAATATTATTAATAACGCTTGAAAATTAATATAGGAATTTGAATTAAAATATGGAGAATTATTAAATTATTAATAATAACAATTTAAAAAAATATATATAAGTTAAAACCAAAATACATTATATAAATTATTAATTTCAATACAAATTTCATTTGAAGTTATTCCTTTAATATGATGTTATAATAATGAGAAGCCTCGATAAAAGTTGAAGTTATTCCTTTAATATGATGTTATAATAATGAGAAGCCTCGATAAAAGTTTAAGGGTCTACAAATAAAGTCTATAATTTATTTGCATAACTTTATAAAAAATTAAAAATAAAATAAAGAAATATTAATGAATATAAAATTAAAAATGCTGATTATAGATATAATTATTATTATTTTCAAAATCAGGTAATTTAATTTAATATAACATTTCCTTGAAGTAAAATGTTAATTACTTCTGCTTATATTACTCATGTAGACTATTAAAATATTACCATTATAAGAATATATAATATATTAATAATAATAAATATAATTTATGAATATTAATTATAGTTAAATTACTAATAGATTCATAAAATTGAAGAGATATTTCAAACTATGAATTTGAATAAGAAATCTTCCTCATCATACTCTTCTTCCTCGAGCTGCGATTCTTGTAAAAGTCAAAATAAGAAGATCAAATCTAAAGTTTGCATAAACTAGAGTATTTATTATTAAATATTTGTATATTATATGTATACATGACGTGATATTATAACTAGCTGTTTATAAGTGAAAATTTCATCAAACTGCATTACTTCTTAAAGGAATTCTTAAAATAACAATAACAATATATCTATAATAATGTATTTGCATAACATCGTCATTACGCAACACTCGCCTGTACTGTAGGTTTACTGCACGATCTGTAAAATGCACTTCTGCGATTCCTGCCACAAGAAACATTCCAAGAACTCCCTGCTCAAGAAACACTCGGTGATCAGTAGAAGTTTAGCGCGGCAACAGTCCTCCAGTCTAACCTGTAAGGTATTACGTCATCATCACTTCTGATGCTATTACATCATGACTGCTGATGCTATTACATCATCATCACTGCTGATGCTATTACATCATCACTTCTGATACTATTACATCATCACTGCTGATGCTATTAGATCATCACTGCTAAGGCGATGGTAAACTGTATTCACCGCAACCCTAACAATAGATAACCTATAACCCTAACAGTAGATACCCTATAACCCTAACTTCGTTTTTATCATAATAAAAGAATATATTATTTACTGAAGAGAGATATATCTAAAACATATATGTTTTTGTAATTATAATTGAGTTTCACAAGCGATCAATATTACATTGTATAGTATACAATGTATACAATGTAAATTGTAATAAATATATATGTATTACACATATAATGAAGTGTATATTGTATAGAATTTTAAATGAACAATATTGTATTGAATAACATAATTCATTAGAATAGAAATGTACAATGAAATTGATTGTCTGTACACAATGTGTACTGTAATCACAGTGTTGATGTTCTAGAGGTCATAAGGGTCGTAGCCATCTTTGTTATGTGTTGTAATGTTCATATCATTTAAATCACCCTAACAAGGATATGATTCATATATATTATTGTATATAATATTAAAATGAGTTTAATACATAATATTAATGATACATATATCGAATATTCATTTTTGAATTACTTGTTTGATTCTGAATTTAATTTTTTTTTATTGAAAATAAATTTGGTTACATTTTTAGTTTATATTTAATTTAAATTAAATTACCAGAATATTAATTTGAAGAGTAATTTTATTCAAAGTTAATTTAAAAAATGATAATATAAAAAAAACCTAATATATCATATTGTATGATATGATTATGAAATAATTATAAAAGGAAATTATCTAACTAAATAGTTAATGTGTTGAATGTAATTGGAGTCTAAAATATCATGATAATATCATTATAATAAATACATTTGTTGTTAATAATCATTATAATACAAATAGTAATTATAATAATAATAGTATTATTTATAATAATTTAACAATTATTTTTTAAATTGAGGATAATTTAATTTATAAATTAAAGATTAAGCAGGTTTAAGTTAAGCCTGAATTCATAAATGCATTTGTCAATAGAAAAAGTAGCCCATTCAATTCTCTATCACATGACATATTGTTTCGTTTACATACATTAATTATGCAACACCCTGTATCCTGTGTGCTATGTACTAGATAATCACTGACAATAGATACAATAGATATGATGTAATCATAAATACATTCTAAGTGAATCAATATTCGCAGCCAATATCTCGAGGCCTCTCTAATCACTGTACATAATCGTAGTAGTGATTCATCAGAGAGCTATTGCTATAGGTTGCTGACTGTCCATCTTTTAGTCAATACTATATACATACATATACATATATATATATATATATATATATATATATATATATATATATGTATATATATATATATATATATATATATATATGTATATCAGCTTTCTATCATTGTTGTGTATTTTTATTGTTTTTGGTTGTAAATAAAACCGCAATCACAATATATGTGTATTGTTATCGGAATCTATTAAGAGTTCACTACACGCTTGCTCACATGGGCGCGCACACACCGCGTACCACCGGTGCGTTAACTCTGCGCGGCGCTGATTGTTTTCATTGTTGCCTAATACAGCGGTGGTGCTATCGCCACTAGTCTAGACCTCTGACAACGACGGCGGTCAATGCTTCTATACACACACACACACACACACACACACACACACACACACACACACACACACACACGGGTACACATATAGGCGTGGCGCGAATGCCCCCCCCCGTAAGTAGCTCTATCGCCGATCACTTATTGCGTTCCGTTATCGAATTATGCGTTAATGTGTAAAGTAACGCACAAGTATTCCGTAAATAACATATTTAATATCATATACATAAATCATACATATATATATTATTTATATATATATATATATATATATGTATAGATTAATGATAAGCATAACAAACTAGGAAGTATACACTGATGTGTAGGCCACGTGGAATGTTCTTTAGACTTCCTATTATGACTCATCACTGTCACAAGCCTAATCTTGTAATATCATTTATTATCGGTGTGAGATCATCTGTGTGATGTAGTGAGAAAGTGGATAAGCAATTGAATGTATTGTATGGTGTACTTTGAGATAGAGGCGCTGCAGTCGCAGCCTACTACTAAATACCTACTACATTTAAATTAATATTATTTATTTATACATATATATAGATAATTAATACCAATTTTAATATACTACAAATAAAATGATATCTTTAAAATACATCATATCAACATTCCTCGTAATTGTGTGTATTTAAATTGAAAATATCATACTATTTTATTGATATTTATAATCTAAATCCATTGATATAGATAGAAGTCACTTTAATATATTTCGAAAATCCTACTGTTTTAATATTTGACATATATAATATGAATAATAACCAATCAAAATCACTGATGCCATTTTGTTAATTTATCGATAAAAGTGCCATTCACGTATCTATATTTTAAATGCATTGCGTGCATCAATTGCTTATCCACTTTCTTTATATCGATGTGTGAGATATATCAAATAGATTATATATATTATACTATTTTGTCATTGTATTATAGCATTATATTTTATTATAATATGATATAATATACTATAATAGTATATCATACATACTATGTAGTATACAGTAGCATACTTAATGATATAATATAATTAATATTATTTAAAATTACTCTAATAATATAAAATATAAATAATAATTAAAATACGTATTATGCAGAAAATATAACATTCACTTATTAATTTGGTTGATTATTTAATTGCTCAATTCCATCGGCTACGGCTTCAATAATTACAGAAAGGAAAGTGTTACTAAGGAAAGGTGTTACTATAGAAAGGCGTTACTATGTTGGAAAGTAACAAAGTTTAACTTCTTTAAAAAATAAAATATATTTAATTCAAATTCTGAAAGTTAACTAATTTGTTTATAAAAACATAAATTTCCCTATCCCATCACTGACATAGGATATAAACTTATGTTACAGGCTACATGAAATAAGTATGTTTACAAGCGATATTAAGTTGATGATTATTGACTTTATTTCACTAAAATAAACTCTTCAGAAGAGAATACATTATTATTGAAAAAATGTATTGAGAATATAGAAAAATCAAACAATTTTACAATTACTTACAAATTTAAATAATAATATGATTCCATCATTATCATGATAATCTAGCCTTACATCTGGCCTTAAATGTAGCCTTAAATGTACATAACTTTCACACAACTATAGATTACATAATATGTTGAGGATTAATGATGACCACTAGATTACCATGAACAATAGCTTGGACTATAGGTGTTGCGGTGGCACGATCACATGTTGTTATGTAAGTTATTACATAAAGCTTTCACATATATATGTGTGTGCTTTAACTGCATGCGTGGCTCAGTTGGCTAAGGCGTCAGACACACATGCAGTAGGGCACGGGTTCAAGCCCCGTCCGTGCCATTACAATAGGTCTTATAATAATATTTAGAAGTGATCTTATAAGATTTATAATTATATAATTATGTATACACAATATATATATATATTTATATATATAAAATAATTAGCGATTCTCATTAAAACTATGGCTGCCTTAACATTAGAGTAGTTTCGAAGGGACATTAGAGCCATTTGGTTATAATTTAATTAAAACTTCATCTAAGTTCCTGGATGGGATGAAAGGAAAATTAAACGATTGTAATTTTAATTTATATTTATATATATACAGTCAATTCCCGATAAGTCGGACTCGCAAGGGACCGGGAAAAGTGTCCGACTTATCGAGATGTCCTACTTATCCGAGATTAATAATATCATGTAAATAAGACATGAAATGCGCAGCGCGAGTTAAATGGTTACCGAAATATGGAATTATGCAACAATCAGCAACATAAAATGTTGTATTCAATTATATTACTTACTACAATTATAATATTCATTATTTAAAGTAAACATTTCTGACAATTTATAAAAATTCCGACTTATCCAGTATAAAATCATAAAAATGACTATAATATGTGTCCGACTTATAGAAATGTCCGACTTATCCAGTCCAACTTATCCGACTTATCCGATTAATTTAACATGGAACTAGATACAAATCCAACCAAACCAACTAAATGTGTCCGACTTATCGAGAAGTCCGACTTATCCGCAGTCCGACTTACAGAGAGTTGACTGTATAAGTAAATACTGCTTCAGTAAATATTATTCTTTTTATTAACCATTATAACTCATGAATTATTATCTCATTATAAAGATATTATTAATAAGTATAAAATATGCTCTGTATAATAAGACATGCTATTTGTAAGACATATGCTAGAGTTTAGTATGTTACTCCATAGATAATCATAGGTGAACCACTAGAATATCTATACTCTTTTAATGCAATTATGGTTTAATTCAATAAACAATATTGCCACCTATGATTTAAAAATAATGCACATATTTAAAAAATATAAATACATTTATTTATAAAACTTCACTTACATCTTCATTTAAAAAGTTGGCTGAAAAAGCACTTTTACGATTTTTTTTATATTATTAATTTAAACTTAATTAAATTATTATAACTTGTATATAATATAACTCATTATATATTTAAGTATTGGTATCTTATAAAATTATACTCATTTTTAATAACTAAATAATAATAATTAATTGCCATGGGGTTTAGACCATGATGAATAATTATGTGTAATATATATATTATTATATACATGAAATACATGAATTATAATTAGCATGATTACATAATATTGTCATTTATATAATCTAAATTTAATCAATATGCAGATGACCTATTTAAAATGATATCATAATATTTAAGAACATGAATAATTTGATAATTAATATAGATTCATTAATATCAGAAAACGAGTAATACACAATATAGGACAACATTGTCAAATAAGTTTCTAAAGATCTCTAAATTGAACCAATTATTTGTATCCATTATGTGATTCAAGAACCCTATTTGTGTGTCACCTTGAACCATATTTTGGTAATCTGAGCTATTATTCATTAGGATAATATTTGATTTTTTAAATTCTATAATTTATTTTAAAATTGTATTTCTAAAATTTGAATTAAAAACGAAAAAGTGTTTAGAATTTCCAACCCTCCCTATTTTTTCTCCATATATCATGTCTAACATATAGTATGTAATATATATATATATATATATATTTATGATTATATCAATACCAATGCATGTTATAATGTTCATAAACAGATAAGATTTGAGAAATAACCCAATCTTCCTAGTGGTGAACATATATCATTATGTCCGTTGTTTAAATAACAATAGCAATAGAGAGTGTAATAATGTTATAATAATATTAATTATCTATACATTATACAGTATACAATGTAGGTATACTGTACATGCATTATATTACATAATACATTATACAATGTATATTACACAGTATACAATTGTACACTGCATATTATACAATGTACTCTATAATATTTTTTTATATATTTTTAAGTTAACTTAACTTTTCTTCTATAAAAGAAGTTCTCGCCAACATTAAAATAGTGAAGTCAAGATCAATGTTTCGTCTCTAACTTTACCCTATCATGTCGAACTATGATAACTTTCTAACGGCGGACATATTACGATGTACATTATGTGCCTGTCGCGCATAATCCACGCTACGACCTCGACGCTTGGTTCATACGACCTTCACAAATAATACGCTTTCTGTTCACCTCTACGCTACCATTACGAGAATGCTGCTCCTCCTCTACCGCAGACACGCCCTCCCCTCCTCCTCCTAACACTCCTCACACTCGACGACCTTCAGGTTCACAGCGGCGAGGAAGGTCGTTACTTCTGCAAGACGTGCGAGCAGCTCGTGTGTACGCTGTGCGTGATGAACAGCGGCGAACACTCTCGTCACCTGGTGGCAGAGGTCGACTCCATTCACGAGCAGAACGTCAACGACCTCAAACACCTGCAAGGCATCATCACTTCTAAGGTCGGTGCACGCGTGAAGTTCAGATCGCCGGTTAATCTTCCGTTTAACCTCATTCCGTTACCTCTTTAATAGCTCTTCTAGCCCGAGTCATAGGTATCTCTGAGCGCCCTATATTTAGGACAGATGGACAGTGGACAGTGGGCAGATACATTGCTTAGATACAACGGTAGTCTGCCCTTCTGTGCAACTTTCTATGCTACACCAACCACTCCCCTAATCGTCGCTGTTACATAACATTTATTGCATAACACTTATTACGTAACACCTATTGTTAGGTGGAACACTTGTCGAACAAACGTAAGAAACTGGAACACCTTCGCGATCGTAACCTGACGTCCTGTCTTCAGGTTATTGCAGGTGAAGCGCGACTTTAAAGCACACGTATGGGGCTTAGTAACTCTAATATCTAAATATGGGCTTTAAATAGATACATCTAATGTATAGGACTCAGTTACCCCATCACCAGACATATGGATCTTATTAACCCCATCACCTGACATATGGGTATTATCAATCCCATACCTAATATATGAGGCCTTATTAACCCGTTCCCCGACACGCCGTCCTCAGTGACCCCTAACCCAAGGTCACGTGATCACTTGTAGGCTGAGCTCTCCATCAAAGAGGTAACGGAGCACAAGGTTCGCGAGTTGAAGAGACTAGAGGTTGACCTCCTCAAGGAGTTGAGGGAGAAGAGGGACGCGACCTTGAAAACTATACAGAATGACACCAACACCACTCTGTTCTACATCGCTAAGGCTCACAGTCTACAGGTTCACTACTGCGTACACTATGTCTACGTAATCGGCGCGTGTAGGTAGACAATTTACTGATTACTGTGCGACGTATGAAGGCAGCGTAGGTAGTCATTGTTTTAATTGAATTGTTTCCTAGTATATTAATATACTATATAGTGTACATAACAATTGTTATATATATATATCTCCTCAATATATGTCTAGATTATATTTCTGAATCATAAACCCAACTAGTATGATTCATAAAGTTATTCGACGTTGCATCATCGTGTATTACATCATAACTGTGTTACATCGCTGTGTTGTAGGATTTCGCGAGATCGGCTCGTAATAAGACCAAAGTACAGATGATGGCTATTCACGACGAACTGATAAAGAGGATGCGGACTGTGGTCGAGGTTATGTAACTTAAGGGTCGGGGCGCTCACCAGTTTACATGGTAAAGATAGAGAAAAGTGCTATTTTAAAAGCTAATACTTTTATTTTTGATTATTTTTTTTATTTATATCAATAATACTTAGTTACATTATATTTACTAATAATTATTTTATTGTGTATATATTTGTATAAAATGTTCATATATATATATATTTTTTTAAGTATTAAAAAAACACTTAAAAATAAAGTATATATTTGAAAATCGCTTTCCCTATTTTTCACATGAAAACTCGTTGCACTTCCCCCTAAATAGTTATGCAATAAGTTACTAGGCGGAGATCCTCGCTAATAACATTTAAACGTATATCGATATAGTGATCACTAGATAAATTTTATCTTTTCTTATTAATTCTATAAATATAAATGTATATATATAGTATATCTATAATTATAGTATATATATAATTATGTGTTATTAAATGACCTCTAAAATATCATTATTATGTTTAAAACTTATTATATAAGTAGATAAAATATATAAAATATTTATCAAATTTTCTTTACACCACTATGACTTCACTGAATAGGTTGACACCAGTATCGGAGGTCACGATGACCTTGACAGAGTGATAACCTTCATTAAGGACACCGGACCGATGAATATCGGGGAGATAAGCGGAGTGACGAACACTGCGGAAAGATCACCTTTCAGGTTGAGCGGGGGTCGGAATGAGGAGGGTTGGTGGGGTAATACTGGAAATGGGCGGAGAGGAAAGTTTTAGACATACTGGAAATGAGGGGGGTGTTATATCAACCCTGCAATATAGATGTACGATGCAAATTGTACATCCCTAATTTAAGAGACTCTAAATTAAAAACTGCAGAATATATTATTAATTACGATAACACCAATATTGTACCTTAACACTTATTACATTTTAGTGGAATATTTCTACTTATATATGATAGCGATTCTATTTATAAATGTACTAGAATTTTAAACACCTATCTCCAGTATCTTAGCAATTTAATTATAAAACTTTGTATCAAGCTCCCTGTTAAAAATGTCAAGCGGCCCCATCTATATACATATATATATATATATATATATATATATATTTCTTATATATATATATATACACATCTCTTTATGTAATACAATTATAAAGTTATGTAATATGTGTGGTACTAAACGCCGTTAATAGCGATGATTTCAACAGATCTATCGACGAGGACCACCCCCCTAACCTACAGCGCCACCTATCATCCAGTAACAACATCTTCAGCAACGCCTCCAAAGCTCAGCTCCTCTTCAAGGTCGGCAGGATAGGCTCGTCTAGAGGTTAGCGTGTTGGGAATGTGACGGTTTCATTAGACCGTAGTACAACTATGACGTAAAGTGATTTTTAAAAAAACTTTTATAATCGTAACCTTTATAAATAATTATAGTTGTTATTTAATTAAATTATAAATATATAATTTTAATTGATTATTCATAATAACTCTTTTCTCGTTCATATAAACGTATATATATTAATATATGTTAGAAATCTGTACTTTTACACACGTGTTAAGCTAGTGATTACATGTGTACATGGTAGGCTATCACTGTTGATGAGTAATTTTGAATTAATTAAATTTAATATCAATATTGTTGAGGTCACCTATTTCTCGAATATAATATTATTACTATTGATATGTGTATATTGAAACATAAAAAGTGTGCATAGAGATGATGTATGATGTGATCACACCAGGTGAACTGCGGGACCCCCTGGGTGTGGCGTGTTTACTCAACGGAGATATAGCTGTCGCCGAGTACGGCAACAAGAGAGTGCAGGTTCTACATGGCCCCCTCACTATTCCTCATGCCCCCCCACTATTCTACATGCCCCCGTACCCTCCCACTCTCCCTCAAGCCCCCCAACCTCCCACTCTCCCTCAAGCCCCCCAACCTCCCACTCTCCCTCATGCCCCCCACTATCCCTCATATATATATTTAATAATAAATAAAATAAAATCAAAAATACAATAACATTAGTGTTTTAGCTGGATGACATATTAGGTATAGTTCGCCTAGCTTACATTACATAAGTTGAGTGTACACATTGTCTGTGTCTAGTCATAACTAAGATTAGCTATACCCAGCGTATAACCTAGTTGTGCGACCACTAGCCACCTCTACTGCGACCTCTATTACAACACTCTGACCTCACACACACACACAAACACCTGTTGTAGCTATTCGACAGTGTGGGCAAGTCTCTGTGCATGATAGGTGAAGGTCGTCTGGAGCCTCAGGACGTGTCGGTCAGTCTGCGGGGTAACATCGTGGTCACTGACCCCGCCCACAAGAGGCTAGAGGTGTTCTCCCCCAGAGGTTATTGTTATTGTTATTGTTACATTGTAAATGTCACGACAACAATAACATCCTGGTATGTATAGCACGCTATCGTCTAGTATAACAACCGGACGGTGTCAGTGTGAACTGGTATAACGTTATCGGGCAGATTGATGTACGACTTATACACGAATATATACTTATTAAAGTGTTACACTTGCCCGATATCACTATAGTCGTTCACACAGGCAGCGGGTTAATGTTTAAATAGAATACATAACAGCCTAATTTGTATAGCCCGATATCAGGCTGTTATTTTGGTGAGAACAATCCCTTTAAGAAGTTATCGAGTACAGTGTTTAAATAAACTTTCTATCGAGATTTGATAGAGTAGTAATTGTAAATAAAATTTGTTTGTATTATTGTGATATATTCTTATATTATTATATAATTCATATTAACTTTAAAATGATATCCAAATTATATTGTAAATAGTAATGAGTAATATATAATACTAATCACTATATGTTCACTACAACGTACACATAAGTATTGATGTTAGGTCATTTAATTTACCCAGAATGCTATTTCTGATTGACAGGTGACAGTGATGCCGGAGAGTCGATAGAGAAATGGGGTTTCGGTAAGTTCTACGCCCCGTGCGGAGTGGCTATGTCCCCTAATGGTGAGTCATGAGTCACTTAGAAAGTAAACATTCCATTCTAAAGCACATTTAACTTTATCAATAAAACTTCAATCTATATTTTGTTAAGTTTTATGTGTATTCATATTCCGATATTTATAATTTATAAAATTATATACTACATACTGCTACTACTATAACTACTACTACTACTACTACTACTACTGCTACTACTACTACTACTATTACTATTACTATTACTATTACTACTACTACTACTACTACTACTACTACTACTACTACTACTACTACTACTACTACTACTACTACTACTACTACTACTACTACTACTACTACTACTACCAAAGATTTTCCAAAGGAAAGATATTGCACTTGTGTATATTTGTGTAACCTAATAATTCGATATCGCCATCTAGCTGTATTAGTCAGATAATAAGAATTTTCTATATGTATAGTAATTTTTTAATTTCTTAATTATAATATCACATGTTATAATATTTCATATACTATTTCGCCATCTAGTGTTAATGGTCAGATTCATTTTAAATTTACATTTTTAAAGGTACTAGAGATAGATAGGGAGTGCAATATCTTTCCTTTGGAAAATCTTTGCTACTACTACTACTACTACTACTACTACTACTACTACTACTACTACTACTACCAAAGATTTTCCAAAGGAAAGATATTGCACTTGTGTATATTTGTGTAACCTAATAATTCGATATGGCCATCTAGCTGTATTAGTCAGATAATAAGAATTTTCTATATGTATAGTAATTTTTTAATTTCTTAATTAAAATATCACATGTTATAATATTTCATATACTATTTCGCCATCTAGTGTTAATGGTCAGATTCATTTTAAATTTACATTTTTAAAGGTACTAGAGATAGATAGGGAGTGCAATATCTTTCCTTTGGAAAATCTTTGCTACTACTATTACTGCTACTACTACTACTACTACTACTACTACTACTACTACTACTACTACTACTACTACTACTACTACTACTACCACTATTACTACTACTACTACTACTACTACTACTACTACTACTACTACTACTACTACTACTACTACTACTACTACTACTACTACTACTACTACTACTACTACTACTACTACTACTACTACTACTACTACTACTACTACTACTACTACTACTACTACTACTACTACTACTACTACTACTACTACTACTACTACTACTACTATTACTATTACTACTACTACTACTAACACTACTACTACTACTACTATTACTATTACTATTACTATTACTACTACTACTACTATTACTACTACTACTACTATTACTATTACTACTATTAATACTAATATTATTAATACTACTATTACTACTACTACTACTACTACTACTACTACTACTACTACTACTACTACTACTACTACTACTACTACTACTACTATTACTACTACTACTACTACTACTACTACTACTACTACTACTACTACTACTACTACTACTACTACTACTACTACAACCAGTACTACTAGTGACACCTATACTACAGGTAACTGCATAGTAACTGATATAGATGAGCAGACCATCAACATTTATAAGGGAGTGAAGCACTGTCTAAAGCGTGTGGGTATCTCCGGTAGTGAAGGTCAAGGTGGGGTCAAGTTTGCGCGACCTCTATACGTTGCCGTGGGTAAACATAATCACATCGTTGTGTCGGACTCTGATAATCATTGCATCAAGGTCACATTATCTTAATACTTGCGTTACATTATTTTAGTAGAAATAACAGGCTATAGCCGTTACTTATCATTGATCTTACGTTGATAATTAACGGAAACACATAGATGGTTTATTATATACATCATGTCTGCATGTTTAGTCAACTGTAGACGGTTATGTGTGTGCATAACAAATACTTATATATATATATATACATTAACCTGATATTTACCTAAGTACGCTGCTACATGTGTAACAGATGAATCCTTACCACTAAAAGAGCGGACCTTCTTTCCCTCTACCTTATAAATTAATTACTATATAATTCCTATAATATATAACTTCCTAGAAGAAATACGAGCGTTCCTTCCTTCATTCCCCCTTTATAGTGACTTTATTGTCTATTAGCACCTCATCTTTTCTTTACTTCCTCCCACATTTTTAGAACTCCTTCCCTCATTAAAGCAGTCACTCTATTGATGAGTTGTTTATTTAGATTATTACTTGATACCTGTGTAACTTGTACACAAGCACTATGAAAGTCTTGTTTATATGTGATTAATAGACCTTTCTTAATCATTATCATCATGATATATAATTATATTTCATTTATATTCAATTATTACAATATTTCCATTATCTGGAAGTTTTATATATATTAATGTAAGTATTATTTTCACAAACACAAGCTCCCTTCCTTAAATAGTATATACAAGTATTACACATTATGCTGTGTGTTAATGGTAATGTGTTACGCTGCAGGTTCTCTCTAGTTCCGGAAGTTTCCTGTACAAGTTTGCTAAGCAAGGCTCAGAGGACGGAGAACTCTGCTTCCCAAGGGGTGTGTGCGTAGACGCCCAGGTTACTGTTACCCCCGCCCCACATCCTGGTACCATTACACGGCATAGGGTGTACATTAAGCCGGAGTGGCTCGGTAATTTTTTTTTGAAAATTGCTGCACATTTTTTTATATTAACTAGATAACATATTAAATTGAATACAAAAAAAAAAATTAAAAAAATTAATTATTGGAGGTGCGCCACTTCATTAAAGTTTAACATGAAGAGATAGGAAGTTTAACATGGAGGAGATAGGAAATATTTGAAACTTCGATTTAACATCATTAACATTTTTTTTTTTAGTTTTATCTGCAATTATAGTTTTAATTAAATATTTTTGTATAAGATAATATTTGTACAATATTTTTTTTCGATTTTCCAGGAAATTTCCAGGAAATTTTGGAAAAATACAAAATATTTTAATTTTAATTAAAAAAAAATTATTTATAAAAAAATATAAACATAAATATATATACATAAGTATATGAGTGTACTATTACATGAAATTAATTTTAAAAAAATAATGTATAGTATAAAATATGGTTATTTATTCACTATTTTAATGTAAAAATATGATAAATTTTATATTTGAAAAAAAAAAGTTTACGCACTATTACAACATTTTTTTTTCAATCGACTGGATTAATAATAGGGTTTTTTTAAAGAATTTAAATCGTTAGAAATTTTTAAAAATATATTTTACTTTTTATCTTATTTTTTTATAAATTTTAAATTATTAGTTTGCTTTATCATTTTTTTTCTTTTGTAAATTTGTAAAAACCAAGATACAACTTATATTATAGAATTTAAAGAGCTTTGTAAAAATATAAATTATATTAATTTTAGATAAAAAAATATTATTAAAAAAAAAAATCCCAATTTTCCCCATATTGGTCAGAAATGCTGATATTTTTTTTATTTCTATAAATATTTAGATAGCTATATTTATAATATATATATTATGTTAATTTCATTATATAATATTCATTATTGAATGAGTTATGTTATAATATGTATTATAAATAAATTAATACATTCATAATTTCTATCTACAAAATTAAACATTTTTACTAATTTTTTTTTCACAATTGTGGTCATAACTTTTTTTTAAATAAAAATTAAAAAAAACTAAGATATGACTTCTATTATAGAATTTGATATGCATTCCAACTATACAAATTTTATTATAATAGCATAAATATATAAAATCTCATTTTAGTACCAATATCCCATATTCGAATATCTTTATAGTTATTATTTATACAGTAAGATTAGCCGATTATATCCATATATGTTGTTATTTGTCATTTAGTAAATGGTTTGGGGTTATATAAAATATAAAAAGGTGTATTAGTAAGAAGGTTCGTGGTTAAAAAGTATAATAAAATGAATATAAATTTGAAAATTAGTTGTTTATAATGGTTTATAATGTAATTGTCATGTGATTTCAATATAGGTAATAGCGGTATTTTTTCTATAGAAAAATATTTATAGGTATTTTTAAAAGCTCTGGCGCACGGCGAATACTACATGTAAAAAAAAAAAAAGTATACCATTGTGACAGAAATACTCCAAACATAAAATGCTAGAAGGTGCAGCAATTTTCAACAAAAAAAGTCCGAGCCGCTCCGGCTTAGTGTACATAGACACCAGGGTTTACGTCACTGTGCCCTCACCCCCAGTGTTGACAACTATTAAATCTAACGCTTCCACTAGTTCTCTATACGCTCTATAAATAGAACTTGCGCTATATATAATATTTTCAATATTTCCTGCTGCATTTATTTCAGCATTCGCACTTTAACATCAGATAGTACCGGCGCACTCACAGCACTATATAGTTCCACCCCACTGCCCCCATCCAACAACCCGGTTACAACGTATATTTAATACACATATATCCCCACAGAGTTTCATTATCACCCCTTATTAACCCCCGTCGCCCCCTTCTGTTAGGGTAACATATACGTCGTGGACAGGAATAACAATAGAGTTTGCATGTTTAACATGCAGGGAAAGTTTATCTGTCACGTTCTCACTGAAGCTAGAGACGGTATCAAGTTAGTGTACTACACATTCTATAGTTAGTGTAATACAACTTCTATAGTCGGTGATGACTTATTCGCGGCCATTTAAAATTCTAGTTTACACTTTAAAGGTTCTCAAATCATTATCCGTAAAGAATAAGTATTTAATAATTATAATGATATGTATATTTAATAATCAATATCCAATAACTGTTACACAACCCCCCTGTAGGGAACCTATGGCAATAGCCATTACGATGACTCGCAATCTAATAATCACCGAGAGTTCAAAGGTGAGAACATCGCTGAAGATGTTTCAACTTTAACCCCAAGTATTACCTCATCATCGTTGTTTATCTCCTTATTGTTATTGTTATTAAGCTATGTTACACACACACGCTGATATTCTTGTTCACAAGTTATAAAAGTATTGCCACCTAATCGGAGAGAGAGAGACGGTGGCTTAATTCAGTGATGATCATCGACAACAACTTAACTTGGAATGATTTCCTATTCGACCATTATGCTTTTATTGTCCCCCCCCCGCCCCCCACACACACAAGCTTTGCTGTGTGCGCGATGATATGTACAAATAAAAAAGTTGTTATGATTTTATTGTACACTCATTGTACACTCATTGTACACATCGTATAACCGCATCAAATAAATAAATAATACACGTAAATTCGTAATATATTGTAAACTTCGCATGGAAAACAAACATTGGGTAAAGATATTCAGTTAGTCGATAAATGAATTTTGTTAAAAATAAGTTAATTAAATAAGTTATTATTCTGTTGATCATACTGATGAGAACGCACACATACATACAAACACAAACATTAATACAGTATAATGAGAAACAGAGAAACCAGCTTAGCAGTCTACAGAAGTTATGTGGAATAAAGTAATGGTGGCAATATATAAATAATAAGTAATACTATATTAATGACGAAACATTAAGCGGGTCAGGGGGGGTCGGGTGTCGGCTCGTTAATAATCAGTGGCGGGCTTCGTTGTGTCAATAGGAGAGCGACGCTACGATAACAGCCAATAGGAGAGCAGCGCTACAGTGACAGCCAATAGGAGAGCAGAGTTACGATGACAGCCAATAGGAGAGCAGCGCTTCGTTGTGTTAGCCAATCAGACGTCATCGAATAGATTCCGCGGAGGTTGACCATGTGACCTCTGATAACTAGGAGACACATTGTACTGCATCTGTTTTAGTGATGATAAGAGAGATGATAGCGCCACTCTAATCATAGCTTGTATAGCTGATGCTAAAGAAAGGTAATAAACATCAATTATGAATATGAAAAATAGAATTGCAAATTTTATATTTTTAATAAACTTCTGTATTATTTAATGATTATTTTTCAAATTTTATTATTTATTGTTTAGTATAATGTATGAAATTGTAGTATATTTATTATATTCGTTTGTGATCGATTCATACGAAGTAATAATAATGACGACTAATGTTAACAGTGGAGAATAATATATAGTTAAATGAAAAACTAATAATTATTAGCAGGTTTTAATTAATAAAGTATAAATATCTTTTGAGAAATGTAAGAATGATGTGAATTAGTGATACATATGTTAGTGGTACATAATGTGGGACACATGTACTAGTGGTGGTGGTGGCTTCTTTAACACGTCAATATGATTTAACTGAATATACAAATGATGCTGCTGATGCAAATATAATTATTACATATATAGCGTACATGTTAATCAATGTTATTTGTTTGTTGTTGTTTATCTCAAATAAGTACATAATTTCATAATTTTCAATCTTATTTAAAAAAATATAATTATAAATTCAAATAAATTATTTAAGCTAATCCATCTTATTTCTGTATGTCTTTCTGTATCTGTTTATATGTCTATAAGTTTATCTGTATTCCTATTTATTACCCAGTTATAACTACTAATTTCAATTTTAATATGTATAAATAATAGATTGATATACTTTAATTATGAGAATAATAATGTTGACAAAGTGAATATCTTCAAGTTATCCTCCTAATCTTGACTAATTTAATATCATTCTGTTAATCTATATTTTATGAAAATTAAAATTTAATTAAAAAAAAAATTAAAAATACAAAAGTTGTATTAAATTATATATTAAATTAAATATAATATCAATACTAAATATATAGATATACATATTAGTTATAATATAATGTAATAAAAATCATTAAAAGAAGGAAATATCTATTACACAAAAGGGTGAGCTAGTCTGGGGTACAAGAGATAGGACACATCACTAGGGAGGGGTTTAGAGGCTAACCCTTTGTTCAGGTGAAGTGTTAACGATGAGTCTAGTATCACTGCTGTTACTGTCGAGGGAGTCAGCTGATCTCAGTAACTCTGTTCTGTCATCATCGACTGGTTCTCTGGCTACGGGGGCTCTTACTATGGGGCAGGCGGGGAGTTATATGTAGGGGTGCGGGGGTTATATGTAGGGGGTGCGGGGGTTATATGTAAGGGGGTGCGGGGGGGTTATATGTAGGGGGGCGGGGGGTTATATGTATGGGGTGCGGGGGTTATATGTAGGGGTGCGTGGGGTTATGGGGTTAAGTAGTAACACATAATAGCTATGTGATAATAGAGTTCTTAATGGTGTAAGGGCCGTTACTGTTGTACAGGGTGTATATACATGTACTATTGTGAGTGTGGCAATGTCTCATTATTATCTCACATATTTATTGTATATGTGAGAATATATTAAATAGCATATACATATAAACATATATAAATATAAAATAACAAAAATGCATTAATTTTCAAATAAGAATTCAATTATATGAAAATATGAGGGTTGTTAATATGTGTCATTATTTCGTGAAATTACTTATGTAAAATTAAATATAAATAAAATGATATCATGATAAATTTCCACACTATTTTTTTATAGGATTATGAATAAAATGCATATTTTAGACACTTATATTTACTCTAAGTACTTTTTAATGACATGTTTTACATCATTTAAAGATAGTGAATTATATTTTAATAATTTAATTAAAAAATAATATTTGTTAACAAATAAAATGAAAGGTTTCCTCCACTAAAATACCAATTTATCATTACGTCAAGAAAATGTCAATCGTAAATTTGCATCATTCATTTATTTTAATAAACGAGTATTATAAATAATATAGTAGTCGATTAATTATAATGAATAAAATGTAAAATAAGTTAAAATTTAAAAAAGTAAACTATATATAAAATCTTGTTGAGAATTTTGATATAATAGTATTTTTAACGTTGTTTAGTAATAGTTGTAAACATTGTAATAATTAACATGTTCTGATGTATATTTTAAAGTTAAAATAAATATTATAATAAATAATTATTAATCAATTGAACATTTAAATTATAAATTAATAAATATAATTTAAATATAAAAATATAATTATCAATAATTTATTATATTATAAATTATTAATGAAATACAGTTACAATACTTTTATTGTATCTACATTATATAAATAATACTCAAGTATAGGTCGTATATTATTAATGTAATAAATACAAGGATTTTTATAAGAAAATTGTTATAAAACATGGTACAAATATGATATAAACCTTGGTAATGGTAATCGTGTATTAATTTCACAAAGAATTGCACATGTGTACACAGAAAATTCAATATATACATTGATATATTCTAGTAAAATATTGATATATTCTAATTAAATATAAGTAAATTATTGATAAAATTTTAAAATGTAATTAATTTAAAGAAAACTAGTTCAAACACGGACACAGAAAAAATGATGCACGTATTCATAAAAATGATTAGTGATAGTATATACATAGATACACAGATACACAGGTTCTGAGACGTACAGCTAATAAAGTATGAGATAGGGCTACAAACTTCTATTCTTCGCGAGTCTGCTGATCACCTCAACTTTATTAGACCAATGTTTACGTCTCTGATCAGAATGTATGTTTCGTTCTTTCATTCTTCTTTCTGATTGGTCGATATTAATGGTGAGATATTCGTATGTATATTAGTAAGAAGTTAATATATATTATAATATATTTATCTAACACTATTTATAAATTTATAAATGTATGAAATGACCATCATAATAGATTTGTACCAATATTTGTAGAATGATAGTGTATGATGATACACAACTAATACGTGTGTGTATGTGTGTGTGTCTTTGTACATATTACTATGCACTCATCACACATGTGTATTTACTTGCACAACCACTACCACCACCACCACTACCACCACTACCACCACCACCACTACCACCACCTCCACCACCACCTCCACCACCACAACCACTACTACCACTAAACAGCAGTTGTACCTCGTTTGATATGAGCGACTCCCTCCTCTACGAGTTCTCTAGCATAGCTGTCATCCGTTGTGTCATCTTCTATAAACTGTTGAACACCTGTCAATCATTGGTATAGTGATCATGTGATCAAGTTTATCGGCAACATATGTACTATATAGCTGATATTATCTATCTCAATAGGTCATTGCAAATAGTGTATATATATATATATGTATTGATTACTCTCGTACATATTAATACATATGTGTGTTAATGAAGTGTGTTAAATACTAAAGATTGAAGGTGAACCTATGGAGGTCAACATACGACTGCCGGCATGGAAGTAGCTCGCCACGGAGATGAGGAGGATGGCGATGGGGAAGTAAACGTTGAAGCCATCTGCTATGAAGGCTATCACGTCCATGTGACCCATTATCTATAGGTCATGGTAGTTTATAGGGAGGGGGTTGTAGTGATGAGGGTGGGTGTAGTGATGGGGGGGGGTGTAGTGATTGGGGTGGGTGTAGTTATTGGGGTGGGTGTAGGGGGGGGGGTGGGTGTAGTGATGGGGGTAGGTGTAGTGATGGGAGCAGGTGTAGTGATGGGGGTAGGTGTAGTGATGGGAGCAGGTGTAGTGATGGGGGTAGGTGTAGTGATGGGGGTAGGTGTAGAGATGGGAGCAGGTATAGTGATGGGGGTAGTTGTACTACAACCATGTGACCCATGATCAGAGTGTTAGTATGCGTGCAGTGCAGCAAAGGGCTACCACTTCACAACAGTGATATGTTGCTAGCAAGCTACGACACTGTCACGTTCAGCACTTCCGATGACTATTTTGAATACATAGACAATATTTATAGGAATATTTCATCGGAACATTCGATCAGTCGAAGAATGTTTTTAGAACGTGTTCTACAAATATTCGTTCACTCGTCAGAAGTTCCGATAAATTTGACTAAATGAAAATGTTATCGGAATATGTCATCGGAACTTCTGTATATATATTTGAAAGAATAAAGTCTGCTATATCTGGCATCACGTTAAGTATTACACACCTTGGTGTAGGATGTTTCTAGAATGTTACTGTCCTTTGTGAGATGGCTGTCGAGGTGAATCATGCCGAGGAAGTTCAGGCAAAGGGGCGGAGTCAACCGGCAGAGTAACCTGGTGGATGTATTCAGAACTAGAGTGAGATTAATACTAGGCGTTTAGATAGGTACACCTGACTTGTGTAGTTCATCATTACAAGAAAGCAATGTTACGCGATTACACTAATGATTTGGGGATGGTTGTTCTGAGAAAATATATTGGCCTAGGATTATCCTAGGATAATCCTTAGCTATCCCCATAATGTTAAATATGGTCCTAGGATAATGCTAAGACAATTTATTTTCTAAGAACCTGAGGCTAGATATTCTGAGAACAAACATAAACCCAACCTAGGATTATAACCTAGGATTATTTTATGACAATATTTAACATTACGCAAATAGTTAAGGATTGTCTAATGATAATCGTCGGAACAACGTCGATGCCTGTGTAACTAACATTCCTGCGAAGATGAGACTGTTCTCATTGGTCATGTGATCGTCGCTTATGTAATAGTAGTTAAAGATGCGGATCTTGAAGACAGTGTGGTAGGCGCAGATACACATGTACAGTATCACTACGTAGGATATCATCTGGGGGGGTGGAGGGGTGGAGGGGGGTGGAGGGGTGGAGGGAGTCAGGTGAGATAGCCTCTAGAGAGAGAATGTGTGTGAATAGTGGTTGAGGGGTAGTTTAAGTGAAAAAAGGGATGAAGGGTGTGAATGAATACATTATTATATACCGAAGTGAGCGGGGTGGGGTAAAGGGGTAACTAGGTCTACAGACGAGGTGAGGGTGGGTCTAATAGATGTAAACGGTGGGTCTAATAGATGTAAAAGGTAATGCATACATGATCTATATAATAAAGGTTGACTGATCTCTATGTACAGACACAATCGTAGTGGTATTAATGAGGTACGACCTAACGGGTGCTATTTAGTTTTGTATTATATAATTTTAAATTCTAATATTTTGTTATTACAAATATCATTAAATAAAATAATTATAATTATGATAATTATCTATTATTTCATGTAACAAGTTCAATTCTTTATATGAATATGAAAAATCATATTTTAAAGAAGGTATCTAAAATATTTTATAGTAAGATAACTGGTGTAATCAAATTGAAATGTACACACAATACACAAATATGTTTACGATTTTAAAAATGTGAAAATTATTATAATGTGCGAACATTTTCTTATTTATTATTAACGATATCATCTTGGGTAGGTGGCACTACCAGCGATCGGGCATACCTCGATCATGAAGTAGTTGCTGCGAGCTGATTGGATGAATACGGCGCACAAGGACATAACGGGTGACCTAATGAAGAACAGACATTCCGACAGTATGATAACTACTGAGAGAAGTGTAAGCAGTACTGTGGACATCTTCTGCAGTAGGGGCAACAGGCTACATCTCCAGTACCATTCTGTAGGGGTAAGGGTGGTGGGGTGCAGGTTATCGCATATGGCCTCAGTTTGTTTTGATTACGATTAGAGGTCAAATTTAAAATATTTTATTGGTATCGCTATATAATTTATATTATAATAACAACAAATTTATATATATATATTATAATATGCATTATATTTTCATTCTTTATGTTAGTTTATCGTGTACACTAATATGTCAAATACGTAAACGAGTATTTTAGATGTGAGCCTATAATGCGTAATCAAGACAAAACTTCACTACAGACCGCGATAGTGGTGTAGGTAGAATAACATATCATCATTGGGGAACATGGTACGATGGTAGGTGAACAGTGTGGCTATACATAGATCTGTATTTAATGTGCTTAATGGTGATTTACTGAAAGCTTATTTATAACTTATCATATCTAAACAATATTTAGCATCATGAAAGCTATTATAATAATCTATAATAGTTCGAATATGCTCTTTCAAACCATACAAAGTAATCAATATATATAAATATAACACACATCGGAAATGTTGATAGAATAGCTCATTGATAAAGCAGCTTAATGCATTGTAATAAGCTTACTACGTAAGTGAAGTTGGTGGTGGAGGTGGTGGTGGAGGTGGTACATGCATTACATGAATGTATAGCAGCCTATTTATCTTACCACCGCAACATCAACAACAACAACAACAACAACAATGCATAGTAATGGGGTATTCTACTAACCGATGACGGGTGTGTAAACAGACTTGAAGGCGCCCCTGTAGGGTGCAAACGCCCTGCTGAACTTGTGAGAGGTATTCTCCGTGTTAGTCAGGGTGTCTTCCAAACTGTACGGGGTGACTCATCAATCAATCAATTCGTATTGTTATTTTGGGCGTACTACTTATGTGAAAGATCTACTCACTAAATAGTAGATGTATACTTGGAATAGTAACATATGTTATATAATTTATACATGTTATAAATAGTTATCACATATATATATATATATATAGATATATAACTGATCGATATATAATGGTATGAAAATATATTTCTACTCATTAAAATTAACTATACTATTTCATTATGGATATATATATATATATATATAATCTATTATATAAAGTAAAGCTAGTTTTTATATATACATATCCCCTATAATCCTTATAAGCTGTATACATTACGAATAAAAAGATAAAAATATACCAGAAGTGGGGATCGAACCCACGCGGACATACGTCCATTGGAATGCTTAATTTATGTATCCCATATGATACACCATGTGTATGTTTATACTTAAGTCCAACGCCTTAACCACTCGGCCATCCTGGTGATGTATGATGTACGTGTAATTAGGTTATTTATACTTTTCTCTATTATTTTAGTATAGATGTATTCACACCAACTTGAATGCAATTATTGACTCTAATACTTAGAGTTAATAATTGCATTCGAGTTGGTGTGAAACCCCATTTAATAATTATAATAATTACTGAAAAAATATTAACAATAATTTTAATAATAATAATAATAATAATTACTTAATTACTTGATTAATTTAAGTTTAATAATTAATTATTAATTTAATAATTATATTTTCATTCATTATTATAATTATTAACGAATACTACATAAATATTAACACATTATTATTAATTATAACTAATAGTAATAGTTCACGAATAATTATTATTAATAATATTAATTTAGTTATGGTACATATTTAATATTATGTTACAGTAACATAATCCTCAAAGGATATATTTGATATTGAATATAATTATTATATTAGTAATATACCTACTAATATAATATTGAATATCACAAATGCAAAGTCTTAGTAGCAAATATTGGAACTAATATTATAGAACTAATATTATATACCTATATCAAAAAATCTAATATAAATTATTTTAATAAATTAATTAATAATATGTAATTTGTAATACTTATAATATTTGTGATCATGTATAAATACGTTTAAATACGACATGGTTTGTAAGTTACAAGTCATCATATTATATTTGAAGCTAATCTTGTTGATAAATTTTCCATAAAATACTATTTCATATAAAATGTGTTGATGAATTCATTTTATTAATACTTTTTTTTTTATTTAATATTTTAATATTATATTTATAGATTATATGTATTGACGTAGTAGTGAAAACTGTAATTATTATATATAACTTTCTAATTTAATATACATATATATATATATATATATATATGTATATACTACATTAACTTTATAGCAGAATGAGGAGGAAAAGACTATTAATGTCTACTTAATTTGAAAGCGAGTGTATACGAAAATAATAAAAATGTAACTAAAAGTTATACATGAAATCTATTATTATTTT
Source organism: Osedax fenrisi (assembly GCA_964019155.1). Lineage (NCBI taxonomy): Eukaryota > Metazoa > Annelida > Polychaeta > Sabellida > Siboglinidae > Osedax > Osedax fenrisi. The sequence continues at coordinate 67,260,219 of OZ025239.1, read as the reverse complement.
AAACTCAACACAAATATCTAATCAATTCTATTCTATTCCATTATATATATATATAATATCTGTACTCTGGTCTAAATAACTAGTATTCAAAATGTATTATGGTATAACTAAATCTGCAGATAAGTGAATCATGGTTAAGATAAATATGAAGTTAATTGTACACTATGCCCTGTAATTAACTATGCAGCTGATTGCACCACGGCCCAGATAACTACCATACAGTTACCAATCGTGTACTTTGGCCCCGTAACTAACTAGAAAGCCTGATCCACAAGTTTCAGCCACTGGCCCTGTGTGCGCAGATAGGCTAGACTTGCAGACTTCACCTGTTTGTGAAGTCTTATCAGTACCTTATCAGACGGACAATCTTGGTTAGGAGCCTGTAATGTGTGACAGATAAGAGGAGGGAAGGGAATGGGGTAAGGCGGGCAGGCAAGGAGGGAGGGGAAATTAAATATATATGTATATATGTAATACAATTTAAATTATTATCAACAAAATGTATCATTTGGTTATCTGTTTCAAAGATTTAGTATTAATACTTTTCTAATTGTATCACTCGATATGCCTATTTTGTTAAATATGATAACATATGTATATATTATTATTATCAGATTTAGGTTTTTATACCAGGGTAATTATAAAAGTAGAGCTTATCGATATAATTACCCTTATATATATATATATATATATATATATATATATATATATATATATATATATATATATATATATATATATATATATATATATATATGTATATATATATATATATATACACACACACACACACACAGAACTATATATAATATATGAATAGACTACGAATAATAACAGAATAAGTTTCGTAGTCATTGTCTGCAGCTCCCAGTGCACTGTTCCTCATGTCATCTGGACACTGTGTAATGTCAAGGTCATTAATACAGCACTTAGTGATGTGTATTATAGAGAGATGATCTAGAGAGATGACTGCCTAATGATGTCAAGGTCAATAGGTTATAGAGCAGAGAGTAATCTCCTATGTATAGAATAGATAATGTAATGTTTCATTCGTGAAATTTGAATGCAGGTTGAATGTTCAATGTAAACTATAGGTATTTTTTCTGTAGAATATTTTAATTTAAAACAAAATAAATGTGAATACTTTGTTATCTCTTATAGTACATGAGGGACTATGTATCTTCACATCTATTAATGCATCATACAAACGTGTATAAATGAATATTATATAAGAAAATTTAGTGAAAATAATCGTACAATATACTCAACGAAAGTATATAAATACCTATATACATATATACAGTTTGATACAGAGTGAAATAATGATAAGTGAGTTAAGACAACACTAATAAGACAACACTAATAAGACAACACTAATAACATCTACATAGTAACACTAGACTTGCCTTGCTCAAGATTGTGTCAATCTTTCCTCGCGATGGATGATTCTTCTTGATATTTTCTGACGCTTTTTTAATGTCCTAGATAGCAATAGTGATAATGAGAATGATAGAGGTCGTGTGGAGGTCGTAAAGGTTACGGTTCCCACCTGTAGGATGTCTTCGAGATTCTCTTCTGCTTCTGATTTCTCAGTGCTGAGTTTTGCAATCTTGAAATACGTGTGTTTGAGTCTATGATCTGTGATTGGGGAGAATAATAATAGTGGGGGTAGGGGTGGTGGTGGTGGTGAGGGTGGTGAGGGTGATAATGATCATCATTATCACCTAATTCACATGTGATTGGCATTTAATCGTGTGAAAATCAATTAATCAATAAAATAATAGATGTAAACAATAATGTATTATGTTTGGGTGAATACAGTAACAGATGTAGGTATAGGTTACCCCATTACTATGGTGGGTGGTGGGGGGGGGGTGGGGTACCTTTCTTAGCGTTGTTCCAGCACATTCTGGGTATCTCTACCAGTCCATAGCCCAGCAGTAGCACTAGTAGTGTCAGTCCCCATGTGTTACTGGCGGTTATAGCTAACACCTTCATCTGTGGTCTGTGTGTGTGTGTGTGTGTGTGTGGGTGTGTATGTATGTGTGATTATATTTATAATTGTGATTCAATAATGATTGTAATGTGTTACTTTACAGACAAAGGCTTACTATAGCCAGGGGTAATGTTAACAGATTATCAAGGTTACTAGCAGGCAATGCAAATATCTCTAGATACATACTACTAATGCTATAGATTGTGTACATAATCTGCTTATTTTAGTGTAATATTGACTATGATTAATAGATTAACATTAGATTAGTGGTATAAAGAAGTGCTCAACACTTGTTTGATATGTTACTATATATAGGGGTCACTAGAGGTCAGCAGAGGTCACTAGAGGTGTTACGTCACTAGGAATTATCGGTTTTGATGGGTGTCACATATTCATTATTTTAATGAATTCTTTTGAATTATTATTAAACTAATTGCAGATCTATAAAGTGACTTAATATGCATAGTATTTCATATGTATATAATATATACTATATATATATATATAATTTATATTTATTAAATATAAATATATAATTTATATATGTATTATATTAATATAATAATGTAGCGAATATTAAAATACCTTAGCTTTTGTTGATGATATAATAAATATGGGTATAAAAATAAAGCACTATTCTCTAACAATATATTCAATCTTTCGCCATACTTATTTTATATTCATAATTCTCAAATGTAATTTTAATATTAATAATTAATAATTAATCAATGATATAATGTTTTTTTACTATCTTAAAAAATTGACATTCGCTTAGATCTTACTAGATTTTATTTGCAATTTCAATAAAATAATATAAATTCAAACATATTTATTTTAATTGTATTGATTAATTAATAGTGATATGTGATTGTGTAGATCTTTCCCGTCATGTTAAATACATGATTAAGACACACCCATCATGTTTAATACAAGATTAAGACACGCCCACCATGGTTTACAAAGGGTGTGATTGTTGTAGCAGTACAGATGGACATGGTCAGTAGATACATTGCATACATACAGCTGTACTTATGTCCAACTTTCATTGTTACACACACCACACCCTAAAGGTACTTTCACACCACAAAATATCTGATATTGTCAAGTATACAAATCGGTCAGTTTCAGTGTGAAAGGCTATACCGGTATCTGGCAGGTCAATATATGCCTTATGCACGCGTTTATATATAAATTACCTATTACATCTTTATATTGCCTGATATCGGGTACATTTATTTAAAAAAATAAATAATAAATAATTTTTATAGCCCTTATATCAGGCTGTTATTCTTGGTGTGAACCCCCTTAAGAGATTAAGCCACGCCCTAATAGATTAAGCCACGCCCTAATACATTAAACCACACCCTAATAGATTAAGCCACGCCCTAATAGATTAAGCCACACCCTAATAGATTAAGCAACGCCCTAAGAGATTAAGCCACACCCTAATATATTAAGCCACGCCCATAACTAACGCATTCACGTGAATGCTAGGCTTGAGAACCACGTAGATCAGACACACGCTGAAGATCAACAGGTAGGTTCCGTAGTAGATGGCATTCTCTATGAGGGAGGAACGAAGCTTTCCTGCCACGGTAAAGTCTCCGGCACGAGCGTACGATTGCATTATGGGTAATAACATCCTGTTAGGGTAGAGGTCAACAAGGTTATTTAACAGTGCATTATGGGTAATTTATGGCTTATTTACCAGTGCATACATGTAGACACACACACACACATGCGAGTACACAGTGACCAGTAACTGACCAAGTGAGTATCTGCGATGACCAGTAGACCACATGCCAGAAGGTGGGCAGGACATCGTCCGACACATAGCTCCAGGGTTTCAGACAGTCGTCATGGGGATAAGGGGGCGTGGCGGTCATCGGGAAGAGGGTGGCGGCAGCTATGGTAGTACCGTTAGACTACGGGGTGAGGGTGAGGGTGGGGGTGGTTAGGGAATACATCTACATGGAGGTATAGCGATCAAAGTAATCGGGGTATGTATTTAATATTGTGATTTGAACTAATACTATACTATACTACTATAGTATAATACTATACCATAATACTATACTATACTACTATACTACTATACTATAATACTATACTATAATACTATACTATACTATACTACTATACTATACTATAATACTATACTATAATAATATACTATAATACTATACTATAATACTATACTATATTCATTGTGATATAAGCCATGCCTACATATAACCAATGTTAACTCTCAGCCTGACTGAGAATGTCTTAGTGGAGACAATCTTAACATGAACTGTATCAGGAGTGGCTTATACCCTATTCATGTATATTGTTCAACACATATATATATATGTGTTTTTATTTGATTTTTAATAACTAATTAACATGTTATACTTTACTTATTTTCGCACATAAAATGCCTCAGAATATAGATGTTATCAGTTATTTAGTGAACACAGTGTAATATTGATAATAAGACTAATTAGATATATTGTATAGTAAATCTAAATCTATATTCTCTAATAGAACCGCATATATAAACTTTCATTGCAATTTTTGATAAAGTATTTTATTATTACTAACATTTTATATACCAATATTTATTAGTTTCAAAATTATTATTAATTTGATTATTATATTAATTACCTAAATCATTAAAAACTATTTGGTAACATTATTGTTATATACTTAAAATGTGTAACAATTTTAGTTAATATCCATTATAAACAAACAAATTAATATAATTAAATAATTGTAATATAACTGTAAATAATTAGCTATATAACAATTAAAATTTGTTTAAATATTGTAACATTTATATCAACTAATATACTAGACACACATTATTAATAAATGATTTGATTATCTATATTACTTAATTATAGTAGTACTCCCTATCTATTAGTATTTAGTGAGCGCAATGATGCCTCCAAACTTTAATATTGTAAGCATTCTGCAATAGCATAACAATACAAATGAACTAATTATTATATATTCAGGTAATATTCTATATACTATAATATATATATATATATATATATATATATATATATATATATATATATATATATATATATATATATATGATTATAATAATAATAATAGACTACAAAGACTATAGATGTAGGCTAAACCATAGTTAGGTTAGCGGAGAAGGTGTATTCGGCTGCTATAACTATTGCCTGTGCAGTTGCTATGGTAGTGGTGGCGACGGTGGTGGCGATGGTGGTGACAGCACTGGTGGTATGGATCACTCCGGAATGTTTCGCCACGTCATAAATACATTGACGGTATCGGGTCTGTGAGAGAGGTGGGGAATTAAAAGGGAGGGAGGGAGGGAGGGAGGGAGGGTATGTATATATTAGTATATATGTATTGGTAAAATAATTTAATTTTAAAATAAACAATATTTTATGATTTAATAAATATGCTATTTATAATATCTTTGTATATTTATAATAAATGTATAATATATGTTAGTTATATAATATATTAATTATTGTAATAAATACTGTTTGTCACGAGAGAGATATATGCTTCAGTTATAGATGTAGCTACGTAGCGCTAACGTTGCAAACATCCAATGGGATCACAGAGATTATCAGGAAGGGGAAGAACCAGCTAAGATAGGCTGCCAGCGTGACGAGATGAGTTTGTTTCCTCCAGTTGCCGTAGCGATGCAGCAGGTACATCGTCAGCACGGATACCGTCACCACGATCAGTATCAGAGAATAGATCGCCATAGTTACCTGGGGAAGGGGGCGGGGCTTAGCTTCAATGTGGGGGGCGGGGCATAACTTCAATGTGGGGGTGGGGCTTAGCTTCAATGTGGGGGAGGGGCATAGCTTCAATGTGGGGGGTTGTGTGTATTTACTCTCTGATGATTAATACATTATTTAATAGTAATGTGTATATATATTCTAAAGGTCCATTGGCTATATTTTAAAATATGATATAATATTATAATTATGATGAAAATGAATCAATTCTAATCAAGAAATATCAATTAGAAACTATTATGAAATTATTAAGAAATTAAGATTATTATAAATAAATAATAATTATAGAAATTCTATTGCAATGTAGAATTTAGCTTACATTTTACTTTAATATGAAGTGAATCAAATAATCTAAAAATAGGAATACCTATTTTTAATAATATTTCCATAATATTAATAAATCTAAAATTAATATCATAATATAAATTGCATTGAAAGCACATAATTATATATAATATTCTTATATGTTTAGTATTAATTGAGTGAGGTTAATATGAGTCTGGATTAATCATAGATAGAAAATCTGTCATGCCACACATTTTCAATATAGTAATGCAATTTGATTGGTTATAGGTTACATTATTTCCTCAATAGAAAAGAAATAACAATATGAGTCATATAAATATCATTAGAATAATATAAAAGATGCAAATAAACAACAGTACTGTAATGTACAGTACACATGATCATGCATACAATAGGATGTACTACTTATTAGTATACAGAAGCAATGACTAGCATCTGCATATTAGATTATTTATTATTTATGGAATATAACTGACTAGTCAGTGTATTATACATATTCTAATATAGCACAATACAGCACTGGTACATTATTCTATTATTCAGTGCAGTATAATAATGTTCACTATAGTATATACTGTACACAATTGAATGGGAACATATATATATATATATTAATATAATATTACATCTTAATCAAAATTGTTTTTCTTATGATATAGGTATATATAAATATCATAGAGAATACCATGATGTGAGGACATCATTAAACTGACTGTAACCACTACAGTGTGTAATACACATACACAAGATGGTATTTAATATGACAGCGCGTGTTTAAAGACTGTAAATCGAGTTTCAAACTAATACAATCGGGCTGTTATTCATTTTAAAACATTTACCCGCTATGCAAGGGCAAGTCAAAGATTTAATAGGTAGTTATAAATAAACGCGCGTATAAGGCGTACGTCTACCTGCCTGATATCGGTATAGCATTTCACACAGAAACTGCAAGATTTTTACGCTTGACAACATCGGGCTGTTTTTGTTGGGTGTGAAATTTCCTTAAATATACTTAGGCAATAAAGACATTCAGCATATGTCAATACTATTCATATTAGCTACAGATCTGTTCTGTTCTTACTAAGAACTTCTTAGGCAATTATGAATTTATATAGAATTCCAGAAGATGTAGGCATGTATGTAGACATTATGGCATGTCTCACACGTATGATGATTGTAAGTTACCCTGTCTGGGTAATAAATGTGTGTGCACACTTACAATTAACCACGTCCATGTATACCAACATATATATATGATGTTATAATTTGAAAATTAATTCTGCCCTTGTTTTTCAAATTATTACTGGTCACCTATGACCTATATAACTATAGTCATTCGTAAAATAATATCTGGGTAGAATATTTAGCTTGTGAATAAGATCGATAGGTACCCAGTGTAGGTATATTCCCAGCCTTTAGACATGCTGCATCGGGTACCCAGTCTGGGTATAGTTTTGTTACCCATACTGGGTACTAGTTTTGTTACCCAGACTGGGTATATGTAAATAAGTATACCCAGTCTGGGTACAATTATACAAATATATGTACCCACATCTCATGGTGTGTAAACGGCTTATAAGTTTACAGATCAGAGGGAGTAGTTGTGGTGATGTTGTATTCATTATCGTATTATTATTATCTTATTATGATTTTCTTCCCAAACGAGCGTTTATCAGACCCTATTTTAGTGCCTAATAAACTGTATATCATTATCATCATCATCAATTAAGGTATAATTAATAAATTAAAAATAAGTGTACTTGTATGATATATACATACATATAGGTGTAAGACGTAGTGGTGCAACTATCATTGAATGAAAATAGAGATTACAAATTATTACTTTTTTATCATGAATAATTTAATTTGTTGACGTCCATACTTGATCCTTTATAGTTGGATATTTATTATGATAATGAATATAATTATACCATAGATTTTTCTAAGGAAAGATATAACACTTACGCTAAATCATATAATTGGATTGTGTACACAAAACATGATAGTGCCACCTATAAAGGTTTAATTTTTCAAAAATTCTGTTGTTTATAATGTAAATTTGTATCAAACAATACAATATTTATATAATGAAAACTAAGTGTTCATTACTAATATATAACAAAGCATGATATGTTGATTTTAAATGCTATATAAATGTGGTGAGTAAAATCTAACTTATATTATATGTAATTTAATAAACAATGAAAACAGTGGTGAATGAAAAACCTAGATCTATTTCAGTGATTTCAATACTACCACTAGCAGCAGGAAACATGAATATCAATTACGTTACGTAGATAGGGAGTATTATATATTTGCTTCGCATATCTTTGATTATACTTTATCATTAATTCAGTCACTGTGACAGTGTATCAAGTATGGAATTCGATGACAACATAAATTATGTGAATCAGAATAATTGTCTAAAGTAACACGTAATCTAAGATTAATCTCTTTTTTAATTCAATAATAAGTTACTCTTACAAATTAGCCATGATTATATTATAATATCAATTGATTTTAACTCTTCTTGATCTTGATATATTTATAAATATATTAAAATATAATATATTTATACATATAAGCTATTATATTAACTAAGCCTTATAGTATAAGGTGACCTGTATCGAATATGGCCTTCGTTTATTTTGATTATGATTTGTGAGGTTAAAATACTCGCTTCGGCAGATGTTACACTATTATAGTGAATATAATACTATTTATATTTTATAGTCACTATAGTATACATTATAAACTAATATAAATAATTAACAAGTAGTATATAATAGGTTTATCCGGAGTATCGCATCCTCGGATTGACGCCTTCTAATTTATTTGGCGGGCTGCGTGAATGAGCGCTAAGTTAGGTGAATATTCACTATATAGCTATGAGTCATAGCTGCTATGACTCATGATCATAAGATAATTTACTGCACAGTTATCTAGGTCATCGAGGGATTATAATTAGACAATGCTTGCTCAATGAATATTATAAGAAATTAGTTATTTTAAAGTATGTTTGATTACTATGAATTTATATAGACATATAAAAACATCTATATTATATATTGATATTTGTGGGTTAGTTGGTTTAATTGGTTTAGTTTTGTTCTGCTTGATTTGTTTATGTGTATTACATCCCAAAGTTAGCCTATAAAAATTCAACTCATCCTTTTTAAATCATAAACCGTATAAGTAACTTAGTATAATACTTTAATAATTAAGTAGTGTAATATATTAATAACTATATAAATAAATATATATATATATATATATATATATATAATATGTATAAATATAATATTAAATTATCTTATGATCAAGAGTTATAGTTAAATCTCCCTGGTTAAATATTCTATATTTAATATTGAATATTTACCTAATTTAGCGCGCATTCACGCCACCCGCCAAATAAATTAGGAGGCGTCATTTCGAGAAGGTGACACTCACATATACCCATATAAAATATATAACATATAATATGATATTATAAGTCTTATATAATAATTATAAGATATATATAAATAAGCTATTATTCTAATTTTAAATTATATAGCGATATATTTTAAATTCCACATCAGAAATCGTAATCAAAACAAAATTAGGCTATATTCGATATTCTCCAGATTTAGACTGACATCGGCACTACATATGGCACGTGACTAAACGAGAGTTCAAGTTAATAATGCGTGTAGGGCTTATATAATATATTAATATATAAACATACGGTATTATCATAATAATTATGATATGTATGTATATATAAAAAACGAATTCACTACTCGGTGAATAATTTAATGAGAAATATAACGCCACCAACGAAATTTATAATTTAACTATCGGTTTTACACGTGACTTATTGGGAGCCGATGTCAGTAGTCATCATTCTCCACATATAATTATTATAATAATTAGTATATTACTAATATTTCAAATAATAATAATTATTATTATTTGAAATATAAGATTTGTCAATATATATAATATAATTTTTAATAATTAATATTTAAATTATCTATAATAATAATAATTAATATATATTATATTATACCTTAATATAAAAGATTAGATTCTATGATGAATATTAAAATTGGCAGAAATAACTAAAATTCATATAATTTAAAAATCAATAAATTAATGAATTTAAAAATACATTTATATGATAACTAGAGATTACTCTATTAGTAATACATTATATTTATATAAAAAAGTACGTAATAGGTATTATATAGTAGATAAAGAGAAAAAATAGTTTAATATTTGTAAAATATTCAAAATATAAATTAATAATAATTGTATAATTTAAAATGTAACATATTGTTTATATTAGGAAGCGCCACATATTAAAATGATGGCAAGTTTTGGTACTAATTTCAAAATTATGGGAACATTAAATTTAATAAAAAATTTAAATATATTATAATTATCATTTCACAATTTCACTTTACATTATAATTGTATATGACTATATTATAGATTTATTATTGTAAATAGCATATTTTATTATATTTATTAGAAAATATCCTATGATATTTAATAAAAACAAAGATCTGTAGATATTCGAATTCGCAAAATCTTTATAATGATTGCAAAATTCAATATCATGTGACATGTAAATATAAATTCAAATTTATATTTTAATTACATCGTAATAAACCTATGGATACAGTTTTGTAAAATGAGTAAATTTAACCTAATCTATTTAATAATTAGTTTTTCCATTTATAATATTATAAATGGTAAGATAGCATCAGTGTTTATAGATGAACATCGAAAAATCACATTATTTGATAACATTTCAAGTAATAGATTTGCATCAGGAATATATCAGAATGATATGAATACCACTGGGTTATTTCATTAGATAATTTTTTAAATTTTATTAACATAGTAAAATAAGGTACACTATTTAAATTACTTATAATTATAATAGAAACATCCATACTACAAGTTATCATTAAAAAGTATACAATTTACTCTCCCGCAATATTATATTGAATATACATAATCATTAAACCAATGAATTGTACAGCTGGTCATATCTCGAAATAGACACTGTACCTGGAGTAGATGATAGATTACAAGCATATTCCGCGGGATATATCGAAGGAGCGCTTACTCGTGATATGATTGTGCTACATTGGCATAATACATATAAGGTTAACACTTACAAATGTACTGTTTTTAGGTTGACCTCATTATATTATTCCTTGCAATTTTTTAAAAACTCAGTTTTATTAAATTTGAGTATAAATTTAATATATGTGTATATTATGAATAATAATTTATGATTCAAATGTAATTGTCTTAATGAACTTTTGCTTCAACGAATATTCTGGTATAAACATCTGAATTTTATTATAATAATAATAATTATAATATCCCATAGTAAATAATTTACATTATGTATATTAAAAGAATAATTTATATAAAACTGATAAATTTTAATAAACTGATAACATAAATAGACTAGTGACATTTCAAGATTTAACTTAATTAAGTTTAGAAGATGATTTTTAATATTTCATCTATTGCGAGAACTATACGATAAAGGTATCTAAATGATTAAATTTAAAGCAGATCGTCCTCCCCCCCCCCCCCATTCACGTTACATCACTGCGTCGGTACCTAGGGTTTCTGCACGCAACCACTGAGTGGATTCTGTCTACGTCTACAACAGTTCATCGACGACAATCTGAAGTGGACTCGCATGATGATTGAACGACATGCTAAGACCGATAACTACTGGCATCAGGTACCCCATGTATACATTCACATATGCTATCGGTGTGTACAGCGGTACATAGAGGCATCGATGTATGCAATAATACTATAGCCAAAAGCTGCGGTGACATTTGCGAATAGTTGAGAATAATCGTGCTTTATAGATCTAACATATAATATGTTGCATATTAAATAGTTGTGAATGATCATAAATGCATGTTTTCTTTGTAGTAGTGGTGGTATAGGTAGTGTAAGTGGCAGTGATAATAGTAGTAGTGGCAATGCTGATTATAGTAGTGTTGGTGATAGTAGTTGTAATAGTGGTGGTAGTGGTATAGTTATTGTCAGTGTTAATGGTAGTTATAGTGGTAGTATAGTGATATGGATGGTGGTATTATTGTTAGTAACAGTAGTGGTGGTGGTACTAGATATAGTAGCATCAGTAGTTCTAGATATAACAGTAGCAGCAGTATTACCACTCCTTTATGAAGTCTAGATCTTACTTAATATCATATTGTTATATTAGATATGTATTAAGGTAACTTATGCCAACTCTACAGTATCACTAACATATTCAATGATTTAGAATATAATATAATACAAATTATTAATTTCTAATAGAGCCTAGCTATTAACTATATATGTACTTATGTATATATATATGTACTTAATTGTTCAGATGTATTTATATTATAGCCTGCATTTATGAAAACAAATCTATATTCGTTTTCTAGAATATTTCACATACGTATCATAATATTTCGTAAAATTATAATATATATTATTGAGTTATTGAACTCGAATTTAAAATTTAGAAAATAGAATTTATGCGAAACAGTACACATATACATTACATTCGTATCGATATTGAATATAAATTTTAAATATATGACAATTAAACAAATAGTACATATGTATTAACCGTATGAAGGTTCAGTTGTTCCTCGACCAGATGATGGGCGTATACGACGGTTTCTACGCGAACACCGTACACTCAGATGACTATAAGATTGATGTCACCGATATAAAGTGAGTGATTCCTGTAGGTAGCGATACCAGTTCTATTTAGAGTTGTGGCTTACATTCATCTTATGTTGTACGCCTAGCTAACTCTGAATGCACTACTACCACTATATATTGTGCCCTTATATATAAAGCTCCTGTACATAACTACCCCTTTTTATATTGCCTCCACTCTATATTACACCCCCCCTCTATATAATTCTGCCCTGTTTATACTGCCACTTTGTGCTGGAATAGATTTCCGCTAATATGATTAACTTGGTTTATCATTACCGAATAAAAGTGGCACGGTGTATCTAGGGTTCACTATCTGTGTATAATTACATAATATGTATTACATATATACATATATATACATATAAATTTTTTATTAATTTCACTATTATTCCATCGGATGGAATCCGTCCTAATTATTCAATAATAATAAATCTAATATATTATTATATATATATATATCACAGTACCAATCTAGCATTCAAATATATATTTCAATACACTACGATATACTTACACACATTACAGACACATACATACACACATAGGAAACAACTACCCTTTTCCTTTATAATTTCAAAACTCTCGTATTGTACTTTTAAAAACAAATTACAAAAATCTCTTATAGAGCAACATTCGAATCATGATTATTTGTATTCAGATTATATATTAGTATATATATATATAATATCTTTATTCGCTATATGTATCTATATGTGACATATATATATATATATATATATATATATATATATATATATATATATATATATATATATATTATTCGGATATTACACATAGAATTATTATTATTAGTTATGTGTCTAAATAAAAACTGTCAACAACAACAATACACACATACATATGCGCACACACGCACACACGCTTACCTACAGATTCTCACACACACACACACATACACACATACATAGATATACACACACACACACACACACATACACACACACACACACATACACACATACATAGATATACACACACACACACACACACATACACACACACACACACATAGAGATACACACACACACACACACACATATTTACACTCATATCGTTACCCCTAGTTTGATGCAGATCTCAGGAGATGTAGAAACCTTGGCTACCGTACTAGGAGGGGAGCTTCACATGCAGAAACATCAGGTTCTACCATCGCGTACGCCATATTGAACGCGTACATCGTGCTAATCATGTTTATAGTGGCTGCATGTACCCGGGTATGTGTGTATGCACTAGTAATGCTAATGATGCTCACATCTAAAGCATCGAAGCAGTCTAAGTCTCAGTTACTTAAAGTCTCAACTCGGCTAGGGGTCGTTTTTTTTCTGAAAATGCTTTTTCCATAATATTTAAAGTCTCGGCCTGGCATCATTTACATCACTAGTACGCACTACTTATCCTTGTAACTCGCTACCTTCATTCCTACTATTAACCCTACGATCACATCTAAACAATAATACATGGCTCCGAATGATGCAGCTAGTTAAAAACTCAAGCCCTGAGTCATTAGTAAGGCGATGAGTCGTAAGTAAGGCGATGACTCATGCTATAATTCTACCTATTAGGGCTTAATAGTGACTAGTTCTGGATAGTACTTTATCATGGGTTGTGTGCCTATTCTTGCGTTTAAGTTATTTATACTAAAATGTTTAATTATATCATAGTTTTAGATGTAACGTCGATGGTCTAAATAACAATTCTCACCATCACGTTTATCATGAATATCTAATATTGTTACTAGATATCTCATTATCGATAATATTATTTTATAAATACATTATCTTTGTATACACGAGTATGCGGCATGAAAACTAAAAACTACGATACCAAACAGAGTGTCCCCGGAAATGGGCGTATCGTGGGTTCAGGCCATTGTTCGGCTCTGATCCGATTACTAGACAACAATGAGGACATATACACAGGACAAGACACTTGGACTGGGTATAACTCTATGCTGCGTATTCTTAAGAAGTACAGTTTCCAATATGCGAATATTACAGGTCATATATATATATATATATATATATATATATATACAGTAAAACCTCTCTATAAGAAACTATTTTTTTTCAGTACTTTTTTTCTTATAGAGAGGTTTTCTTATAAAGAGGTTTTTACTTTTCCAATGATTTTAAGAATTAATTTATAATTGAAAATGCATTATATAACCCCAGAGAGGATATAACCTATAGGTTATATATATAGTATATTTATGTTGTATACGTTTTAAATGTATACTGTATTGTTTGCGCTTAGACATATTAATACATAATGAAATTGTGTAATGATTTTAAGAATTAATTTATAATTGAAAATGCATTATATAACCCCAGAGAGGATATAACCTATAGGTTATATATATAGTATATTTATGTTGTATACGTTTTAAATGTATACTGTATTGTTTGCGCTTAGACATATTAATACATAATGAAATTGTATTATTAGATTTATATTGGAAATTATAAATTATGAATCATCAATGATTCATCATTGATGAATATAATATAATGAATATTATAATAATCTATTATTTAACAATTAATTGTATAATATAATAAATTGTATCATCAATACATTTAAGGATATAATAACATTTATTAATTAATTTTAATACATTTATGGATATACAATAACATTTATTAATTGATTTTAATAAATTCAAGGATAAAAATAACATTTATTAATTAATTTTAATAAATGTATGGATATACAATAACAATTATTAATTCATTTTAATTCATTTCGAGCTATTTATGTAATATAATATTTGTAAGAAAAAAAATATCTTATATAATAATTAATTTCTATAATTGTTATCAATATACAATACTTCTATTTATATATAATTATTTTGTATACAATAAGTTTCTTATAAAGAGGTTTTTCTTATATTTGTCTAATAAGATTTTCTTATAAAGAGGTTTTTTAATGTGGAAAAGGTTGAATTCCAACCAAATGGGTGAAACATTTTCTTATAAAGAGGTTTTTCTTATAAAGAGGTTTCTTATAGAGAGGTTTTACTGTATATATATATATATATATATATATATGTATATATATGTATATATATATATACTTAAGTAACCTTTATAATATATATGTTTATATATGTATTTATATGTTCCTCATTTTTTTAATGGAACCTCAATGACACAATTCATTTGTATCATAGTCACATACTTTCATTATCTTACAGATTCCTATCTTATCTTATATACGCAAGTATTTATTTTGAGAATTTCATTAACGAAATATATTATATTCAGAAAATAATATAACGTTATTTCTTATAACATTGATTTTACTATATATAGATTTTATAAATCAAATAAATAAATAATATATATATATATATTAGTTTTATTGACGTTATGATTTGCCATTGACAGATGGATCTATGATCAGTGGAAATAAAGTAACGTTCTCGTCTAGCGGTGCTTCAATAACATCTGGTGATGATTTCTATGTGGTCAAGTCTGGACTCACAGTTATGGAAACCACCATCGGTACTGTATAATCACTGAATTTGAATAGGTCATCACTGAATTGTAATAAAGTGTATAGTTACATTGAAGTATCATGTAAATATTAATATCTCATAATTATATTATGTAAATAACATTATAATAAAATTTAACTTTATATAAATATATATATATTTATATATATATAATATTTAATGTAACAAATGCTGGGTATAATAATATATAAATTAATATATTATTTTTCATATGGTGACTTCTACATTAGAAATTATATTTGTATGGATTTAAAAACAATAAAACATGATTGTAGTTACTACCTAGAACTTTATTATTCCTCAAGAGAATATAATTCTATTTATTTGTTAATTATCCGAGATAAAAACCTTTCATTTATATATATAATTCTATTTTGAATTCACCAGCTTTAGTTAATCTATAAAACCTAACCAAGCATGATATATATATTAGGTAACAGCAACGCACTGAGATGGAAGTACGTTACCCCACAGAATCTCTTGCAAGGTACGCATACACTTGTGTAATACTGTAACATGTATTACTAATGTGTGTAATGTACTGACACAGGTATTAGGAATGTCGTGGCAAACAGATTAGCGAGATCAGGAGAAGAGTGGTGCACGATATTCTCTCGCTACAATATGGGCACGTTGGTATCCCCAGCATCAACATCTTCATCTTCATCATCATCACCATCATTATCCCCATCATTATCATTACCATCAGCACATCGGTACTAGTATTACCCCAAATACTCTACCCCTATTACCCTACCTCTACCCCTAGCTACAATAACGAATGGATGGTGGTGGATTACGGCCGGTTCCGAAGTGGTGCTCAGTCCCTCGCTCCAGGCACTCTCTTTGTTCTCGATCAGATTCCGTTAGTGGCGCCACCTCTGCTTAGCTCGTCGTGTGTAGCCCCGAATATAGGAGTCGGTATATACATTGTGGTTAAGATTATTGTATAATATTATATAAACAAATTTATATAAATAATGTAAATAATAATTTATGTAAATGTAATATATATATTAATACATCATTAACTAATAATATATATTATTAATTAATATATATATACCATTTACGTATGTATAAGTTTATGATAGGCTAACCTAAAAGAGTTACTTATATGGGGTAATTGTCTCGATAAGCAATACTGCTTCTATAATTACCCTGGCATTGCCTAAATCTGATAATAATAATAATAATACATCTAATACAATATCTAATACGACATGATTCCTATGCTACATCGTTAATACCACTGCGTATTCCATGCAGGGGTAAGATCACATTCAAAGATTTGACCACATTACTCGAAGAGAAGAGATACTTCGCTAGTTATAATTCCCCGTTTGTATTCAACAAGTCTCTATACCTATGATTAAGCATTGTATAATAGAGGGCGATGTTGTTGTTGTTGTTATTGTTGTGAACGCTTTGATTTAATCAGGCCGATGTGCAGGAGCTGTTACGTAATAGTTTTAAAGAAGTCACACTCGTAATCGACATGTAAAAGTCACTCATACCTTAGTCCAGTTATTGCACAGTATTGTTTATATCGTCTATGACATAGCATACATTATTTTAAAGATTATGAAATAATTTTGAATATTTTAATTTTAATAATTTGTTGATAACAATTTAAAATGAAGGCTTACCCAAAACCCTTAATGAGTCAACGAAACTGAACTATTTCTAATGTTCACCCATCCCTACCTAAACTCAGCCATTTCCCCGACATCTTCAACGCGAGTGGCTGGGTAGAACAGGTGAACAAGATGGGCGATTGGTTCGATCACAACAAGACGCCGAGAGCTAGAATCTTCCGTCGCGATCAATCTAAAGTCAACAACCTACAGACTATGGCCACTATGATGAGGTGTGTGTGTGCACTTTGATTGTTTGTTTACTGCGTTAGATAGCGGGTCAACATCACTTGTAGACATCGGTGTGTGTGTTTACTTATACATAATATTGACCTTAAGATCATAATGAGATTGTTTACTATTTCATCTGTGATTATCAAATTAGATATATTATAATAATAATAATTATATATGAAATGTACTTTTTTTAACATTTATTATAATTTAGACACAAGTGTGTACATTTATTTAAATATTAAATACATATATATACTCGCAGTAGACCACAATATCCTGCCCATACTTTTGATAGTTAACGTAAACATTAACATCTAATGTCTTTGTTAGTTCCACTGATTTGATATTATAATTTAGAAGACATACAGATTGCATTGAAGTGTGCATCACAACCTGATTATAGTTCACAGATGGTAAATAATCACACACATACACTAAAGTTACATCTAATATTCCTTTGCAATGAGATATGTTTATAAGTTGAAACTGTAAAATTGAATAGATAAATTAAGATAAAAATAAATATATACGCAAGTGTATATCTTATCAGATAAGTAATGATAATATATGTTAAAGTATTAAATTCCTCTTTCTACTTCTACTATCATACAATTCTTACTCTTTACATAGCATGAATTAGTGATAGTGAACTTGAAATTAAACGTTTATAAATATAACCTAGGATTAGGAATTATCTATTAGGAAAATTATATATTATATATTAATTCAGTAATTTAATTTACCAATTTAGATTATACTAGCTGTATCAGATCCGTCAATGCTAATTGTTTAATACATTTATTCTAGCTAAATTTATATAATGTATAATTTATATATATTATATATATATATATATATATATAATGTTTTAAATTTCGAATAATAACTAATTATTTGATGATTATCAATTAAAGGTGAGAATAGAGTAAATAAACTATTTATATTCTAAAACAACCCAATAGCTTAGTTACGTATGATAATAACTAACCTATTAGCTGCATTGTTATCGTATCAATTTAAAATCATTATTTATATATCACTGAATTGATCGTAAAAAGGTTTTTTTCTTCTTTTGTGATAATATGTAATATGAAATTCAAAAAGCCTGCATAGCGCCCCCTGACCCTCTCCCTCACCTGCACAGATACAACGACTTCAAGAACGACCCCCTATCTCGGTGCAACTGTACGCCCCCGTACAGCGGGGAAAACTCCATCGCTGCGAGGTGCGACCTCAACCCCGCGGATGGGGTGTATCCTTTCTCCGCCCTCGGTCAGCGTAATCACGGCGCCATCGATTTCAAGGTCATACGCATCATCTTTCTGAGCGCTCGCTTACTAGTTATACATATATAAATTTCAACGCCGTATGAGTTTTATTCATATTTCAAAGTCATATATTTATTGTACATACTATACACATGTGCCACTAGAGATTATAGATTATATTTTATTGTAAAATAGAACTCGTTTTAATTAAAATATTTTTTTTTATTTTAACAAAAACTAGAATTCAGAAGGTGTACAAAATGTAAGAATAAAAGTCTAAATGTAAGAATATACCCAAATATGTATTAGATATGTTTTCAATTTAACTCAATTTAAACCAACTCCACCGCAATAAACAGATTACAAGTCTGGCGATGTCAAAGAATCTAGAGTTCTTATCTGCAGCTGGTCCGACGTTCGATAATTTACCGGCTTTTGATTGGTCCACTTCCGAATATAGAGACAGTGTCCCGCATCTGGGTCATCCTGTACGCTGGCAATTTAAACCAATCGTACACCAGTGGAAGCCTTGAGTAAATAGAGTGACAAGCTGTCTTATTAGTATTGCGATGAAAAGTTGAGATTATTAGTCGACAATTTTATTATTACACTAATATCTCCTATTTTAATATTTACTTCTCAAGATTTTTATACTAATTATGTTAAATTTCATTTTAATATTTCTTTTAATGAACTAATTAATGATCTAATAAATTTCAAAATAAATATATGTAATATAAATAACCTAAATGATTTATCTTCACGTGGATTTCACTACAATATTACGTTCCGAATCAGAAATATTATGTATAGACTATTATGTTCTGGCATATTATTCAACCTATAAACACACTTCATTAATGCATTCGGTGCAGATTTAACACACATAGCCGGCTTAACTCTTCCTTCTTAATAATCACTCACAATCTATGGGACGCCTTCAACTAACTACATCATTCATCAGACTATCTCAACGGCATTTAAGTGATTATATCCGAGATATCTTATAACTTATTTGTTATCTTATTAGGATTATCATTATTTTATATGGATATCATATTATTCATTTATATTTTATTGTTTACGTACTTCCGAGGTACATATTGCCCGTATAAATTCATATTGTTGTGTTTAATCCCACATTCAATCGATAATATATACACGATATAGATAATATAATAATACAATATTTTTAGTATAAATAAATGTGGGAACGAGACAGGATAGAGATAAAGAGAGCTATAAAAACCGAAATGGGGATGTGGAAGAAGTGAGGCATGTTGATATAGAGGGGTAAAACCTAAGTGATAGAGACAGATTGTTACTACATTATAATGTATGTACTCTGTATACTCTATTAAGTGTAATAAGTTGATTACGTTATTATATTAACTCGGATAGATAACTAACAACTATAAATGTTGTAAAATAGACATAGATTACATACATAATGACTATTCTTGTGCATTAATGTGTAATTAATAATTAGAATTGTCTTTTTTGTAACCATATTTATAGTATGATATGATATTTATTGAATAACTCCATTATAAGGGAGAATTTAGTAGAATAAGAAATATGATTCTTTAAATTATATATATATGTGTTACTAATAATGCAGTATTTATACATTAATAATATTAGCTACAATCTAGACTGCTGATTACTCCGGCAGAAGCAGTCTCTTATACCTAATAGTAACTAACTGTAACTAGCTCTCACTAGTACATCTATTGTATAAACCATTAATACACACAAACACATATATATATGAATATATAAATAATTTGTTATATTAACTACCAATTATATTATAAATAATAACAGGCAACCATATATTTAGAGTACTCTATGCAGGTATCCTATATACACATGTATATCCTGGACCATATTATAAAGTAAAGTTTCACAGCATATCATAGACATCTGAGTGAACTTCATTACAATTGTATGCAACATAAACTTTAGTATATCTCATGTACTTGCTAACGCATATCATGTGATATTTTTATTTTATGGTTGAATGATATACATTTTATTATGGCCTAGAGTATATTTGAATTTGATTAGCAAATAAATGCAAGAACTCGTTTTTTAAATAATAATATATTCTAATATTATATAGAATTTCAACATAAATAATATAGAAAAACATCTGTAAATTTAAACCGAATTTATAAATAAATCTGTATTTTTAACTTATTTAATAAACTTTATAATAAATAAATAAATATCTCCAAAATATAATTAAATGTAACACCGAAAAGTATTATTTTTGAGTATACCACTTTACCATTATGTAGGTAGAGTAATGATTTTATTTTGTAGCTAGAATAAAATTATTAGTACCATTGTAGAGGATGAAAAAGTATTATAATTTTAATATTTTAATATTATTTATTTGTTATAATTGATAAAAAAGTTATGGTCAAGATTGGTCAGATTTGAGAGTATTAATTCAGACAGCTATTACATGTAAAATATAGATATGTTGGTAATTCAATTTTAATGAACTAATATTAAATATTTTTATTTTATTTCTTCCCACATTATTTTACATATGAAGTAATTTAAAAAAAAATCTCATTAAATAAATTAATTTACTTATATATTTAGTAAATATTATTTACATATAGTATGTTATACATTATTTATTTCAAAAGTTCATGTTATAGTTTAGAAAATACACTTTAATTATATCTTAAAATCAATAAATAATATGCATGATTTAATCATTGATTACGAATGGTGTATTTCAATATTTATTTTGGATCATGTCTAAATAGAAACAACATACTGATATAACGACATTACATAGTACATTTGACAAATGTTCACAATTTCCTACGCATTTAATATATCTTGAACACCAGTATTCAGAACAAACTCCGATAAGCAAGTCATCATACCTATGAAAATATTAACAAATTAATATGGGTAAATATAAAATTTTAGATAATAATAATAATTACCATATGGAAAAGTACTCTGGGTTGAATTTAAAACAGATTTTGTCATGCTCAGTCTCCAATAGCAGCAGTAGTTATATTATAGGTTATTATACCTCTTTAATCTCTAATGGAATACATCTACTATCTGTAATGAATATAATTGAAGTTAAAAGGTAAATCATAGGCATTTATTAGTATTATAATTCACTATGTAGACAATTATTAGACAATTATATCTACAACATTATAGATAATTGAATGTATGTAACTAATACTGATTACTTATAAGTTATAATATATTAATAGTACACAAATTATACAGTGATTAATACATAATAATAATATAATATTTATTAGAAGAATTTAAATGTTGTTGTTGTTAATTTACAAGTATATAATGTGTTCTCCTAAATGGCTTCAAAAGTAATATATAATATTGTCTATTGTTGTCACCCATTTAAATAAGACAATAATTAATATATATATAAATCATACATCAATATTTAATTGAACACAGTCTATTCGTCACAAGGCATTGTGAATGCACGCGAACAATATTATCAAAACATGCAATATTATTGTACTTAAATATGGATAAAGATAATAATTATTATAATTACCGCGTAAACAAAGTATGCAGGTTTGAATTGACATCAGTGTTTCTATTTGTCATCTCCAATAGCAATAGAGGTAGTCATCAATGTTCTTCTTAGGTCTGTAGTCTCCCATGGAATGCAGCTGTTACCTGTAATGAATATTATTACAGTACAAAGTTCAAAAATGTGTATTTATTTATTATAATAATAATTCACAATTTAGACAGTGATTAATATGACAATTAGTATATGCAACGTTGTTAGATAATAGTATTGAATGTATGCGACTAATACTGTGCACTTATAATATATTTATAGTACACAAATTAGACAATACATAACAATGTTACATCATTGAATATTATACAAAGAGCCTATGCGCCACGACAAGGCATTGTGAATGCATAGGAAAAAAGAGTTTCTTTAAATTTTGCATACAATAATACTGTAATTTATAATCTTTATATTTAGGATTGGGCTTTCTCACACGCCTAGAAGTTAAGGATACTACTGAATTAATAGGAGTAACACCTTCAATATCAGAATCACTTTCATTGTTATTTATAATTACTAATTCACATTCAATTATATCAATAATTAATTCACGGAGATATAAATCGTATTCATCAGCAATAGTATCCTCCCCTTCTAGCCAATATAATATTGTGTAGACATTCTTAGATTTATTATAATTCAGAACTCTACCAGGATAGGATATTTATTCAAGAATGTATCCGACAATATCACCAGAAAACATACGCAATATCATATTTGTTTGAGCAACAGTAAGATAGGAAATGTAAGGTGTGCCGATGAGATGGCTTAGCAGAGTGAAAATGAACTCAGTAATCTAATCAACAAAATAGATGCTACCTCAAAACTTTAGACTTAGGTTAAAACTTTTAAATACCTATGTTCTATTAGATGATAAAGGCTCAAAGAAATAAATTATTTCAAGAATAGCACAAACCATATCGGTATTAAAAAATCTCAGTGTGATTTTGAACGATAGGAATATAATGCTGAAATCCAAAAACCGACTGCCACATTCACTCGTGAGTTCGATATTCCTACACATACGCATGTGAGACATGGACATTGTCCAATTACTAAAGAACTGTAAAGAATATCAGCAATGGATTTTGAAAATTCTAAAGATCACATATAAAGATAGAATTACCAATATTGAAGTGAGAAACAGAATACACCGAGATATCGGTCCACATAAGGACCTACTAACGAAAGTTAAGGATAGGGAGTTATGGTGGTATGGACATATATAAGATGCAACAACAATTCGATGTCGAAAGATATATTTCAAGGTACCGTAAATGGCACAAGAGGACGTCCAAGTATGAAATGGTCCGACAACATACAAGACCGGCCTCATTCATTGTGAATCAATGCGAGCGACAAACTACAGAGTAAAGTTAAGACATATTTTGAGAAAATCATCAGAGCCCCTACGGCTCAAAGCTATGGGATAGGTAAGGTAGTCAAATTTACGTTGTAAAATTTCTAAAACTGAATCACTTCTTTCTTTCCCTTTTTAATCTTGTATTTAACTTTTCGAATAAACGGCTTTTATTTATATATCAGGGTAGATTTTCTAAATGAAATTTTTTCTCTACGTTCCATATTACCGATATCAAAGTATATCTAATCTTAACATCTAATGAAATCAGATTTTAAATAATATTATTCTTTTTAGGAACCATTTTCGCAAGATACATGGCATAAACTAGCATTATTAGATTTATTTAAATATTCGCTAAATAATGCACTGTTCAGCAGCTGTATGTGATCTGGTCCGCTAGCTCTGAGGCGCAGGAATTCAGGTGTATTATCAAATTTAAAATATTTCTCATACTATGACCTAAGAGTCTTAAACTAAGACACATTAATTAATAGAAGCAACTAAACACACTACCTTACTAATTAGGCATTATTTCCCTCAATACAAAATCATCAATTGGTAACTTATTACCACAAAAATCGTGCGTTTGTACAATAATTGTAGATGGATATTCTAGTGTGTTTAATATTACACTACTCATTATTTTAATATCACCGAAATATCCTCTACTTGGAACTCTATTATAAAATGATTGCATCCACGGTCCCGTAATTAATTTATCTAAAATTCCCAGCGACATAGCTGTTCTAATGCTTCACCTTGAGAAAAATCTCTTGAAATTACCACAGCTAATTTCTTATGACTTAAAGTAACTAGGAAGTTGGCTAGTGACATCCTATTATAATAATATTGACCAGATAGGGTATATAGTACTATGTAGCCTATTTAGTACCTCTATTTCGGAGAAAATCAGCTACTTTTAGATTACCATCACGGAAGTAGCTCCAGAACCGTCATTAAACCATAGTTTGTTTAAATTAAGGACAATATTTGTAGTATGACAAACGAATATAATGCCTGTATATATTTATGCCTTTTTTAAAGCAGTTCGAGTAGAGGAACTTATATTTTCGAGGGGATGTAAATGGCAATAACATATATTTAAATTTGTACTCCAAATTTCATCTAATTTTCTCACGGTAGCACCATTTACCATAGAGGTGTCGGTAATTGTATTTTTATCTATTAAATTAGGTTCAATAGATATTACATCCCCTATACTAAAATGACAATATACTCTGATACTGATACTCTAATATGATCAAACAGTTTAGTAAGTTTTTATATGACCACAATAATCATGTGCCGTACCAACAGCATGTTGTTCAATATCAACTACATGGACCGAAGTTCCATTAGTAACATAAATACAATTCACATGAATTCCTTCCTGGGCATCAAATCCGAGAGTTAAATTATAATTTTCAAACACAAATTTAGCAGTAAAATAGTTATATATAACTCTTGTGAACAATTATTTACCGTTGAGAAACATGGATATTTATCAATATTAATTGGGACTGTTACATTTTGTATCTGGCCATTAAGTAATATGTAAACTAACATACACAAAGCACAACTGTAGTGTTTAGATCTTAAAGGGGTTAACGTAAATTAATTTTCCTGGTGGTCACTAACTCATCTGTGTTTAATTATAACAGACATTTAACTATTCTACATTCCTTGAAGTGTTTTTGAATTTATATTGAGAATCGGTGATAATTTTGTTAATTTAAAATTCGCTTGTTTAATTTTTCAACTGTACTTTTCAAATTATAACAGACATTTAATGTTAGCGTAATTTTTTCTTTGTTAAATACAGTTCATTAAATGTATTACTTACTTTTTCAACTAAATTAAAATTATAACTTTCCAATTTTTGAATTTTATTCGAATTTGCAACACGAATTGAAATGGACTGTTCATTATACCGTATAGGATTTTAGTGCATTTTTCTGTCACTCTTACATAATTATTAATTAATTCTTCACACCAATCCAAAAATATTATTCCTGTGCATGTTATATGTCCTGCATAGTCTACGTGAGAATCCTATTACAGTTGCACAGAAACTATGATTTAATATTAGTTTTTGTAAACAGTCAGCAACACACATACCATTCTTAATAAGATATAAAACATTACAAACTTTGATGTTTGCAATATCAGGGCAGCGGTATTTTTCTAGAAGCTTCGTCGTCATTTTAAGTATCCTGTAAGCAATTTTAGCAGTAATATTATTAACTTTATTGTATAAATGTAATATAGTTACTATAAACTAGATAATTATTATAATAAAATAAATAAGATAAATATTAATAATCAATATTATATATATATATATATTTTCATATATCTATATATATATATATATATAAACACAAATATTCGACTATTGCACCTCCCTACTCTTTAACCTCCCGGACTACAAACTCATCAAACTACAGTGACTCCAAAACGCTGTAGTTCGCTGCGTCCATTTACTTCCCCGACGTTCCCTTGACTCCATTACTCCTCTCCTAAAACAACTACACTGGCTGCCAGTCCCCATATCGTATAAAGTACAAACTCTCCCTAACCATCCACAAAGCTAGTCACCACAATTCCCCTGACTACCTTGCCTCCCTCCTACATCTACACACACCCATCACTACACTCCAAACCCGTTCCTCCAACACCTTTATCCTTACCACTCCCCATTTTTACAAACTCCATTCTTCAAATATACGCTCCTTTGCCCTCTCTGCCCCTTACTGCTGGAACTCCCTAACCAAACACCTACGAATAAACTCATCAACTCCCTCCTTTAAACGCCACCTCAAGACTCATTACTTCTCCCTTGCCTTCTATCCCACTCAATAATTTCCCTCCCACGGACGGCCGATTGCTCACGCACTTGCAGTCCATAAACCAAAAAAAGTAAAAAGTAAGTAAAGTAAATAAATTACATATTATATTATAAATCAAGTTATATTATCACGACATTATGTTGAACATAAGACATTTTTGTACTGCAAATTTTAGTATTTTTAAATATATCTCTTAAGTAACTATAATATTTATATTACTTCTATAAGGGGTTTCACACCAACTCGAACGCAATTATTAACTCTAATAATTAGGTGTAAAACCTCTTTTTGAATAATATAGTTAAACTTTAACCTCTGATAATTAGAGTTAACAATTGCGTTCGAGTTGGTGTGAAACCCCTATATCACTTTTATTATATCTAAATGTTATAGATATATAGAATAATATTAACCTATAAAGTTACATTATGTTTTTCCACTACAATAAATTTGATAATTCATAAATAAATAAGTTTATTTAACATTTAAATTTTAAAGTGATCTTATTTGAATATTTAATACCAAAATATATATTATTTTAAATATAATTTTCTAATAATTATTATATCATATTATTTTAATAATATTAAATATGTATACATTTATATTAATTAGTATATAAAATATCTTTATACTATAGCTATATTAGTCAATGATTTATATTTAGTATATTTTATAGTGAATATTTATAGAAATAATTATTAAAATGTGTTAAATTTAATTCAGTATTTTTGATAATTTAAATTTATTTACGGTTCAAACGTCATTATTTTTATTACTTATTAAAATGTTCGATACATATAATATTAATCTAAATTAATTACGATTTGTTAATTACACTACAATTAATTTGAAAAATCATAAATAAATAAGTCTATTTTACTCTTTTAAATGATATTTTTTTTTAATTTATTATCAAATATGCGTGAATCTCGAAGTAGGCCGCCGACTATTATTATTAGAATGTCAGAATTCAATTTTTATTTTGGGGTTGTGTGATTTCTTTATTTGGTTATATTTTACTGTTTTGTTGATATCCCCAAGTGAGCCTATCAAATATTGTGTTACTATAAAATATCCTATAATACGTACAATGTGCAGTAGTGCATATATAAGTACCGCCCACCTTGAACTCTGACATTATTATAATAACAATCGCGGCCTGCTTCAAGATAATTCAAATCGATTAAACAAATTTTAATAAATATTTAATAATATTATTTGTTTAAATATTGAATATAAAACATACTGAATATATATCATTACATGATGTAGGTATTGTATTAATGTATATCATACAATAATTAAAAATAAATATATACATTTATTAAATGATTTAAATAATTATTAGAAAATTATATTTATTAATAATATAGATATTTGGAATATAATAATTTAAAATATATTTAAAATTATTATTATTTTTTTTAAATGTATCAAAACACTATTTTGAAAAGTTGATTAAACATACAATATTAAATATTATTGTATATTTTATATACTATATGAGTCATATAATATATAACTCATATAGTATATGACATATAATTTAATAATCTATATAGATATATAAATAATAATAATAAATATATAATTATTATAAAAATAAATTATTTATTAAAAAACGCACATGTTTTCACCGCGGATTTGAAATTGAAAGGGAAACCCGTCGAATTTACTTATAAAATTCGTATATTGCACTGATTATAAATAATTTTGATTGGATTACAAATATTAATTGATTACTATTGTACCCCGTATTGTATGAGTTTGAAAATGACAAATATTTTGAAAATAGAAAATATATTTATACAGATCCATTTATTATCTGAATTTAAAAAATGTCATAGCTATAATGATTATGGTTACAAATATTAAATTAAATGTACTACGGAGTTTCCAAAGTTTTTCCTTCGATGTACTCTGTAACCTCTTTAATTGACGGAGATAATGTAATTTTTCTTTGGGATAACCAAATATACTACAAATGTGGTGATATATATATAGAAGAGAGAGATATATATATCCATATTATGGTAATCATGCTTATATTATAATATTGATAATTATCAATGTACTTGTCCAAAATAAAAACCCTATACAAGTCAATGTATCAAGGACATATACTATATTTGAATATTTATTTGAATATAGTTACTATAATAGTAGGCGTGGTTTAATAAAATATTTAACGCCCTCTTATTTATTTATAATATTTAATTTTATAATATCGTTCGATTAATTATACTTTTTGTAATGTATCGTACAATTTTGAAACAATGTCGATATTTAAATAGACATGTACAACTTGAATGTACGTATTACACAATATTTGTTAATATTTATATATAGATTACTATTGCAATTTTATTTATTTATATTTTACAATGTCATTTACTTGTCAAATAATTTTTTAAAATTTGAATATTTAAATTTATATAAACTTTTAAATATCATATATATATTATTTATAGCTTACATATTTATAATTAATATACACATTTTTCTTAAAAATTATTTTTTTATTTACCTAATATAGTTAACATTTCAAAGTATGGATTATTCAATGAAAATTCATTAAATTAATATTATAACATTCAATTTTCAAAAATATTTTAAATTGAATTTAACATTGAATTAATTATTCAATGAATCATTCAATGGTTGAATGTTACATTGAATACCTGAGTTGTAATACTGCCACGATATGTATTAGTTTCATCGGTATATACTTGATTAGAGTACACTTAAATTACGAACATTAATACAGATAATAATGATGATGCAAATAATAAGTATATCGTCACGATAATCGTGACTATCAACTATTTAATAATTAAATTAATGTTAGTTACCATAATAATTATACTATTACTTTACTAATTAAATATGATTAACACTACAGTATTGAATACTGAGAATTACACTGTACTCCTATTTCAACCAACTAAGAAAGCAATACTTTCTCAGATTCAACTGTAGGGGGGGGGCGGATAATATGAACAACCACGTCGATATTAACTAGTTTTAGAGGAACAGTTACAGGACCACTGGGAACGGTGATTGGTAGATTTCTAAATAGATAATTGATTGATTATCAATTTCATAGTTACTATGATAGTATTATTGGAGATGCTAAATAAATATGGTATACCATAATTACATAACAATCGCAAGTTATTTTAAATATTATTATACTGATTGTATGATTAATCTAAGTCTATAGAGTAATCCTATTTATAAAACAGTTTAACTGTAAGTTAAACTTGTAAAGTTAAACTGTAAGTTAAATTGTAAGTTAAACTTATCATTTAAGCATTAATATTATATTAAATATATATATGTGTAAATCTATATAAATATATATATATATATATATATATATATATAAATAACTATCAATTAATTTTTCGTTAACAAATCCACATTACATTCACTACTGCACTACAACTATCTGCACTAATGAGTTCTGCACCAGAGTCCTTCATATGTTCTGGGACGCTAATAGATATAAAATCATTATATCGCTAAACACCTAATCTTTCCTTAAACTTGACTACTACATTATATTGTACTCATTCATTATATACGAATGTGTTATACACGATCAGGGTTGGACGAGATTGGGTTTTGGGTTTTTGGGTTTAAACCTATTGATATTTTTTGTGGTTTTTGTGGTTTTTCGATTTTTTATATTAATAAATTATACATTTAATAATTTTAATTCTAATAGATAATATATATTACATTATGTAACTAATTCTAGATTGTAAGAAAATATATAAATAATGTTATAAAATTTATATAATATTAAAATATGAATATCATAAATAGTATTACCTCCTTTGTATTACTATTAAAAATCAAATTCTATAGAATAAATATAATATTTTTCATGACATTTTAATTAAATAGAAAATAATTAAAATTCAATAAAAATACAATTTCATAGAAATTGATTCAATAAAAAATATTTTATTACAATTCTATAGAATAAAATTATATAAAAAAATAATACAATAGAAAATATTAAAAAATTATATAAAAAATAAGGTATTTTTATGATTTTGATATCCCTGTTTTTATAAATTAAATTAATATACTTCATTCTTGTGTATTATACAATAAATTAATAATAAACTATATTTTTATCAATTTGTATAATAAACTATACTTTTATTAATCATTTTTTAAATTAAAAGGATAAAATAATTTTATACCTTTAAATTGTTTATGAAAAACACCAAAAACCACAAAAACCTCAGTAAAACACCAAAAACCACAGTAAAACCCAAAAACCCAAAAACCACAGCAAAATATTTTGGATTTTTGGGGTTTTTGCCATTCCTGTACACGATACACATCGTGCAGTGCTTCATACTCTATATTAAACAATAGTAGTTTACAAAATATTCTGATATTATTTCGATAACAGTGGGCCACTGTCAATGGCATACGATTGTTTAAATACGTTAGCCTTTAGTTGAGACACTAGAACTTACTGAATAGTAATATATGTCATATGAGATATAATATGGGTACTGACATTACGATCATTTTCAAATTGATGTCCTAGCAGTATGCTCATACAGGTGTTAACTACACCCACTGGGCGTCGCCGAATAGGATACACCTTTTGATTATGACTATGTTGAGTGTATGAAGTATACGTGTGTAAATATTATATACTGTGTTTTAACATTATAATGCTTATATATTGTTAATGTAATATTAAATATAGATCAATTTAAATACAACATATATATATATATATATATATAATATATATTATATTATATTTTATTATATATATATATATATATATATACCTAAATGAATACATACCATATATATATATGAATCATATTTAGTCAGCAGATACAGACTCTATAGTCAGTATATAATTAGTATATATTTGTTGCCATAATATATAAATATAATACACATGTGTTAATAACATAACAAATTATATATTATTGTTTGAATTTATAATTTACTTACATTTAATAATAATATCAAAATAGTTCTAAAATATAGCATATGATAGTTGCATACCTATAAGAGATTTCACACAATGCACATCGTTGTAATCGAGAGACATATCATTGGCCAATACCCAGTGGGTGTGGCTAAAGTCCCCAATATTCATAATACTAGAATGTCAAATTTAAAATAAATATTATTCTCGGTATACCCAATATAATATGTACAATGTACATGATTATATATATATATATATATTTTAGTATTCATTTATGCATTTTTGTTTTTATATTCATTTTTATTTTCATTATAATTTATTTTCATATTAATTATTTTCATAATTAATTTATCGATAAATTGTGAAAATATTCAATAATAACTTGTTGAATGTTTTGAACATCAATTAAATAATAAACTAAATAAACATTAGATAAAATGAACATACATAAATTAAATCATTAAGTTTAACATCATCATCAATATATGCGTGATTAAACATATGCACCACGTTTACATAGCCACAAGAACGCTACTTAGTCCGGCGTATTCTTGTGAGGAAGCATGGAGAGGCAGACTAGACACTACCGTATTAAAGAGCTTCGATGCGAGTTAGTATTGCCCTCTAACCTACGCGTATAGTAGTACCGACCCCGCACTGTAGGGCTTACACGGTAGGCCTTACAGTCTGACTGTCAGAGTGGTAGCGCTATCATAAGTTTATTTTACAAATAATTAGTATTGAAGTTTGGTAATCACGAGAATTAAATTGAAAAATGTATAAATAAATATTTTGTAATTCATTTATATTTTATTATCGTTATAATTTATATCTTTATTTTCATACACTTGCGAGATCTGTGTGTATATAAGCGACTACATAGCTTAACTACAATAATACACACGCATACGATAGACACATTCCTATAATTAATGATATCATTACTAGCTGAACTTGCTCTGAAGATATCTGAGAAACTGGACCGAGGTACACCTATAGCAGCAGTCGATATCGATATAGTTAGTGTAGTCGTTGTCGTGATGTAGCACAGCCTGTAATACATCACACCCTCTCACAGTTGGCAAACAAAGCGAACGCAATCGACGTCATCCAACTTGAATTTTTGAAGTCGTTATTCGAAAAGTAAGTTCTGATTGGTTACTGTTAACTACCCATTAACTTTTCTAGTATTTATAATGAATTTTCACCTAAATTTGCATAAATTGTTTTAAAATGAATTGTTCCTAGATCATTCTTAAATTTATAAATAGATTAGAAAACATTGTATTTTTTGGCCACACCTTACCGCCTACTACTGCCTACTCCTTATCACCTATTACTGCCCACTACTTACCGCCCACTACTGCCCACTACTTACCGCTTACTACTGCCCACAGGTTCAGAGGTACAAACGAGAGTCTATTAAGTCTATCCTCTACTTCTTATGGGTTATTGAGGGTCCTCCTTGAAAGAGACGAAACAACTCGTCTCCTCGATATTCTCTCCGATAAGGTGTTTTTCTGTAACCACTTCTATAGTGGTAGTAGTGGTAGTAGTAATTATCCCAATGATATTTATATTTTATTTTTTATAACTTTATTTCATTTAAATTATTTTTTATAAAATTAATAAAATTCTAATTGTTGAAATCAAATAGTTAGAGATGTTATTGTATACATCAATATAAAAATAGATTTATATATATAATGATTTAAATATACATATATATATATATTATATATCGGATATATATTTTTGATTATATCATCACAATATCATTCTCGCAGGTGAAATATGGAATATTCTTAGATGAATTCTCTGCGTCCTTGATTCTGGATAAGTTCATCGAGAAGGAAATGTTTCAAGGTCAGCCTATGTAATCCACGAGCATGTAATTATCATTACCTTCCTCCCCCCATCACCTCCACCCACCCCATCATCTCCTCTCTCCCCCTCACCTACCCCCTCCCCATCACTTACCCCCCCACCCCATCCCATCACCTCCCCTTCCCCTTCCCCTTCCCCCATCACCTCCCCTCCCTATCACCCCCCATCCCCATCACCTCCCCCCTCACCTTCCCCTCCCCCCTCACCTCCCCCTCCCCCATCACAGAGGCGGCTTGTATTGGTTACGACCTAATGCTCCAGGAAGAGCTGCATCGTGATGACATCAGCGCAGCACTGACGTGGTATGCCTGCGACAGGCGCCACCTACAAATGGGTGGGGCTTCAGCAGCTGATAAACCACTCCCACTGGAAGACGAGGATGATGGGGTTAGTAGTAGTAGTAGTAGTAGTAGTAGTAGTAGTAGTAGTAGTAGTAGTAGTAGTAGTAGTAGTAGTAGTAGTAGTAGTAGTAGTAGTAGTAGTAGTAGTAGTAGTAGTAGTAGTAGTAGTAGTAGTAGTAGTAGTAGTAGTAGTAGTAGTAGTAGTAGTAGTAGTAGTAGTAGTAGTAGTAGTAGTAGTAGTAGTAGTAGTAGTAGTAGTAGTAGTAGTAGTAGTAGTAGTAGTAGTAGTAGTAGTAGTAGTAGTAGTAGTAGTAGTAGTAGTAGTAGTAGTAGTAGTAGTAGTAGTAGTAGTAGTAGTAGTAGTAGTAGTAGTAGTAGTAGTAGTAGTAGTAGTAGTAGTAGTAGTAGTAGTAGTAGTAGTAGTAGTAGTAGTAGTAGTAGTAGTAGTAGTAGTAGTAGTAGTAGTAGTAGTAGTAGTAGTAGTAGTAGTAGCAGTAGTAGTAGTAGCAGTAACAATATTACTAACACCTACACACACATTAACAGCAGCAGAAGTGGATCGTGGTGAGTTTCGTGGAGAAGCCGTACTATGACGATCACTTTGACATCTCGAGGGAGACACTGAAGCTGGGTAAAACATTCGTAACGGTTAGTCACATAGGAGGAGGAGGAGGAGGAGGAGGAGATATTGCCCTGAGATTGTAACATTATTGATTGTATTTAGAACACCTTTATAATCATCATATTAAGGGTAGGTGCGATCTCTAAAATTGAAAAAAAAATTGTGTTTCACATTTTGTTTATATAATATTATTAAAATATTAAATATTATCTTTAAAATTATATATAAATTTATTTGTTTTAACGTAAAATATTAAATAAACACTTTTAAAAGTATATCATTTAAATAAATTATAATAATAATTGAATACTAAATTATATAAATTTAATAATCATCATAATCTAATTAATATAAGATAATTTTAAGAATTTCAAAAGCTAAAATAAATAATATTATATATACATTTAAATAACCACTATTTATAGGTGGCTATTTATTTATAATAACATAATGTGATGAGTTATCGTCTGTATATATATATATTTCATAAATTACATTGTAAATATATTTTAAATATTTAGAATGAATTTACACAGAATAATTATTGTGACTAATTTCACTAATTCAAACACTATTAAGTCATTAAATAATGCTTTAAATGAATTGAAATTTAGAACAGCAGACAATTTAGAACATATACAGAATTACATAATAATTTGTATTTTTGTTAATTTAACAATTGGTACATTTTAAAATATTAATAATTTTATCTTTTATTTTCAAAATAATAATAATTTATTAGTTAAACATAATTTTATATTAAATATTTTCTTTTATATACTATAAAAAATGCAATTATTATATATCTGATATCTATCATTATGTAAAATATTGTATTTAATAAATAAATTAAAAAAAGTTAAGGGCAGGTCGCAGCGCTCGCGCGAATAGTCAAAAACACATGTAACAGATGGGCATATACATAGTATATGCAAATAAAGCTAACAATAGAACTATTTAGTGTATTGAGCTAATTTTTTTTTATCATGTTCATATTATACAAATACATCTTTGTAAAGAATAAAATTTTCAATATATACTATACTATATATATATATGTATACATATAAATAACATTTTTATTTTTTATGTATTTTGATTATAAAATGAACTTATATAAATAATTTTATAATATGCTTCCTTGTAATTATTCATATAAATATATTCTCTATATAACAATAACAATTATTAAAAAGCTGCAATAGTTTTTTCTGTAGCCACTCTAATGCGTACACACCTAGCATAAATATTGATCATCTAATAAATCGCATTTGAAGTTTCATACCAAATAATTATTTATATATTTGTAATAATTATTCCTTATCAGTAGGCTCATTTATCATTCATTTATACATAGTAGTAACAAAGATTTTCCGAAGGAAAGATATAACACTTACGCGAAATCGTGTAATTCGAATTTGTATACAAAATACCCTGGTGCCACCTATAGCGGGTTACTTTTAGGAACTATGCGTTGTTTATAATGTAAATTCGTATTTAACTATACACTTTTAAAATGTTAAATAATATGCTTTAAATTAATATGTATATGATGAAAACTAAGTGTTCAATACTAATATAGAACAAACAAATATGATATGTATATTTTAAATGCTATAAGTATATATTTAGTGAGTAAAAGCTAATTTATATTGCATGTAATTTAATAGAGCAATGAAAACATTGTTGTATGCAAACAAAGCCGAACCTAAATATATTTCAGTGATTTAGATACTACTGCTAGCAGCGGTTGGGGGTATTACTAAATTACGTTGCATGCATAAGGAGTGTTATATCTTTGCTTCGCAAAATCTTTGGTAGTAATATATTTCTAAAGTACACATATAAATATATATATTCACTATTATAATTATTCCTTATCAGTAGGCTTATTTATCATTCATTTATACATAATGATAGTAGTAATATATTTCTAAATTTCTAAATTATAAAATTTAAAGATAGTGTCTATTTGAATGTATCTAATTGGTTCATAATACTCATGTGAGTAAACACTGAGTAACAAAGAAATTATAAAAATAAATAATGTAAACAAATCCTTTTTATTTTGTGAAAATCGGCAATATATTAGCTATAAAACATAATAAAATGATATATGTCAGTTAGGCTTGATATAATATTAAAATTTAATTACTTATATATTTTGTTAGATAGAGAATGGTGATAAAAACATGTTTTTATGTGATTTATAGATCGTTTTTGGATACCATTTTTTCACAGATACTAAATTACTTATTAAATGGTAGTTTTATGGAATAATATTTTTTTTTTTTTTATGAAAATTTATCGTTTTCAGCGCTGTGACCTCCCCTTAATACACTTTTAGTAGACTACTATTTTTCCTATTAAATACATGTACAAAATATTTATATAACAGAGGTCACTCAAGGGCAAGTATTAAGGGGAAGTATTTAAACAAATTTCTTAAAAATATATATATTTGAAAATTGTATACTCCAAAATAATCAATAGTAAATGTAACGTGACTAAGTATTATTTAGATATAAAAAAATAGGCCTTTAAAAATAGCAATTTTCCCCTTTTGCCTATTTTTTACATGTAAACTCTGTAACTTTGTGAGTCTCCTTACGACAAGTCTCCCCTATAGGAGAGTTTAACATTAGTGACTAGTCACTAATATCACCTACTATGTAAGTGCACATAATAACTAGCTAAACATCGATAACTTAGTTGTCTGACCTTGACCTCACCTCGTTTCAGTTGACCAATGACAAACTGGACACAGTAATCGGCCGTAACTACCATATCCTCGGTCTGGCGATGTGGGAGAAGTTTGACCGGTGCCTGGACGTGTTGGAAGCGTGGTCTAAAGATAGCTCCGGTATCGCTGTGTCAGCACAAATTGTTAGTTGTCGATGTGAGTGTGTGTGTTAACTTGTGACGGCAATATATGACGCTTTATTGCAGTGTCTTTTTAAGGATTTGAAAGGGGGGCAAATTCCAAAAATAATTATTTTGTTTCCAAAAAAAACAATCTAATAAATTAAATCTACGTATTTATTATCTATATGAAAATATCCGATTTTGTTGTTGGCAAAAATTTGAAAGTGAGGTATAATAGGCCACAATATAGGCCTTAAAAAGCACTGCTCTATTGCATTGCCGTGATAGCCTAGTAGGTAGTTACAGAGTGTAGGGCTAGAGTAGGGCTGCGGTTACCCATAGGCAGCAGTTCTCTTTATTATATAATGTTTATTAGAAAATAATTTAATTAAATAGTGCTATTAGTACCATTGTAGTAGCATATACCCCCTGCCCCCTTTCAAGCATGGTGTAAATCATCTGACATATGATGAAACATCTTATTATTCCCGTAATTGATTGAACAATTTCACAAGCTAAATTAGTAAACTAAACCTATGAACTGCGTAGAAGAGAAACTATTGTTATGATGTCCTTTATTGTGCGATGTCCTGTATTGTGTTATCTAGGATAAAGTACAATAAGTTAGGCATCTATCATCTATATTATATGTTGCACCTATTTAATTGTAGATGTACATTGTCGATATTTAAAGGGATTAATGATGCTTTATTAGCGTACTCGCGTTACATCGCTAAGCCCCGCCCACTATTTTAGCTGCTGTCAATAACTGCAGCGAATTACTCGTAACAAGTAGTTACGGTACTCGCATCACATCATGGTACCTCATAATGCATATCATGATTAGGTATAGCTACACGCTATTAACTTGTGTTAAGCTATATTAAGCTGTGGTGGCAACACTTCAGACGAATGTACGTGCTTTTTACAGATAAAATATATTAGACGTTTACGAAATTCCTAAACATATTCGAGCACTAACATTCACACACGTGCTGTGTCAGCTTAATGTATATTATAAGCGCCTACCCTATAGACTAACACCCCTAACCCCCCCTTACCCCCGCTCCCCCCTACCTAGCTGGACGACGTGAAGGCATACCTAGACGCCTGCGTTACCCGTGAACCCCCCGCCGAAGTCAAGGAGGACGGAATGCTGACCATACAGGACGTGACCTTCCACTATACCGAACAACAGAAGGCAGACCTAACGCACAGATTCGAAGCTGCTAGATCTTCTCTCTCCTCCGCCTCCCAAGACATCGATCTGGCCGCTGAACTTAAGGTATCGCATACTACTCCTCATCTATTATCAATACTACTACTAAAGATTTTACTAAGCGAATATAACATTCACTAAACACGCAACGTAATTAATACGTATTCACTGCTGGTATCGAAATCACTGAAATAGATTTAGGTTTGACGCGATATTCATACAACAATGTTTTCGTTGATATATTAAATTATATGCAATATAAGTTAACGCGGGAAAAATAACAATAACAATCTTTATATCTATTGTTGTTATATTAATCCTTCATCTTGTCCCTTTAATATTTCATATAATAATATTTAAACTTACGTTTAAAAAAATGTAAATAAAGTAAATATTCTATTTTTGTATATTGATATATTAATTCCTATACATATATTTACTATTCTATACTATTTGTATAAACGTATCATCTCAGAACACAAGTCAATGGTCAATATATATTGTTGTCATTCACTGAATGCATGCCTACAAACAAAGATATTAGACATTCGTGATCGGTGGTATTAACATACTTCTCGGCACATCAAATTAAGGAATATCTTCAATATAACATATGTCGTTGATTAGTGAGTAATAGTCTATTCATGCTGTCATGGAAGAGGTTAAGGCCGTGCATGTCTGCATTGATTCCATACGCTATCCGGTACTGTACAAGTGGTGTACGATACAGTGACTTTCTTGTGATCCCTGATAAATACTGAATCAGTCGATTTCTATTATTATTTGCATAGAACAAAGCATTCCTAAAACATATAGCCGGTATTTCGCCGTTTTATCGTAAATAATTTTTCTAAGGATATATAATATAACACTTTCGTGAAATCGTGATTTTGTACACAAAATATGAACAGCACCACCTACATAGGTTGGCTTTTCAGATAATTACGTTGTTTATAAATTATTATATAAATTTATATCGAACTACACTTTTTAAATATAAAAAATGGTTATAAATTAATATTAATATGATGAAAACTAAGTGTTCATTACTAATATATAACAAATAAATGGGATATTTTGATTTTAAATGCTATACATATATATGAAGTAGGTAAAAGATAATTTATATTGCATGTAATTTAATAGAAAACTTAAAATATTGTTGTATAAAAGCGAATTTAAACCTAAATCTATGTAGCATTAATACCAATGCCAGCAGCGGGAAGGGATTCATATTAATAGCGTTGCATAGATACAGATTGTTATACCTTTGCTTTACAAAATCTTTTTTAAGTAAAGGTATATAATAGCTGTATAATAGTTGTATAATAGTTGTATAATAGCTGTATAATGAATGAATGAATGAATGAATGTTCATTTAGACACAAACATAACATTATACATTCTCTATTGTGTAAAATAACAAAATACACAAACAAATAATAGCTGTATTGTAGTTATAAGTTACGCGCATCATTAATATCCCCATCTCCCCCGTCTCCGTAGACATATGTCCTCGAGAAGATAAGTACCCTTCAGACATCAGACATATCCTCCCACCAGCAGAAGCTCACCGAGTGGAACCAAGAGAGGTCGGCGAGATTTGAGGCAGCTTTAACAGAGGTCAGTATGTGGGTGTGTGTAAGTGTGTGTGTGTATGTTTATGTGGGCGAATGTATATTGCATAGTTTTATTTTTAATATTATACCAAATAATTCATCTATTTCAATATATTATTGTATATATATATATATATGTATGTATTAATTATATAATATTAAATAGTACCCAATAACTGACCACTATTTCATCATTAGTAATTGATTGTAATACACACAAATATTATTTAGAATGACAACATCAATAATATAAAAAAACATCTTTCAATTCAAACAAAATGTATAAATATTAGTGTATTTAGAAAACCTCTATTATATAGACATATATAGATATAGAAATATATATATATATATATATATATATATATATATATATATATGGTAATACGTAGGGTAGTACTAACTTGCTACCCTGCTATATAGAAATATTTTGATCAAGGGATATATTGATAGCTATTTTATAATTATATGTAATTCAAATTTAAATTAGTATATATTATATATTTCATAATGTACAAATAAATAGATACAAGCGTATTTATAGGAATAACTAAACATTTGTAGCAATCTGTACCATACTTCTATTACACATCGTGGTTAATAATTTAACACAAACATGAGTTAGATACATAAATATTGAGCATATAATTAGCTTTACTATAACAGCATGATGATAATTATTCCGAGATAATCTAATCTTGAGTTTA
Source organism: Osedax fenrisi (assembly GCA_964019155.1). Classification (NCBI taxonomy): domain Eukaryota; kingdom Metazoa; phylum Annelida; class Polychaeta; order Sabellida; family Siboglinidae; genus Osedax; species Osedax fenrisi. The sequence goes on along the minus strand of OZ025239.1, from coordinate 67,218,657 downwards.
TCAATATTGCTTAAGAAATCATGTTATTGCTCATAATGAAAACTAGCCAATCAAATCCAATATTATGCACGACTATTTTTCTCTTAGTTACATATTATAATTTAAATTTGTACTCATTATACATTTATTATTTACCAGTTCATAAGTGAAGTAATAGTACATTATTGATAACTAATTCATACCTTTGTCATTTATTCTATTTTATATAAATATATATTACATATATAATATAATAATATTTATTTATTGTAACTCTATATATTATTAAAGTTATTCATTATATTATTACTAGTAAATAAATCGTTTATTCTGAAACATACACCCAGCTAATAATCTTAACACTATTCAATATTTCATGGGATTCCCTTAATCACATTTCAGAATTTATAGATAACAACTAGGTTTATAAATTTTTTTATAATTAAAAATACAATTACATAATAATCAACAATTTTAACAATAAATCATATAAACTGAATGAAATATAAAAATCAAACCCTAATCACAAAACAAGTTTTACATTTCAATATAATTACTATTTGTTAATATAAAAAAATATAGTGTTAGCTATATTTAAATTATAGTTAGATATTTATATGTTAGTCCCAAAATGCTAGAAATCGCTATCTATTTACATGGCGCTAGTATTAAATCACATTATTAGATTTAAAGGGCACCTATCCCCTTAATATACGACAGATTCAACTTGCACTTCTCCCCAAAGTATATTTTAAACTACAAATAAGATACATTTTAATTAAATATTTATTCAAATTTTTTTTTCTATCACTAGTTTGACATAACTCATATTATAAGGTATATTGAAATTAATGGTAAAGTTTGGAAGATAATATTTTAAAATGTATAAATAAATTATGAAAAATATATATAAAATATTTTGTGTGTGTAATTTGTAAGTTTTAAAAATTAACTCGAAAGTATTTAAAATATAAATAATACACACATTACTTCAATACGATGTTGAATCTATTGAATACCTCCAGTGAGAGTACCTTTAATTGGTGTATTTTAATGAAGTGCACTACTTGACTGTGATTGGTTCATTGAATACATATCTTACACAGGTGAAGAACATACAAATAAGGGCCACGATATCAGAACGATTACAGAGATTGAAACAAACAGAAGAACCGCTGCAATACTTTGAGGAACGAGATCAAATCGATATTATGATCAAAGACCACAGAAAGGTTACGCAGCCGGTTTTCAATATTAATTTTCTTACCCAATATTCCGCATTCAAACATTCGTTAGTGATGATATTATAGATGTAGGAGTATAAATAACAGCTGTTATCGCTTTCTCCTAATACAATCATTACCTAAAATATTCAGATGGAGTCAATAGAAGATGTATTAGAAGAAGAGCAATACGTATCAGCTCCAGGAGAAAGGGGACGAGCTCCTAAATAACTTATTAATCAATAAATAATTACATTTTTATCCATATTTATTATTAAAAATAAATATCCTGTAATTAGAACTGTAGTTCAGTGCAGCAGTAATAGATCCCGACTCCATAGATATAGTAATATAAATAAATACATTTCAGTAGATGACTAAATATAATAAATAAAAACAACGTAATTCGTAATTGAACATAAACCAACTGTAACTCATAAGAAAACGTAACTTAACATAATATCTATTAATTAAATACATTATCGCGTATATGTATATATATATATATATATATATATATATATATGTATTATATATATATATATATCATATGTATGTATTATATAATATTAAAATAATCGGTTTAGTAAAAATGTTTATTAAAAGTAGTTTTAAGTAGTATGGTTGTTTATTCACTGTCTGTGTATAACAAGGCAAGGTTATCAGCTTTTGTGTTGTTCTCGATGTATGAAGAAGTGTGGTTGGATTTGTAGAGGCAAGGAGTTCTGACTGTGTGTGGGGGGGTGGTGGAGGGGTTAACATAAGTTACGATATCGTAATACACGCACACACATATAATAGTAGTAGTCTATTTAAGGTTAAAGACTAACTATTTGGAAATCCATGATCATCTATTGTGTGGTAATAGTTTATTATATAATTTATACAATAATAATAATAAATGGTTGTATATTTATTAGGCCTACTAGTAGTAGTAGGGGGTATAGGGTACATAGGGAGTACTATAACAATAGGGGTTGCCGTACATTTCATCGGGGCGAGTGCACATAGCGGGTTGATATCCATACTCCATTCTAGGCTGCGTATAGTAACCATAATCGTGGTCGACTACGTAGAGATGGGGTAGGGGTGGGGCCAGTAGGGGTAAGGGTGGGGCTAGTAGGGGTAAGGGTGGTGCTGCGGGTGGGTATGGGTACAAACGTTTACGTTTAATAGCGGCGGCTGCGTTGTTCTCCAGTTTACCGTAATCTTTGGGCATGGAGGCGGGCTTACGCTTATCGTCGCCTCTCCACCAATAGCAGCCCTTGTCGCACATCTGCGTTACGCAGAAGATCGCCACAAACAGTAGAATCGAGGTGACGATCACCACGGCGACCGTGTAACCGTAGACTCCGTCGGATTGGCTGCGACTCATCGGTTCTACGATAGAGTCGAGTCTACGACAGGTGGCGCCCTCGGTGGTGGTTGTGGCGACGTAGTGCTCCGAACATAGGGAACAGTTCAGCTTAGCGGTGGAGGTCATGCCGCAAGTGATGCAGTTGGCGGGGCAACTACCGCAGTTGTATATCTGTCGAGGGTGGGGGTGTAGGGAGGGCTGGTTAACAGTTACCAACATATTTTTAAATAAAACATCTCAATGATAGCGTATTGTTTCAACAGTTTGTATTCATAATTATGGTTATAATCATTGTTATTAAACAATTTCTATACAACCAATGAAATCGTACTAATCATAATTAGATATTTAACATACAATTTATCATAAAAAATATGTTCCATATAGTAGTTAATTTTTGTTGAATGACAATTTAGTGAAAATGATAACCAATGATTAGCTCACCATGATTGTTAGATTAGAATGCCTTGATCATCGGAGAATTCAGATATTACGTATGTAAAACATTCTTAAATATAAATATGTAATAAATATATTTGTGTACATATTTATAATTAATCTGTAAACACTATTTATGAAAATCTTGTATATTAATTATTTATATTTCATACAAAAATGTTTCAAATTAATTCAAATTTGTAATAAAGATAAATATTATATTTATATATATATGTATTCTATTTCCTATTTTAAAAGCGCTTTCACATTTTATGAATTATCGATTAATTACATGAAAATAAAATAAAATTGAGATTAATTTTCTACTGTTTAATAATTATATACAATTATAGAATATATAATTACATTATATTATAATTGATCATTTTAAAGGGTTACCAGTAAATAAATAGAGTGGGTTCTTACTAATGAAAATTTAAAATAATAACATTAATAATAGTAACAATTATTTGTAAATCAGTTAAATTTATATAAAATGAAAGTGAATTATAAATAGATGAAAGATTTAATTGTTTATTGTCTTCTATAACCCATATCTGAGAAACAATAAAGAACAATGCTGATATAGGGCATGTATAATAATAGAACATCTAATGATTTCAATCACAGCATAAGTTCACTTTTTTATCAATCTCAAATTAATGCGTATATATAAATAAAAATGTAATTATAAAGTGGTTTGGTTTCAGCATTGGATTACAATCTAATTTTAGATTTTTATTTAAAATATGTATGAAATGAAATTCATACTATGAAATAATTATAGAATCTGTTCAAATTAAATAGGTTTTATTACTGTATTCATCCTATATATATTTTGTAAAAGTAATATATTATTTTAATATACTAGGTTTTATATAAATAGTATTGGAATGAAATAATGAAGAATTTAAAAAATTTTTGATTTAAATTATGATTTTTATTGAATGATTTAAAGAATAAATATTTGAACATATTATTTTGATTTAATGCATAATTTTAATCTTGATACTATAATTACTATTAAATATTGATATTAACTTATTATTTCAATGACATGTAATATCCTTTTTATGCTATGGAATATAAAAAAAGATTTAGTTTTTTTTTATTTAAATCATGATTTTTATTGTGTGATTAAATCTGACCAACCCCGATAGTTTGGTGCCTACCGGTAATAGGGGTTCTACTAACGGGTTGAATGTTAGCTTGCGGCGTGGTAGTGGATTCCCTCTCTTTCTCAAGGTCACCGGTCAGCCGGTAATAGTAATCGGGACAATAGCGTACGCAGGTATCGTCTGCTGATAGGTATTCTCCATCACCGCAATCTACACGATGGGGGAGGTGGGGCGATCATATGGGGTTCGGGCAGGGGGCGAGTAGGGGTTAGATCTCATAGTCGGTGGTCGGTGTTAGAACTACTAGTGCCGTGTGTATCTAGTGGTCTAACTACTATTTAGCATGGTGCTAGTGGTAGGTCTATAGCGAGAGTAGTAGTGGTGCTAATACAAGCTAGACTATAAGACTAGTAGTAGTGGTGCTAATACAAGGTAGACTATAGTAGTACTAGTGGTGGCTAAGTGAGGATAGAATGCTACCGGTTAACAATATATTATAATGAATGGGGTGTGGCTTCCCTTTCATTAGATAACGCTACGAATGATGATCTCCTTCGTGTGGGGGTTAGTCGAGCGGAACATAATGATCAAAAGAAAAACAAGAACGACGACAATAACGACGAAATGATGCTTTCTGGGTAATAAAGAAAGATGTTTCGACGATCGAACACATAACAGACATGTATTTTGATGTGGAATGCATTCACATTAAATGGAAATAATATTTTGAAAATTATATATATACATATATACATATATACATACATACATACACATTTACATACATACGCCAACTTATTATTTAGTTTGTTAATTAATTCGGGTGAAAATCTGATGTCAATAAGGTGATGCCAAAGTAAAAAATAAAATCAATGCATTATTGTTATTGTAGTCTCATTAATTTCGTTAAGTTATACACGCGTAAACACTGGGATGGAGTGAGGGAGGGAGAGAGAGGTTGGGGGAGAGGGAGGGAGGGAGGGGTAGGGTGAGAGTAGAAATAGAGGGAGGGGTAGGGTGAGAGAGGGAGGGGAGGGAGAGGATGGAGTGGGATAGATGGAGGATAGAGATATAGGGAGGGGGAGAGATATGTATAGGTAGAGAGGAAGGAGAAGAAAGGGAGGAGAGAGTGAGGGATAGGGAGAGGGGGAGGGGTAGAGAGGAGGGAGGGGGAGAGATATGCATAGGTAGAGAGGAAGGGGAAGAAAGGGAGGAGGAGAGAGGGAGGGGGAAGGGAGATACGTAGTGTGGTATATTTAGGGAAGAGGGAATGGTGAGATAGAGAGAAGATAGGCAAGAGATGCAAGAGGGAGGGATATAGGGAAGAGATATAGGGAGAGAAATGAAACAATATCATGCTAGAGGTTGGCATCGGTGTTTAAACGTGCGAAAGTGTGTGTGTGTGTCTGTACGTGTTTGCATGCACGCGTGTATGTGTATGTATGTGTGTGTGTATGTATGTGCGTGCGATGCAGTACAGGCAAGGCAACCAAACTAGTATTCATGCAAAATAACTCACCGCGGGAAAACCAGGCTCACGTTGAAGAGATGTTCCGATGCTCTTAATTAAACTACGCCTGCTGGTCTCAGCATCACAGAATCAATTCGTGCATAGACGTATGTATGTATGTGTGTGTGTATGTATGTGTGTATGTGTGTGTGTGGGTGTGTGTGTGTGTGTGTGTATGTATGTAAATATGTTTAAATAAAATACATATATAATTTATATGTTTATATATATATATATATATATATGTGTATATATATGTGTGTATATGTATATATAACTATATATGTATATTTGTTTTTAGGTATAAATAAAATAAGGTGATAGCAATAATGATTATGTATTCAGGTTGAAATAACTAATATACATAATAATAATAATGAGGAGGAGGATGAGGAGGAGGAGTTAATCATCAATGTAGTACATAGACATATGTGTGTGGGTGTGTGTGTGTGTATGTATGTAGGTACGCATACATACATGTATGAAATAGTAGTAGATGTAGATGATATCATAATATAAATAATCGAGATGTGGAACAATACAGTAAATAAGAACAATACAATTATGTACATGTACATTGAAAATTATGATTATAAAAATAATAAAATGCATTTAAATAGTGAAATGAGGTATTCATTAGAGAATATGTGATATTATGGTGGGGCTGGGGTCGGGGCTGGGGGCGGGATTAGTATATATGATATGGATACGGTGTAAAGGTGGTGTGCGTAAGAATACGGGTGTGATAAAGTAATGTAATAGGGCTTACGGGGCCCTGTATCAGGAGAGAGAGAGGTGGTCAGAGACAATTTCTCAGCATTGCATAGAAATCGGTGCTTAATAGTGGTGGTGGTTGCTAGATAGGGGTGCGTAGATAGGGGGGCGTGGGGATGATTCGTCACGTAGACAATAGGTAGACCGCGAGTGGGCCGCAGTACACGAGGAAACGGGCAGTGTCCGCAACACTGGTGGCGCCGCCTGCAAATATCGATGACAGGAAGTACCCAGAGTGGGCAACGTTTCTACTACCTTTAGTGGCTGTACGGCCCGAGTGCGAGCTCAGAGACCCGCCGGACCCGCGCAGACGGGTGCCTAGAGAAGTGGGCCGATGTTCAGACGATCCGGTCATCGGGTCAGAGGCCGTACCGTAGACGACCAACGTCCACGAGGATAGGTTAACTGTGAACGGGGCGGAGGGTTTAATACGGTGATAGGGTATGATGGGGGGGGTGGGGGGTAGCTGAGGGGGGGGTGTTAAGCGCGAACAGTAAACACAGCCGGCGTAGAGAAAACATCGTGAATAAGCGTGTTCTAGAAATAAGGCCGAGCGGATACCGAACAAATGGGTCTCTCGATAAAATGGGGACCGGTAAACTGGGTCGATGACGAGGCTGCACGACATCTAAACACACGCACACACACTGAGAGAGAGATATTCTTGCCTCGTAGGTGGCGCTAGTAGTCAGCGATGACCTCTACACCAGGTTTCGACGACGCGACCTCTAGCGTGGAACAAAGGTCGAGGCGTTGTGACCTTCACTGATGGAGAGAGGGCAGCAGCGATGGGAGGGGCGTGTCGAATAATCGGGAGGTGTTTCTTGGTCTTAGATTTGATTGACAGGTGATGTGGGCGTTTCTTCGTTCCGTACAATCGAATGAGCCACTCCCTCATACGTACTTCAAGGGTGTTAGTGGCGAGTGTGAGTGTGCATAGGCGTATGTGTGTGCGCGTGCGTGTGTATGCTATTGTCTGCATACTCGTGTGAAAATTCACTATTTACTAACAAATGAAATAAACACAAACGCGAATATTCATATAATATATATTTCAATGCGTCCTAGCTATTTTATTGGTTAGAGTTGTATAGGCGTCTTTAAGTATGACTCATAATAATAATAGTAGCATATAGTAATATTAGATTCTATCCAGGGTTCCCGAATTATGGAAAAAATGGTAAAAACATATATCTCGGATGTTAATTTACATTAATAAATAGTATATCCTAAATATAATATTTTTTTTATAATTCTATTATTAAATTATTAAGTATATTATTTAGAAAAACTAATAGAAAAATAGTTATTAGATTAATAGATTTTTATAAATATTAATAATGTGAATATATAATTTATAAATAAATATAATTTAGATTTTATGTTAGTTATATGAGATAATATAAAATTATCAAACTAAATAATTCTATATTATAATCGTAATAGTATTTTCCATATTTGTAGATGTGGTCAAAACATTTATTGATAATTTATAATTAATTTTTTTTTAATAATATATAATATATAAATTTATACAAATATTTCAAATAGAAAAAATATAGAAAAACCAATGATAATATTAATAATTTTAATAAAATAATAAACTAAATAAAAATAATAAAATATGACTCATCTAGGATCTCTTAATATTCTCATATAGAAAAAACTTTAATATTTAAGGGGATTCATGTTTTTAAAATAAAAAAATTTGCAAACAAATTTGTATTTAAAAAATAGATTTGTAAATGTATAATATATGATATATCAAAATATTATAGGTTAACAAAATATATAAAGTAATTTAACATAAAAACATAATTTTAACACTACCTATTTCTAATAAAATAATTATTTAAAAAATGGCGAAAAAATGACTGTTTACATATATTATAACAATGTTTTTCAATAGTTATAATTTATAAATTTGAATTATTTAAAAACAGTGTTATCAATAATATATTTATTTTCATATCAATTAGAGACACCTGTTGGTTTTATTGTATAAATACTATGCATTATTCTATAATAATACCATAGCGTAATTTCATTTTACATAATATAGTCAATTTTTAACATCTCAGAATATTTGTTTATCTTATGACATATACTATTTCTCAGTTAATAACTAAAATATAGTCAAATTTTCACAGTATGTTTAATATTATATATATATATTGTATCTATAGGAAATATTTGTGATTAGATATAGAGTTGATAATAAAATTTAAAAAATAATGATTTAATTTTGATAACATTTTATACTTTTTTTAAAATGCTAATATTTTCATAACAAATATTCTCATTATTTAAAAATTGTATAGAATAATTATAATAATATATCTTATATATCTATAATATAAATATGTTATGCAATTTAAATTATGTAAATTTCTTAATTATTTCATGAGATTTTGAATTTTCAAATAAAAAAATGTCTATATATATAGACATATGTAGCAGACTAACGTCTTATATATTTTCAATGCAGTTGTTTTTAAGTTTATAATTATAGATTTTTATTTAGTTATTTTATTAGTTGTGTATTATGTAATAATTATAAATGTTAATTTCGTCTAGTGATTTTTGTGTTTTTGTTAATGTTATTTAGTTTATTATATATTTTTAATTAGTTATAGAAGTAGAAATGTTGATTTTATGTATATTGATTTTTGTGTTTTTTTATTTAGTGTTATTTAGTTTATTTAAATAGAATTGGTTGGACCAATGAACCGTCGCGTAGAAATAATATAATCTGAATTATGTCAGATTTAATAATATTATTTCATTTTTGATTAGACCTTGACACATGGAGGTTTGTAAAACATTATATTGTACTATTCTATATTGTAATGTTGTATATATATTTAACAGCATTAGTGTATGGTTTTTTTGTGGATTTATTAATAGAATGTAATTTAAATATAACGGTCCTCTATCATTTTGAGTGGTGTAATATTGCCAACACCTATTTCGGCCACTCATTATTACATATATAATTACATTGAAATTAAAGACAGTGAACTTTGTTAGAATTTTTTGGATTAATTTAAAATAATAATTGTTGGTGTTAATCAGCAGTGTAATAATAGGTATTAGTATAGCAGTGTATTAGGTCTTTTCAAAGTTCACTATTTTCATGAAATAAAGCTATCAAAATCATTTAGAGATTATGAAGAAATATATATTATTGAATATATACAAATAATATATCATAATTCATTTATAATTAGTTCTTATTTAATACGAAATGAAGTTTTTTTAAGATGAAATCTACATGTTTGTTAAAGATCTGAACTCATACCGCACACATAATAGTGGGGTGTGTTAGTGGGGTTAATAGTGTAGGGTACAAACTCCAGGTGGAGCCGGAGATGATTTCTAGTGACCACTGTCCTGTGGCTCTCTCCCCCCACATGTGGGTTGTCATGAACGGCCAGCTGTTGATACCGTCCTGGTTGTAGTCATTCTTACGTAGGGCTAGCAGCTTAGATCTGGGGGGGTGGGGTGGGGGTGTAGGGGGTAGTGATAATGTTAGGTGGGGGTAGTACACAAATAGAATAAAAATGACTAGATTAATGGTATATTATTAATAGTGTAAACAATGTAACTTTTTAATAGAGTTGATATAGATTAGCTCAACTTAATATTTACTTATCCTATATATTCCTAGAGTGTATTATATTCATTACGATTAAGTGTTTGTTAACTTTTTTTATATTATTGATATTATTTTGAAGTAAAATTGTTCAGAAGATAATGATTAATGAAGTGGTGGTGTTGATACGAACCTAGTACCCGAGGGAGAGATGATCACCAGTTGTACCTGACCCCTATGTCTAGCCTCGAGGGTGATCACAACCTGCACATGTTCCAGGTAGTTGACAGTCTGGTCTGTACCCTTACAGCCGTCCGTGGTGATTGTCTGTACGAAGCGCTTGTTCTGAGAGATCTTCCTGTGGACGAGGGGTGATGAGGGGTGAGGAAGGGGTGAGGAGAGGGTGAGGGTAGGGTGACATACAGCGTTTATAGGTAGTGAGAGAGAATACAACATTATTGATTATTGTTGAGCATTGGATATTGATGGCATCGGATTCAGTGTAGTTTATTATGCAAACTCTGTGTAATATAATGCATCTACATAAATATAATTTCCAACGATAATGTATTCAAAAAGGAATTAAAAAGCATTCTTAAAAATAAAAAAGAACTAAATATATTGAACGCAAGAGTTCAAACAGATACATTAGAGTTCAATCAGATATAAAAGAGTTGAAACATATATATTAGAATTTAATCGTATATATATATAAATATATATTAATGATAACATATTGACTACATACAAACAAGGTGGACACTTCAGACCACCACACACACACCAGGCAGTGTAGCGACTAACACAGAATCTCCACTGTAGGTGACGCTACAGATACTCTGCTTCGGTACGTTGGTCCAGTTGTACGCCTCCACTACCATCGCTTCGGCGTCCATCATTCCGTAGCCAAACGAATGACTCACCTAGTGGTGGGGGGGTAGCGTGATGAGTCATCGGGTGGACATACAATATGGCGCAGGGTTTAAAATAGATAAGATATCACTGTTGTTGTTGTTGAGTGATGATTTAGGTGTGATACCCCCGTTTAGGTATGGCATTTCATTAGCAGATAACTTATTTCCTACTTTATTGAATACAGCTTATAGCGATAATACATTATAATTATACATAGTAACTTTTAATACAATAATTGTGTATACATCAATAATATTAAATTCTAATGTTATGATTTAAATTATTATATTAAAGTATTCCTTTATTATAAATAATCCACATCAATGAAAACAAGTAGCAGAGAAAGGTGGTAGTAATTAAAAGCACTAAACCACTAAACAAATGTAAATAGATTATTATACTATCTTATTATAATAATGTTATTCTTATCATATTATATATAATATTAAATAACAAAGAAAATGTATATATTACTACTAACATTCCTGCCCACTCCATTAGTGATCCAGTCATCAGTCTTAAGCTTGCGAGGTTTAGCTGTCTTCACGATGATGTGCTGCAGATCTCTCCACGTTAGCCCTCCACTGTAGAGGTGGTCGAGTGGAGTGTAGAGGTGGTCAAGTGGAGTATAGAGGTCAAGTGGATTATAGTGGTCGAGTGGGTTATAGTGATCAAGTGGAGTATAGTGGTCGAGTGGAGTATAGTGGTCAACTGGAGTATAGAGGTGGTCGAGTGGAGTATAGAGGTGGTCAAGTGGAGTATAGAGGTGGTCGAGTGGAGTATAGAGGTGGTCAAGTGGAGTATAGAGGTCGAGTGGAGTAACAGTGTTCATTGTGGCTATAGTCGAATATTATTTACAATATAATAAAATAAGTAAATCATATCTAGTTATAATTTGCGAAGGTTTTTTTCTGAAAAAAAAACAACCAAAATATTATCACCACAAGTTTCAATAAAATATATCATTTTAAAGTAATTCAATTTATTACATATTTTATGGGTTGTGGTCGATGGAAAGAGTCAGGATTGATAGAATGGGGTTGGAAGTGATATAAACTTTGCTTCTAGCGTGAGGGCAATGATTCCAGCAGCCATAGGAGCAGAGGCAGATGTGCCGGTATGAAGGTCTGTACATTTCAGTGATAGGTCTGTTGTTATCTGTAGGTAGGTTGTTATACAGTGTGAATAGTGATGTATGTACGCGCGCGCGCGTGTGTGTATGTATATTTGCGTGTGTGTGTGCATGTGATACACTACTAGCACACTACTACTAGTGCATGCACAGATACTGACCACTTGTTTCTCGCCCCCTTGACCACTAGAGTAGGTAGTGGCCATAGTACTGCTGCATGACTCCGAATACCACGGCACGTTACCATTCTCCGTAGCCGAAGATATCGACACCGTGAATATAGAGCTGGTGTAACCTGTAGAGCGGGGGGGGTTAAAGGGGGTTAAGGCGGGGTGGGGGTATGGTAAGGGTGATCATAGAAAAAAAAGTTTTTTTGGACAAATTGCATCTAATGGCTATTGAAATTCTAAGAATATATGTATACTTGAATATTTTTTTTATTCATTTTTGACAACACGACATACTGTCAATCTTTTTTTTAGTCATTTTTTACGATTTTTTACATGTACGTGTCCTGTTAAAATTCCAAGAAATGTCCAGGAATTTTTTTTTTTAATTCTATTTTTTATATTTTCTATTCCCTTATTATAAAATAAATAGTGTGTTAAAATTTGATAACAAATTATTCATAACAAAGGTTTCAAATACTTATTTTTTTATAATTTATTTTTTACAATGTAAAATTTGTATCTAACTACATGTTAAACTTCACGAGGCTGTCGTGTGAGCTTAGATTAATAAAAATAAAAAAAATTCGTGTGCTTCATTGTAATGGTATATTTATTAAGAAAAACATAGTCCAAGGTTAATCTGTTAATTTTAAATTTTCTATGATCGCCCTTAGGGTATGGTTACTTGTACAGCGAGGAAACCACTAGAGGGTGTACACATTAAGAGTGATCTCAGGTGATGTGTGTGTGTGTGTAAACAGTTGTGTCCCTTCCTTAGTTACTACTACTACTACTACCTACATTTGGTATTTATGTATTGAATTCCGATGGAAATCAATTATCTCCCGGATATTTGTTATCGTATGTATTACTCTTCTTTATGAATACTATGCACATATATTTATATATATATATACAATTGTATACGTATACATATGTGTACATTGTATAGTATGAAAGCCTTCATGGTATACACGATATCTAAGACTTGTACTTGACCCAATTCAGAGGTGTTATTTAAATAATAAATAAAGTATGATGACCTAAATAAATATTATCTATTTCTCTGAATAATCATGTTTACCCTGTGTACCCTAGTCACCCCTATTATTAGATAATTCAGTAGATAACACAAATAAACATAGCCCTTCGTGGTAGTACCCCATGATTATAATAATAAGTACATTATTTAAATATATATTAAAATATAGATATGTCAATTATATAATTAATGATTATATAATTATGAAAAACCACATACATTAAAATAGTAATCTTAAACATCTAAAGTCAATTTAGACAACAATTATGAATGGGAATATATAATGAATTTCTAAAGGAAATTTCTAACTGAGAGTGAAGTATTTCTCAAGTAATTCTTGAATATGAAATAATGATATGATACACATACACACGCGAGCACATACACGCATACCATCACTGTAGTGAGAAAGTGGTGTGAAGCAATTGCATGTAGTGTATGGCACTTTACGATAGAGGCGCTGCAGTCGCAGCCTACTACCTGGCCCACTACTTTTTATTTAAAATTAATATTTATTTATACATATATATATTGATAATTACTACCAATTTAATGTACTATCTATACTAAAAATAAAATTATATATTTAAAATACATCATATCAACATTCTTCGTAATTTTGTGTATTTAAATTGAAGATATCATACTATTTTATTGATATTTATAATTTCAATCCATTGATATAGATAGAAGTTACTTTAATATATTTCGACGAAAAGCCTACTGTTTTAATATTTGACATATATAATATGACTAATATCCAATCAAAATCACTGATGCCATTTTGTTAATTTATCTATAAAAATGCCATTCTTTACATCGATGACGCACACACACACACAAGCACTACTATATGTTATTACAATAGATCATGTTATCATGTTGTAGAATAGTTTTATTATAATTATATTTAAGGATTCAAATATATATCCTATTATAAAACATCAACATTATTTACTATAAAGATAAATTAGTATACATATTATATAACTAATTACTAATAGTAATTAAAAATTATTAAATTATTAATTTACTATATTAAAAAAATATTCGTACTGTTCTTAGAATTAGTTATATATGATAGTTAAATAGGTATAAATAGATTTAATGATTGAAGTAATTTGGTTATATAAATTTAATTATTTTTATGATAGGAAAAGGTAGCCTTGATATATAATTTTATATTAAATAATACTTATAATATTAAATAGAAAAATGGTATAACAGATGGATAAATATAGAAATTATATACAGAATTAAAATATAAATAATTGAATAAGAATTATAATATTTAATAGAAAAATGGTATAACAGATGGATAAATATAGATATTATATATAGAATTAAAATATAAATAATTGAATAAGAATTATAATATTAAATAGAAAAATGGTATAACAGATGGATAAATATAGATATTATATACAGAATTAAAATATAAATAATTGAATAAGACTTATAATATTAAATAGAAAAATGGCATAACAGATGGATAAATATAGATATTACATATTGAATTAAAATAGAAATAATGAAATAAGACTTATGATATTAAATGCGGCTAGCTCTTAACAATGTGTACAAAGGGATGCATCCGAGTGTATGCACAAACATTGAATGTCAACAAGTAAATAGCGAAACACTCGATGTATCATGAAGAGTTGAACTTAAGAGTGTGCGCGTGAGTGTGTGTGTGACAGGAGTAACAGGAGTGAGTGTCAGAGTGTCGGAATACAAACCATCACAATTACAGTTATCGTAGTTCTTGCCCCCGTTTCCAGACGCCCACACGAATATCGAACCTTTACCCTTACGACCCTACAACGGTGATGACAGGTAGTGACAGGTGACAGGTGGGTGTGGCTTACCTTGGTGATACCGTTGATGAAAGCCTCTTTAGCCATCTTAGCGGGGCCGTCGACAGTCTTGCCGTCATCATCGGGGCCCCACGACGCTGAGTAGATGTCTATGTGGTTAGGGTTCAGAGAGAGGGAGGCTGCTTCAACCGCATCTGTTACGTCTCCATCTAACATCCGCACACCTGGTGGTCATGTGGGGGTAAGGGGGGGCGGGGGGTTATTTGATCATTTGAATGTCGTGTACAAAGATGAAGAACATATATATATGTTAACAAGTATAAATAAAATAATGTACATCGTTGATAGAGGAGATAAGGAGTGATATTAACCTCCGATAGAAGCGCGGAATGCTATGCCCACTCCACAGATCTGATTGTTAGCTTCACCTGATACCTCGCCCGCACATCTTGTTCCGTGTCTGATACATAGGTGGGTGTGTTATCAGGGTGTGTTATCAGGGTGTGTTAACAGGGTGTGTTATCAGTATGTTATCAGGGTGTGTTATCAGGGTGTGTTATCAGTATGTTATCAGTAATACTTATAGTTGATAGATTGAAGTTAAATATATGATAATATTCTAGTTATAAAAATAATGTATTCAGCATAATCTAGATAAACAAGCAAGATTAAGCTATGTATTGTGAACTTTGACTTATTTATTTAAACAAAGATAACAGGCAAGTTATTTATTTAAAATTTCATTTTTTGTTAATTATATGATAGTGAATAAAATAGTTCACAATCACCCTAAAGTTCAAGTAACCATGATAATGTAGCGAGTAGAGGCTTTATCTCCCCAATACATGCTTATTAATCATGTATATCAATATGCAGGAATTTAAACTCACTCACACACACACTTAGAATAATATACAATATTAAATAAAGTTAAACGTAATACAAAACAACAGTGTAAACAAACATGTCCTCCGTCGCTAACCTGTTTTCATTGGAGATGTCATAACGAGGCTGGGGATCATCATCATTGCCGTTGATGTCAGTACTGGCTTTAGGGTCCTGCGCAACAGTGGGGTTGTAGTAGGGTGTAGGCTTGGCTTAGGTATGGCATGGCTATCTCATTATGTCATCGAGTTCAGATTAGAGATGAGATTAGATTAGAATACAATATACAAACATGATATGTGCTATTACATAATGTGTATGCTTAATAATGAAAGTTAATAATAAAATAATGAAAGTCTATGAATACCTTTATACAATTTAATTATTTATTTTGTATAGAAACATAATGAGTTTAAATTAATTATGAAATTTAAAATCACATATTATTTACAAAGATCCTAACATATGTCATGATATCACATTGCATTGCATTGCATCACATGTATGGTATATATCATTGGCATTTTTAAACTAGATATTAGTGATTAACTAATATTAAATACATGGTAATATATGGGATTTTGTATGTGAGTGATATTATTCACAGACCTATGTGCACACACACACACATACACACACTGATTCAGTGGTACTACTACTACATGAGCTGTGCGTGCGTGTGTGTGTGTGTGTGTGCGTGCGTGCGTGCGTGTATGGATACCTATTTGATGAAGTATATGACGCAGCAGCAGCAGCAGCAGCAGCAGTAGACTGTTGATAATCTCATTATCAGTATTATAGCTATACTATGTGTGCGTGTGTGTATGCGCGTGTGTATGTACGCATGTGCGCGCGTGTGTCTGTGTTCACTAATGAGAAGTAGGTATGTAACTAGATCATTACAATAATTGCACTGAAATCAATATTCAGGGCTACACTATCATCTCATATCTCATACACACACTGCTATCTTATCATCACATGCATCATACACACACACATATAGAGGTATATGCCCATATCCGAAAGAGATAGAAGGAATGGGAGAGGGGGTGAGTGTAAGGGTGAAGGTGAGGGAGTGGGGATAGAGGGAGGATGAGGGTAAGATAGAAGGAATGTCAGAGAGGGGGTGAAGGAAGGATGAAGCTGAAATCAGGGGGATATGGATAGGGGTGGATAGAGATGGCCAGATAGTGAGTGAGGGTAGCATCATCTCTAACTAGGTCAGCGATAAGGTACATGTATTGCAGGTGTGGGTATGTGTGTGTAAGTATAAGTGTGTGTGGGTAAATGTGTGTATGTATGTATGTGTGTGTGTGAGTGTGGGTGTGTGTGTGTGAGTGTGAGTGTGTGTGCGTGTATGTATGTGGGTGTGTGTATGAGTGTGTGTGTGTGTGTGTATGAGTGTGTGTGATGTGTTTGTTACACATATCACTAGCGGTAACGCAATAGCTGATGCAATATTAATGAATCTAGTCAGGTTAATTAACATGAGAATAGTATAGTAGTGGGGATAGTAGTGGGGTTATAGTTAGCCCCATCTAGCACCACCTTAGGGACTAGTACTGTGCAGTGTTGCTACTATTTATAAGTATATGGGGTCAGGTATATGTAATTAACATGCTAATACTGAAGGCTTCCTGGTGTGATATAATAACATAGGTATACGTACTAGATAGGGGTATGTGTGTGTATGCGTGTGTGTGCGCGCTCGTGTATGTGCGCAAGACATGTGGCTAAATAATCAGGATATGAATAAATCAAATAAATAACTTATAAGGTAAAACATATGGAAGTTTGAGTGTATATGTGTGTATGCATATGTATGTGTGTGTATGTGTGATGGTGGGTTTAATGTGATTAGCACTCTTTCTATATATGTGGCATAGTAATAAAATGTCTGACATATTGAAAATGTATTTGAAATATGTACACCGATGAGTTAATCTTCGAATTATATAAATGGAATATTTATTGATTCAATGTACTATTATGAATATTTATTAATATTATTAATATAAATATTTACAAATGTGCTATTAATATAAATATTTAATAATATGATATATTAGCATAAATATTTATCTAAAAAATAGAACATTTCCTATTAAACTATTGATTAATAGAGGTGCAGGTTTAGTAAGTAATAGGGTAATAGATATTATAGGGGTAATAGATATTTAAGGGGTGCAATCTATCATGATATGTTATGACTAATTTTGTTATTAATATATATTTGTAATCATTTGTAAATTCAATTCTAATAGGAAACTTTGCAGATAGCTTCTACTAATATACCATAATGTATGTTTGTGTATGTGTGTGTGTGTGTATGTATGTGTGTGTGTATGTATGTGTGTATATTACATTTAAATTATTGATAATACTAGTATTACATCATAAGATGGCTGCTTTATGTGCCTGCTGTTGCATAGTCACAATATACTGGGAACTCATTGTACACATGAGTCAACACAAGTCAACACGAGTCAACACAAGTATAGGCTTACACATGTAGTCAGCATACAAACTCTGCCACACACACTACAACCAGCACATGTGATGCACACAGTGTATAATGTAAGATTACATTTACATATAGAATACAAGTTTTTTTGTATTAGAACTTACTCTATTTGGTTTGTTGAACTAATTGATTAGTTATACACATTGGCTATGAATAATAGTTAACTAATTATATAACACAATATTTAACTAATTATTCAACACAATATTTAACTAATTATTCAACATACTATTTAACTAATTATTCAACATAATATTTCACACTTATGTTATGTATAATTCCTATATATATTAAACATATGGCATAATACGAAATTAGATAATAATAATAAAATAAAAGATAAAATTAAATATCTTAATTATGAAGATAAAACAATTATTTAATCATATCATGCATATAATTATGTCTGTGAAAATGGCATATATAGTGTATATCTTGTGAATTCACTAGGTCTGGTATATAACGCTACAGTGAACACATGTGTGGTGGGTCAAGTGGTCAAGGACTAACGTAATTGAGTTCAAGGTCAGGGTGATTCTTCTCAATGCCGTCGTCTAGTATGGTTACAACAACACCCCTACCGGTGTAACCCCTGTTCCACGCCCCTTGTACGTTCATGTCATTGCCGTGTTTGTCATTCTGGGGGAGGGGTTGGGTGATTAGTACATTCGTGTATGTTTGTGTGTGTGTGTGCGTGTATGGGTAGGTGTGTGCATGTATGTATGTACTTGTGTGTAGGTGTGTGTATATATATATATATACATTTATACATACATAAATATATATAAATATATGTATATATATATGTATAAATATATGTATATATATATATATATATATATATATATATATACACATTTATACACATGTATGAATAACTGTAATATATGTGTGTAACTCTCATAGTTTATAGTGGGAACAATATGTATAGAATGCTGTAGTACATCATTATAAGTGAAGTATAATGGTTCACAAAGAATACAAAGATATATTATATAACACTATTAACAAGTCTCCCAGTGATGCATTGTCTGGAGGAGGATGAGGAGGGATGAGGAGAGGGAAGAGTAGGAAGATGGATGAAGATATTACATAATCAATACAAGATGCCCGATGGTAATATTAAAAGCGCTTATTTATTCCCCAGTGGATAATAGAGAGCTGTCATATCTAGATAGCCTATTATATAATAATACTAATACACAAGCACGGTATGTATTGCACGCAGTAGCTGTAGCTGTAGTTATACATAGTTAATCACCAGCGATGGCTGTGCACCAGACTTGTGCATTAAAACTAATAGTTACACGTGTATACATGTATATAGCAGTAATATACACACACAGATACACGGGTATACTTACACGCAGCCACACATGAGAGATAATGCCACACATGTATCATGTACCACCCTTACCTTACCAATTATACTATGCACATCATAATATGCTGCATTAATGTAGCGATGGTAATAAGGATAACGGGTGGAGGGGGTGCGGTGCGATACACTAGGTCCGGTGCGCGCACCATCCGATATCGGGATGAGGTAAGATTATTCGACGAGAGATTATTAGCGTAGGCAAATTAGCGTAAAACACAGAATCAGATAGAGGGATAGAGTTCGTTCACCTTACACCCACGTGTGTGTGCGGGGAGGTACAAGGATCAGAGGTCAGGCATGTTTAGTAGAGGTCACGAGTGTACCGATGATAGAATGATGGAGATTAGCGAGGTTATAAAGGGAGAGAGAGCTAGAGATATATATCTATAATAACAACTATTAATCTAGTACACGCGATAGCTAATATGATGTGGTCAGTAGTGACTACCACTAATAGTAAGAGAGGTTGATCACGTGTCCTATTACTATCAATACATATCACTGTACCACGCCTTCAACCTAATCACGATAATGTGATTTACAAAACTACACATTTTAAAATTAAGGTACAAAAACTTGAAATAAAAGGTACACAGATTGGTTCAAACCTTTCCTTGTTTACCTCAGTTAAAAATTGATTATAATGTTAGAGAAAATATTACTTTTAACAAAAAGATATAGATTTTTCATTACTAGTAATTTATTATTATACTAATAGTATTAGCAAAGGGCTTTGGTATTAGTATACTATACTAATATATTAGTATAGTATACTAATTAGCAAAGGGCTTTGGTATACCAAAGCCCTTTGCTAATACTATATATTGTATTATTTAAAAATAATATACCTTTTTTAGAAAGGTACAATTTAATTTCATAATGAATTGATACCATTTAAATGTGTACCTTACTTTTTAAAAGTGTATATATATCATATATGATAATAAATAACTGCAGTTTTACTCTTTATATATAGTAATATATACAGGTTATTTAGGTATGGTATAAGACGAGGCATAAGAACTATTGAACAACGCATTAGGTTGACATGTTTACCAGTATATCTCAGCTCTTTATATAGATTACAATTCTATTTATAGCACAGGCGCGTTATCTAATGGTACACTCGTAGCTGGTCAGTTTTTAAATTAGATTATAAATACGCACGTAATAGCGAATGTAGCAGGGAATGTAGCACACGATAAACTCCGTAGTGCATAGCCATTTAGATAGCGTGCCTACATCTACAATGCTAGCATATGTTTTAGTATAGTATTTATTTCGTTCGGGATTATTTAGTTTTTATTCAATGCGATGCATGTGATTTATAGCGAGTTTGTTAGTGTTAATGTCAAACTTAAGTGTATGTTAATATGTTATTGAGATTATAGGTTTATTGTTTACCGTGGGAAATAACATGTGATTATATTTTAGTGATATTATTTTGACGTTATATTTATTTTTAAAGAATATTAATAACTTAAACTAATTTTATATTAATAATTACGAATACATCTCTATAATATACTATATAATATATATTAACTATTACATCCTAAGTCGTGACAAGATTATCTATATTTATGATGACACTACTTTTTTTGACACATAAATACCATTACCATTAAATACTAATATTAAACATTATGATCGTTATGATTATAGGTTAACTATTTAGATATAATATAATATATATATAGTGATATTGATAGGTGTAATTACAGTGAGCTTTTATGGAACTGTAATATACGTGGACGTAGTAGTTGTTTTCATATGCGCAATCGCACACACCCTCTCACACACACACACTCACACACACACACACACACTCACATACGGGCACACACACATACGCACACACGTTATTACACACGTTATTAAGATCAACACACGACGTACTACAGCGTACTAGGGGGCTATAGCACGAAGCGGGGAGGGGGGGTTGTTTTATATGTAAACACTGCAATGTATACGTAAATAAACATCAATTAAAGGGACCGGGGAGATAGGGGAGGGCGAGAGGGAATCACTGATTGAGATATACCTGAGCGAGTAGGAACGCAGCCCTACTCCGATAAGTGGATTACGCTATTACGTAATACGGTGGAGGAGTTAGTACCGATGCTGGTCGCTAGGTTAGAGATCATCATCGACTCGCATCTGGACCGGATGAAAGGGAAGATAGCAGGGGAGAAGGAGGAGGATGAGGAGGCAGTGGTGGTGGTGGTCTTGTACACTTAAAGCATCACGTGCAGCGCTGACCAGCAGTGGCCGTAATGACCAGTAACGGTTACACACACACACACACACGTGATGGGCGATATTAGGGGATGGTGATCGAGAACCCCTGGCGAACAGGTCGGATATAATCGAGTAGCGCGAAGATTCATTCTGACGTTACCATGGTAACGGTATCTATTAGGTACTAGCGCACGCTATCGGTGTGTAGAGGAACTAATAACAACAACAACAACAACAGAAGTAGTAGTAGCATCACGATTGTATGGCCAAGAGGGATGGGGATGAGGAAGTTGGAGAGAGTGAATCATGTGATCATGTGATCTACTTATTATATATAATGGTAAATGCAGTATATATATAGAAGTGTGTATGGAAGTGTATATAGCAGAATGCACACACACAATTACTTACACATAATAATAGGTAGAACAATAAGCTGATGTCTATTAATAGCCTTGTATAAAACATGTTTATGACATGGTAGCCAGATTGATGGTTGTATATTAATAAAAACCTACTAAAACCATCAAAACACAGCTATATAAATAGACTCAAAGTTTTAAATACCAAAGTATATTCATATTAATTATGATGATATAACCATGCTATACACCTATATTGTATCATGATATACAGCACTGATATTATTAAGGGCCTATCTTTTATTACATCTATAAATTGCACACAGATTATCAGGTGAAGAAGCTATAAACCAATATGAACTTGATTATAATCTGTTTACATTTTAAATTAATTTCAAATATCTCATATATAAATTCAAAATCATACAATACATATTATATATAATAAAGGTACAGAAATAATAATGGATTGGGCACTTCTTATAATGAAGTTATATAATATCAGATGTGATGTTTCAAATTATATATTTAATGTTCTGTAAATGTTCTGTACTTACTAATATTAGATCATATATAAGAACTATATTTGTAAATAATAACATTGTTTTGAAAATGTATAAATAATATTATGAATTGAGAATGACAACAAGAGAATGTATGATGTTGTGAAGTTGATATGGACAAGTATTCACAGGTAAAACTTACATTCACCAGCAACAATGTCTCTAAGTTGGTTATGTCAGTACTGTTATTAAGGGGCGCGTTCATCTAACCAATGCTAATTTAACTCTATCTAAAAACGTTAAGGATAAATAACTAATGGAGATAATTACATAATTGTTGTTGTATTCAACAGATACTTTCCTTCATCATAAAGGATCTGTATTTATATAAATGTACCTAATTTAAAATATTGTAAAAAAATAGTCTGAATTAATTAAATATTTAATTTTAATTTTGTTCATTAAAATTCAAGTTTATCATCATTTATTTAATTAATATAAAATATAATAATAAACCCAACAGGATTCCTATAGATGTAAATGTTTTATATTTATAGTAAAAATGTCAGATAAAAATAATAAAAATTAAAAAAGTAGTAGGCATTTACATATGGTTACTAAGTGAACAAGTAGAAACTTGAGAAAATGACATTCAAAGTTTTTAAAACAAATAATCACAAAATATTATAATATATATAAATGACAAGTAACATATAATGGTATATAAACAACACTGAAACAATAATAATTAGTACTAATATAGAGTAGTACTCAAATATATATTATAATGAGATATACAAATACATATATGTATAGAAGTTATAAAATGGAAAAATATAAATTTATTTTTATGGTAATAGTTTAATAATAGTTATAAAAAATAAATAATGAATAATACAAAATAAATATAAGAATATAACGTATTTACTAGAGAGCTATTATAGAAAGAAAATTCTCTTGGAAGCGTCTCTTTTCAACTAATGATATCTTGTTATACACATAAGTGATTTGTTTATTAATTATATGGAATATATCTATAATCTATGCTTAATGTAAAAATATAAATTTGTTTAGTAAAATATTTGTATACGATATCGAAATATACAATTAAATGTGACAAGTATTTACAAAAAATCCTGTCAATTTCAAATAATTATTATATCGATTACGCTTATAAAAACACTTTATATTGATATAAATACTCAAAAATAATTAATGAAATTATACAAATTTATAAATAAGATATTAAACATGGATAATATATAATACATTTAAAAAAAAAAAAAAAATATTAATCATATTTTAACTAGTGCCTCCACCCTTAATGCTATAGAATGGGGGGAAATACCCAATACACTAAGAACACATTTCTAATGAATAGCTGTTAATCTAATGTACACATTAATAACTTCATATTTCAACACTCTGATGATAATTGATCACACTATGCTGACATTGTTCATAGCAGAATATCTCTGATGGGTGTGATTAGTTGTAGCTAAGGGGTGACTAAGGGGTAGCTAAGGTGTGGCTAAGGAGAGGATAGGGGTAACTAAGGGGTGGATAAGGGGCAGAACAATATAGATACACTAATACTTAATACAATATATATATATATATATATTAGACATGAGATTAGAAGAGATTACACTATCAGGTGTTGTTTTAAACATCATTAATTGTCAATCATAACCCCCCATACTGTATAATCTACACACACACACACACACACGTTGCTAGTACTAGTACTAACCAGGTACCACATCCTGCTCCATAACGGGTCCGTAATGCGTACCACGGTATTCCGCTTCGACCTTGACTGGTGTTTGCCCTTATCGCTGCGATGACCTCTAGACGTCGAGTTTCTATCATCGGTGGGCTGGTCGTCGGGGAAGAAATCCCTCTTCGTCCTACGCTTGACAACTTGTTGTTCCAGCCAATGCACCTGAATTGATCAATAGATTCATGTTAATATAATCATCATCATCATCATCATTACTATTGGAAGTTACTAGAACTTGTTATTGGTATACTACATGTAAATAACAATGATTGAATAGAGTGTTTACTTGTAAAGGGTGACCTCACTAAAAACATGTTTACTAACATGAGCTAGTTAAATGAAGCACAAGTAACATGATTATTACATAATAACATGATATCAATACTCACTATTCACTGGAGTGGTAAACACAGATAATAAACACTATTATATACCATAGACATTAGAAATGGGCATAGAGCTAGAGAGAAATAAAGTAGTAAACAAGGTATCTGACATGCGGAAAGGGTCAATCTAGTTTGGTGTTTCCAAAATAGCGGATTTGACTATTTGATTTTTTATTTTGTAGCTAGAATAAAATTTAATTAAAATTAATACTATTGGAAAGAAATACCATATAAAAAAGTAATATAAGTTTCATATTTTATTTTTTTGATATACTTAATAATAATAAATTTATGATCAAAAGAATATTATATTTTATATTTGGTCACCACAAGATGGCTGATTTTTTATTTCCGCATTGGCTTACGCTGCCAGGCATTGAGTATTACCACTCTATTTCTCTCTAGCTCTATGCAAATGGGTGAATTGGAACCTAATTATAATGCCTGTGTTATTTACACACATCACTAAGTATAGAATTATAGTGTTACATACACTGGCAGGTAGAACATATTCGTGTTGGTAAGGTTTAGTTTTTTATTTATTTGCTATCAATCTGCTGCAAGCTATCTCACTCAGTCACAAGGTCATAAGCCTGATGCTTGTATACATGTGAATATATGATTTGTATACTTCTGTACTGAGTAAATGTATGTGTGTGTGTGTGTATGTGTGTGTGTGTGTGTGTGTGTGTGTGTGTGTGTAAGTGTGTGTGTGTGTGTAAGTGTGTGTGTGTAAGTGTGTGTGTGTGTGTAAGTGTGTGTGTGTGTGTGTGTGTGTGTGTAAGTGTGTGTGTGGGTAATACCCAGTGGTTAATACTAACTGGGTATTACCCAATGCAAGTGTATATTAGAATGCTATATAACATTATTGTCATTAGTCAAATATCTGTTTTCTATTATCATTAACGATTTATAACTTTGATAATACAATATCAACTCATCTATTATATACACGATATTGCACACATATTTTACATGATAATCATTATATGTAAATTGTATATTGAACAAAACACAATAGTATGTTATGAATTACAGAGTGACCCCCCCCCCCCCATCACTAGCTGACAGTGTAATTATGTAGAATTTATGCATACCTACTACTTGCTACCACTACTGCTACCACCACTGCTACCACCACTGATACCACCACTACTACTACTACTATAGCTACTACTACCATGCATGGGGTTTTAATTATGTAGCCTCTATTTATCATCACATGATTGATGATCAGGATAACAATGTTAAAACTGGGGTAATCATCAGCATGTAGTGTGTGTGTGTGTGTAGGTATGTATATAGGTATGTGTTAGTAAAGGTATGTGTTAGTAAATATATCTAATAAACAAGCACAACACTAATAAAGATTATGAAGTCAGAACTTCCATATTAATAGAATAGCATGCAAACTGGTATAGGCTCATAACAACAACAACAATGACCTCTAGTGTGACCTCTAAGGTACTAGGTAATCTATAGAGTAGTATCATTGCACTAGTAGTAGTAGTAGTAGTAGTAGTAGTAGTAGTAGTAGTAGTAGTAGTAGTAGTAGTAGTATTAGTAGTAGTAGTAGTAGTAGTTGTATTAGTAGTAGTAGTAGTAGTAGTAGTAGTAGTAGTAGTAGTAGTAGTAGTAGTAGTAGTAGTAGTAGTAGTAGTAGTAGTAGTAGTAGTAGTAGTAGTAGTAGTAGTAGTAGTAGTAGTAGTAGTAGTAGTAGTAGTAGTAGTAGTAGTAGTAGTAGTAGTAGTAGTAGTAGTAGTAGTAGTAGTAGTAGTAGTAGTAGTAGTAGTAGTAGTAGTAGTAGTAGTAGTAGTAGAGGTATATATATATATATATATTAGTAGTAGGCAACCAATGTTAATGTCTATAAGTAGTAGTAATACAATATGGTGACATTGAATAGTTAGGTCGCCAGGTTACGTAATGTGATTACATTATAATGACGTCATAGCAAATACAATAACATGACGCAGTAGTAGCATACGCTAATATGATTGTACAGTACAGAACTACTTCCTGTGTAGTATGCAGGTTAGGCATAGATCTAGAGAGAAAGCTATCTATGAGGTTAGGTAGGTGAACGTATGCATTATATGGGTATACATTACACACGCACGCCTACACCGTATTATTACTACGAGAGAGATAGCTGTGATTCACATACAGTGCTCATGATTAGCAGAAGATAGTATGATGTATAGATAAGGAAGGTCATCATGTCGTACGCAGCACTAGTATACGCAGTATACATTCGTGAAACACGCGTGTGATAATCTAGAATAGTGTACAACCATTGTACAGTGTACAATGGTGATAAGTATATAATGATGTATATTGTACACTGTACAATGTATATTGTACAATGATGCACAATGTAACGATATGTAAGGTAGTATATATTGGTGTTCTGTATACTATAGTAGTGTATGGTGGTGTACAATGGTTATACATGTAGTGTATAATGCGGTGGTATGATGTAACCAGTTTTCTATTAATAGAATATGTTACGTAATACAATGTATCGTGGTTAGTATCAGCTAGTGATTCGCTACTGATATTAACGTAGATATGAACTCGTGGTACTGTGAAATCGCTGCAAATCCACATGGATTGGCATGCAATATTCAAACAAACATCGAACATTATCCAATAAGAACGACATATTCATTCTATTAGTGAATTTCAAATCACCAACATGATTACATAATACGTTTCCGATAATCAATAGCCAATCACTAGCCGTAGATAATCTCGTCGAGCGACCGGATCTAACACCAGTCATCCACACACACACACGAGAGCTAATCGCACACGAGCGCGTGCCATACGCGGTGTTAGCTTCACGCATGCGTGCGTCGCATACGACCTATATACGTCTGTCACGCCCCTTTTATCTAACACCTCCTACTCTACACACCCACGCACACAGTGTGTACTGCAGGTGGTGTACGATTGATGTGGACAGCTGTACACGACGACACGACAAGGACATGATGTCCTATATAGGAGCTACGTCACCGCCGCCATTGTTGTTGTTGTTATTGTTGTCGTTAGGGGTGACGGCGTTCAGTGATTTAGGTGCATACGTAGATTTAGGATCAGATAGTTATACATTATAGAGTGCGAATGTAGGTATGGTAGCTAAATATAGTGCGGGTGCGGTTAGATAGAACGAGTGATAAGGTGTGCTAGATATCCTTCACAGCCGCACAATCAGCTGCAGGCTATAGAGCGTATGGTGTCGGCTATTGTTGCAACCGCAACATCAATAGCAGCAGGGTGGTGTATACCCACACACGCACACATGTGTGTGTACGGTAGTGCAACCTATCGGTGTGTGTGTGTGTGTTCTATAATCGCACCGCTGTAATACACGTACAATAGATACATCCCGTGTATACACAGAATATATGTGTATACGTATACGTAGATAATGAAACACGTGTGAGATACGCATGCAGCAAGCATACGGACGCGCGTACAGACGTATGCATATCTATTATCACTATTGATGAGATATAGGGAGGTAGGGGATGAGGATGAGGAGGAGAGGAGGAGGGGGAGCATCTCGTAAAGATAATAAAGAACCTGCACATGCGCGCGTGTGTGCGTGTTATCATCGTATATGGAGGTCAGCAGAGGTCACGACATGATGTACTTCACATGTGTACGCTATAATAGAAGAGCTATAGCGTATACACAATACGTATATTATACACCCCACCCATACACACACACGTATATGCTCGCATTTGCCACACAGTATACTGTGTTATATATAACGTTCATATAGCACTATCGTTATACACCTATTGTTATACACCTATTGTTGTATACCTATAGGTGTACAATGATAGTGCTGAAGTAGATGGAGACGGACACTGTCCGTCTCCATCCATTCCATCCATCTACTACGTCCGTCGGACAGTAAATGGATGTAAGCTGATGGCCTTGACCCTCGCTTCTCTTCTGAGACATAACAACACTGTTGTTAGCTGAACTCTCTTGTCGACTATCGGTCATTGCAATGCGTTCGTGTATCACATACATTAATACTAAGTAACCTAACTTATAATAATAATATTTATTCATTGAAATCTCATATATATTGAATACAAGACAAATAGCGGATAAGAATGGAGCCTCACTATACGGAGAGACGTATTCGTTGAGGCTAACACCTTCACACGAATAACTAGGTAACTAGGGTAGGGGTCACTCCGTGTAGGGTAGGTTAAACAGTGGGGTATTCTACAAGGTTACACGCCACATATCGCAGTGCTAATAGCACTACTACTACTACTACTACTACTAGTGCTGCTGCTAATTGGCCTACTTAAAATGCACTTCCGCCTGTGGCCGCCATAAACATGCGCATACAGTGCGGCACAGGATGTGACTAATAATCTATTTATAGGAGTCACGCTATATACACGCACGGCGTGCGTCGCACGCACGCGATACGTTGACATCAACTGTTACTACATAGTGTATGTTCCACAGTATGTCCGCAGCTAGTATCTAGCGTATTGTTCCATACGCGGACCACTACTGAATTCTAAATATAGACATATTTGCAGGGCAGCATCACAAGAAACCGAGAACATATCTCTCGTCACCTATCTATTAATAATTTCATGTGTGTGTGTACATTCTATGTGCTAGTAACACGGATGTAGTTTTAATAAATCAATAACAAAATAAATGCATATTAGCATGGGCTTAATATTACGAATATGTTATATAATATATAGGATATATAATACATAGGTTGTACTATTATTAAATATCAATTATTTATAATTATATACACAAATAGGACTACTATAATAGTAGATTATAATGTATGATAGATGCGGTAAAGATGATGTAAATATAACATCATTTAACAATAATAAATATACCGTATCTATAATACATTAGACATCTACATTAATTATCGGTAGATTTTATTATGCAGTTATTTCATTATTATGTATATCATAGTGGGAATGTACACACATATGTATGTGTGTGTGTGTGTGTGTGTGTGTGTGTGTGTGTGTGTGTGTGTGTGTGTGTTATGTTCTCTGGTGTTAAACTCTCCCGCATACGTGTGCATGTATTGGTTGGTAAACCTGACGCATATCGTATGTATGTAGTACGCGTTTTGGGGAGGGGTATCAGTCCGCCATTAAAATCGTACACTCATCCCTATCGCAATACCAGAGTATACATATCTCACTGTCGGTGTAAAATAATGATGAGTTTTCGTTTTAGAAGTTGTGGATTATCAACTGTGCTCGGTGATAAGGTGATATTATCCCCATTATCGCCCACTATAGCTGTTATCATATATCATTATATACATATTAGAATAGTACGTGAAACACTATCTTCACGGCTATAATAACTGTACACACACGTGTAGCTGTATTTACGGCAACGAGCGTGGTGGTGGTGGTGGCCAATAAAGATGGTGGCAGGTAGCTGTAGATAGATAGATAGAGATCGATGATGTTGATGTTGGTGCCAGGTGATGCGTGTAAATCAACGCCCATATCGATCACGTGTTACCATCGCCAGCAGTCACCACTAGAGGTAGCTGTAGTAGGCGGGCTGTTACGTAATAGGGCGTATCACGTGGTCGCGTTATCACGTTAACAACATAGGGCACAACTTTCAATGGTGGAAAAATTCGGAGAAAATGTTATCAATTACAATTTGTATTATAAACTTTAGATTAGTAGTAGTAGAAATGTCATTAGTAATGGTCTACCATAGTGTACTATAGTATCAAGTGTAGTTTTAGTTGCAACTTTAATTTGCATTGCTCTTTCAAGCGTTCTGTATTACCAATAGTTGCTAACTTTAGTTAATTAGCAGTAGTTTGTATTACGCAGTTATATCATTATTATATATACCCTATAGGATATGTAATGTATCAACATGTAATGGTAGACATATCTCATGGTAGACATGTCATGTAACATCGCGTGTGGCGCTGTAATGGTAGATAATTATAGTCCCCACCGCGCATGTACGGCACAGCACAGCACAGCGGACAGGCCACATGTCTGGTGTCGTGCTGTAGGTTTTTGTTCGTACGCTTTTTTAATGTGGCTCGCTTTAGCCGCTCAGCAGTTAGTTATTGATTATCGTGTGGCTATTATTAGCAGCCACCCTCTGTGTCTTCCCCCCCCCACTGGTGGGTAGGCGGTCAGAGTGACGTCATCAGTGGTGACTCATCTCTAGACGAGTATCACTAAGCGGTGGCAGCAGTAGTTTTACGGTAGTAGTAGTAGTAGCGGTAGTAAACACTCCCTCCCCTACTACTACCACCGCGCTCGTGCTATAATACGGTTACGTCATCACCACAACCGGTATGACGTCACGCTGTTACGCAATACACGTGTAATCGCGTTACTGCGCTGCGCTGGTCGTAATAAGGACAAAGTTGGGGGCGTGTCTTAGCCAACTCCTTCCCCTAGCACGCACGCTAAGGCGGTTTTTAAAGTATACTTTTCCTAAAATGGGAATTGAAACGCATTCGTCTACCTAGAAGAGATCATTAATAAATGAATTACGAAAAAAAAATTGAAATCGCTATATTAGAATATCAGGCAGGAAGGCCTAGAAATTTAACATGGGGAAGATAGGAAATTTATAATGGGGTGAATAGGCGTATATTTGTTTACCATTTTTATTGCATAATACTACCATGTTAGATACACACTTTTTTTGTGTCAATAATATATATATATATAAATATAAATTTAATAAAAAATAATACATTTTATTTTTTTTTGATTTATTTCCAAGAATTTTTATTAATTTCTAGGATAAAAAAAAATAAATAATTTTTCCGTGTTATTATGTACTATCATTAAATAATGAGTAAAAAACTACTGAATATATATATATTGATATTGAAGGAGGCATATTATGTTAATATTGTGATATTTAATAAATACATGATCAAAATATTACCTTATATGCACTTATTTAGTAAAAAATCTTAAAAAATTTTAGATCTCAAATATATTTTTGTGGTTACTTTTTTTTTTAATCTTATTTATTTTTTAATGATACCTTAACATCATTGATACACATACATTTTTTTTTTGGAATCGGAGCATAGCTTCTAATTTTAATATAAATTTAAAAATAAATAAAAATCATATAAAATTTTATATTTTCAAATATTTACTAAATCACAATAACATAAAATATAAATCATAGAATTGTTTCTATCATATTATTTATATATATACATAGTTAATAGTTTGATTGTAGATTCATAATGTATTAAGTGCCTATATTAACACATTCAATTTATATTTATTTATAACTATAAATTTATCACCAAGAAATATTCATAACTGTATAATTACATTAATAGGGAAATGTTAAAAAGATTGATATTATTTTTTCATATTATATAAATGTAAATGTATTATAAGAAGTATATATAAATATATTAAAGTTGATTTATAAATTATAAAAATAAAAATTTTATTGTTGGATTAATTTAAAATTAATATAATAAATTAATAAACAAATATAGATAAAAATATATAAAATATAGATAGCAAATTAATATACAAAAATTAAATACGAAAATCTTTTTTGCTGTTAAATAATGGCATGATCTTGCGTTGAACAGTTGTTGCAAAAATCCGGCTATCTCTATGATCAGGATTTGCAAACATTTTTGCCGTTTCTGAAGTCAGTCGTATCATCCTCTCAACGCCTTGGTTATGATTAGGATATTGTCCGAAGTTGATGTTATTTGACTGCAGATACTCGATCGAATACTCCATGGTCAGCCGAGGTTCGAGCCAGTCATCAGCATAGCAAATCAGCTCGTGGTAGACTGTGGCCGTAAAGTCGATCCAGGGTACTCTGAATTGGCGTAAATTAATCTCTCCAATTTCACGAGCACGCTGAATCCGAGATATTGCGAGATTGCGTATCGCCGAATTCTCATCAGCGAGCATTGCAAGAAGCAGATTCTCACTATGGAGGAAGTAGCCATTTCTCTTAATAAATGGTTCCACGGTGTAAGTGGTCTCGGGGTTATCAAGTGAGTGCGTATATTTGATCAAGTTATATATGTGACGAGCACCATATTCGATCAAAGAACGAAACTTGATCTCAAACCACATCCGCGAATAGACATGGACGATATACAGCACTGCACTGCAGAGTCTATCAGGGGGTTCCTCAAACGTGAGGTAGACTCGAAGCACCCGGTTTGCAGTCGTGAGCCAACGAGCGTATCCGATCTTTCCTGGTGATCTCTTTGCAAAGTTTTGGGGTACGATGCCTGTAGATATGACGGATATCATATCGCGGAGATAACATTGATCCGACGAGAGATCCGTGTCACTCAGAGATCCTATGAAATCAGCATAGACGGGGTCCAAGAGGATTCGGCGGAAACGAGGTGATATATCGATATCGCAGGCAGTCGGAAGTCGCTTCCCAATCTGTCCTTTATGCAGGTTTGGTCCTGAAGTTGGCATTCCATACTGGCTCAAGACACCCCCCAATGGTAGTTCATTCAAATGCAGGAGACAAATCTACAACATTTATTTTAGTATTATTATTATACAATAATATTATTATTTAGTAATTATTAGTGATGTAAATTGTATGATAATTTACTGATACAATCTGATATGGACAAACAGTACTTTTCAAATATCTAGTACGAACAAACCGTACTTTTCAAATATCTATTACGAACGAACCGTACTTTTCAAATATCTATTACGAGCTAACCGTACTTTTCAAATATCTATTACGAACGAATCGTACTTTTCAAATATCTATTACGAGCGAACCGTACTTTTCAAATATCTATTACGAACGAATCGTACTTTTCAAATATCTATTACGAGCTAATCGTACTTTTCAAATATCTATTACGAGCGAACCGTACTTTTTAAATATCTATTACGAACGAATCATACTTTTCAAATATCTATTACGAACGAATCGTACTTTTCAAATATCTATTACGAGCTAATCGTACTTTTCAAATATCTATTACGAGCGAACCGTACTTTTTAAATATCTATTACGAGCTAACCGTACTTTTTAAATATCTATTACGAGCGAACCGTACTTTTCAAATATCTATTACGAACGAATCGTACTTTTCAAATATCTATTACGAGCTAATCGTACTTTTCAAATATCTATTACGAGCGAACCGTACTTTTCAAATATCTATTACGAACGAATCGTACTTTTCAAATATCTATTACAAACGAATCGTACTTTTCAAATATCTATTACGAACGAATCGTACTTTTCAAATATCTATTACGAGCGAACCGTACTTTTTAAATATCTATTACGAGCTAACCGTACTTTTCAAATATCTATTACGAACGAATCGTACTTTTCAAATATCTATTACGAACGAATCGTACTTTTCAAATATCTATTACGAACGAATCGTACTTTTCAAATATCTATTACGAGTGAACCGTACTTTTTAAATATCTATTACGAGCTAACCGTACTTTTCAAATATCTATTACGAACGAATCGTACTTTTCAAATATCTATTACGAGCTAACCGTACTTTTTAAATATCTATTACGAGCTAACCGTACTTTTCAAATATCTATTACGAACGAATCGTACTTTTCAAATATCTATTACGAGTGAACCGTACTTTTTAAATATCTATTACGAGCGAACCGTACTTTTCAAATATATAGTACGAAAATACTGTTACTTTGTAAAAAAGTGTACACTTACATCATTAGTAATCATATGTTATCACATAGCTAAGCTAATCATTATAACTTATAAATAATTATATCAAATCATTATATACTTATTCATCCATATAGATGAATCCTATAATTATATAAAGTAATTATATTATATTTGACTAATCATATTAACATAGCATACTAACTATCCAATGAACTTTTTTGTTAATTCTTTTTTCTATTCTCCTGATAACACCATTGTTGACGCCAGTATTTACCTTACATCCATCAGCACCGATGACCTAGCAATAATATTAGTGTGTATTTAGTTTATTAGTTTTATTATTTTATTTGTTACAATCTTACCTTGATATGTAGAATGTCTTCTGCCTGATCTAACTTAGACAACATTGCTGCTGCAACGTTTTCAGAGGAGCCACTGTTTTCCGGAGTTACGTGAGTTAGGAACTCATTTCCAGGTTCAGATACAATTACTATGTGCTCTTCATTTCTGAAAGAGCCATCGTATTGCCGCGTTTTGTTAATCTTCCCATCAAAATACAGAGAATTTAATTTTGTGGGAATAGGTTCTTCGAATACTGATCTTTTCCATTTCCGTATAACATTACGGTCTATAACGCGACTCATGTCCTTATCCGAAAGTATGCCCTCTTCGTACATAAAAGCATTTAATAACGCTGCTGCTGCACGTTCTGGAATATCATACCGCAGCATCATCTTTGCCGTCAAGGGTCGATCACCATGATTGTATCTATAAAAATTATAAGAATTTAAATATTTTACATAATAAGTTTTTAATTCAAGAAAGTAAGTGACCACTACCTTTGCGAGGGAAATGCTTCTGGATGATAGTCTGAACCAGTATCATATAATTCGTCCATTGTATCAGTAGACATAGTATCAGAATTCGATGAATCTTCATCGGATAATGGTTCGTCAATGCTAGTGATAGAAATTTATATTAGAAGAAAATTGCGTATGACTAAATTTAGTCAATATTTGAAAACGTAGAAAATATATTGAAAACGCAACTAAAATATTGAACTTTTTATTGTTGTATTTGTGCGTTTTAATATGAGATTCATATTTTCTTTACATAATCTATAAAGAATCAACCTTACATAGAGTTTCAAGAGTTTATACTTTATAGTTATTAATATAATAAATGAATATTGTAAATAACAATAATATATATATATATATATATATATATATATATATATATATATATATGTAAATAAATATGTATATTAATTAATAATATATATAAATAAATATATTTATTTTAACAGTGATTTTATAAAATTTTATAAAATATATTATAATATATTATAAATATTTTTGGTTTTTTTCTAAATATAAATTAAGTTCAAGCTATTTTGTTATATGTAACATATTATAATTACAATTATAAACATATTTAATAATTAATTGTTTTATAATTATTATTACTTTTAATTTAATATAGTAGTTATAATATATATATATATATATATATATATATATATATATATATATATATATAT
Source organism: Osedax fenrisi (assembly GCA_964019155.1). Classification (NCBI taxonomy): domain Eukaryota; kingdom Metazoa; phylum Annelida; class Polychaeta; order Sabellida; family Siboglinidae; genus Osedax; species Osedax fenrisi. Next base: position 67,182,256 of record OZ025239.1, on the reverse strand, counting down.
ATAGATCTTGTTATATATTTATTTATATATAAATATTTTTATTTACATAATATAATAAAAATATCCTATATTACCAAATATAATAAGATTAAATATATAACATTAACTAACTGAATAGCCGAACTGGTACTGGGTTGAATGGATCTACTCTGGAAAGTAGTAGCTTCAGTTGATACATCTATTATCATTTTTCTAGAAGATCTCTGATCTACTAAAAATGTCCTCTCAGCAACAGGTACTCGGTTTGCATTTGTGCATCGGCAGTTCTCGATGACTTTGCAATTGCACGATGCGATGTCGAATAAAACATCGTATTTTATGAAGTGAGTGTTTATGAGATCTTCAAAGATTATTCTAGACGATTTCTTTCTGAGTGTATTAATGTGTACCATGTATCTATCGAACTTGATCTTAATACCCTTGTCGCTTATTACTGGAATAGATGATCTGTTCCATATTTGTTTTACGGTTTTTAGAATTTCTTTGAATGCAACATTCTTATTTAAATCTATGATACATAGATAATGCCGAGCAATATCTATGTATGTTGGCAAATGATTAGAATTCATTTTACAGTTTCCAAATCGTTTAATAAACGCAGAATTGTTTCTTAATTTCATTATTATATAATATGAGAGTAAAGGAAATAAGAATAATTTTGAATTTTAAAATGTAAACAAACAAAACATACATGCGCACTGATACTTTAGGTAAACAAATATTTGTTCTTCAAAAAAAATATAAAAGTCGAATGTGCCTGTATAACGCAACTTTTTAAAAAAAAATGCTTTACACATATTGTCTATAACTATATAATACATTATATTATGACCGTGTCAACGAATATTTAAAACTTAAAACCACCTTAACGCACGCACGCACACAAGCACGTACAGCAGCGCGTGTATGCTAATGTGTATGTGTAAGTACAAGTGTAGCGTCCACTCTCAACATACACGCTATATACACACACACACATTATATACACATTATATACAGATGTGTAAAGGGAAAGTGGCATGTCCTAGTATGTCCTCGTGTCAGGTTAATCAGCTATAAGCCTGCTGCTGTACACAAACGTCCTGTATACTAATAACTACTTAGCCGTATAGTCGCATAGGGGTTACATGTGTACAACACAACTGCATGCATGCTATTGTTACATACTATACATGCTATATTATGTATACTATATCTGATTTTATTAAATAATTTAAAAAATTATAATTAAGGTTTTTCCGACCTTTTTTATAATAATTTCATATTTTAGTTTACTTGATTATGATATCTCTTGTATATTTGTTTAACCCAATAAAGAAAATACATATGTATATTTCTGTTGCTGAGCAATATAACATTATCTTTAATTAGACTAAAGTGTATGTATGTGATAATGAGCATGCGATGCAGAAAAACAAGAGTTTAATATGTTTATTTACTAAATGTTATATGTTCATTATTGAATCAATAAATGATTATTAAATGTTACTGAAAATATAGGATTCTTTTTTAATACAAAAAAATAATTTTTATAAAATAATAATTCATGTCACAATTGTTATTATAATAGTTATATAACATATAGGGTTGACATATATACACAGTAGCTAATGTAATTGCATCATATGCATATGTATAATAGTAAGTTAATGTAACAGTCAGATCAAGTATAAAACTACCAACAGTTACCTACAGGTTCTAATGTAAAATCTGCAGTTTTAATTACACTTTCAGTGTGGCATGTGATATGTGATATGTACAAGTTTTTATTAAATATTAATGACCTTCCAAGTCTACAAATTCCACATAATTTATTTGCAGATGATACTAAAATATATTTTTCTTACACATCTGAGAATATAATGATATTTTATAATGTAAATGTAATTTATTTTCATACTGCAGTGTCCAAGTTAAAAATAGATATAAGTTATATCATATAACCATGATTTTTAAAGTTACAAATTATATATATATCTCTCATATACTTAACCATTTGAATAATTATTTAAACTAGAGGCTATGGATCTATTAGATAATGAAATAATGAAATATGTTTCGTCTTCAAAAAATCAAATAAATAAATATTTGTAAACATAAACAAAGATGTTTGGATACAAACATACACGTGACAGGGCCTAATGTAGCATGCATCGCTGATACGTGACGCATGATCACCTACAATAGGGCGTGTGAGATATTCACTTGGATTGCGGTGAAACTGGCAACTATATAGATGTATAATAACAAAGAGGAGGAGGAGGAGGAATGTCCATTAGCACATCTCTCTGGGCTGTCTGTTGAGTGACAGGCCAGTAAAAAACAACAATTACATCCAACAGAGGATTGAGGTGTTATCATTGTTTGTATTGATTTACAGTTTATCAGACTGTCATTGATTGATGGACACTACACTGTGAGGGAGGGGGGGAGTGTGTACACTGTACCCTGTGTCTGTATAGGGTATAGTCGCATACATACAATGTGCTACATATAACGCATGTATATTTGGTGCACACAAACACACACACAGCACTCACTCACACAATGGCATCAACACACACACACACATCACAGTTGATATCATGGCAAATACAGCCTAGTAGAGTGCATCCTAAAACTAAGCCACACAACATGTATAGGGATTAACTTATCTGTAGCAATAGTGCCCTCCCTACATAATAGTGGTGTAGTAATAATAACAATGGGGGGGGCTTGTCATAACATAGGGGGGCTTGTAACTATAGGGGGATCAAATGTCTGGGGTGTTTTATCCCCCTTTGGGATTTCGTATAAAAAATGACCCTTTATATATTATTCTAGAAATGTTATATATTTATATTGTAGTTTATATATATATATATATAAATCACATGTATAATGCATGTAGATCAGGCCTATCTAGATTGTTCATTTTTGGATATAGAATTCGTACATAAATGCTCAAAATCTATATCCAAAAATGCACGATTTATTGTAAATTCGTGCACAATAAATATCAAATTTTTTAATTTTTTATAATTTAATTTACTAATATATAATATAGTCTATAGAATATATATTATAGAGTATATACAATTTGAATGAAAAGTATAAACTTTATTAGTATATTTTAGGAAAGTATCAATGTTTTAGTTCATTTACCAAAGATTATTATTTATAAAAAATGTTATACATTTATACTTTATACATCATATTTATATAATGTCGATAAACAGGAATATCATTTTCTCATAACACATGAAATAAATTATGGATTAAAAAGTGAAAGATATCCAGAGACTGGTGACATTTGTGTAGTGTAAATTCTCGAGTAATTACTGAAAAGAAATGAATGTGAGAGATCCCTACAAAGAAAACTACAAAAAATTTGAAATAATGGAAAGAATATAGTTTTAAAAATAATTTAGAGAAAGACAATTCTTAAATTCATGCATGTATGAATTTCTATATATATAAATATGCACAGATTAGGTTTAATTCGTTTAAATTCTAAATGTATGAATGTAGAGAGGCCTGACTAGTGATGCATTAAATGTTGCTCAAATCTAAAGCAACTATGCAGTCTCAGTCTCAACTCAGCTCGGGCTCATTTGGCTAGAGTCTCATCTCGGATAGGGCTTGTTTTTTTTCAGAAAATGAAAGTCTCAGCATCAAAAAGATCGGTATCATTTACATTACTAGGCCTGACATAGATATATATTCATGGCAGATCAATGAGTCATATATGCGTGTGTCATATGGCAAATGAATGGATATTGGTGAAGATATAGATACTGTGTAATTACGGTGAATTAAATGTGTATTCATGTGTTTATCATGTGTGCATGTGTTTATCATGTATATTCATGTGTGCATGTGTGTATTTATATACTCTACTTCAATTCACCATACACACATTATATGCATACATCAGGTTGCATATATCAGTTTAAATGTTATCAATGATTAATGATAATTAATCTATCATTTGATAACAATATCATACATACATACATCATTTTCTCTGCAGATAAATAAAGCCTAGCTATGGGCCTGCTAAACATACAGAACATACACACACACACACACACACACACATGTGTGTAAGGCAGTTGTATAGTTGAATGCTTTACAGGCTGGTTAGTAGAGCAAGTATATAAATGATGAGGTGTTAGAAGTGTTCATGTGATGCAGTTACACACAAGTGAACACAAGGGAAGGTTAAAGATGAAATCTATAGTAACAGTGGTAGTTGCTGTGATGCAAATAGTAACATAGCTGAGAATTATAACTAGTCATATAATTATGTCAGGAAAACGATTTATTTTTATTTTAGCAAAATTGTTACCATTGAAATAAATGTTAATTAATTAGATATTATAAGCTATAGCATTGATTAAGGGAATCTGTACTACATCGCAGAGTGTTCCTCGACTATTGCAAGATCACCATTGCAATTGAAATGATTGAGTTATACAAATGTTGAACGATATCTATACAAATATCAATATAATTTTAGCAAAAGTTAAAAATTAATAAAGTATAAAATTTTAGGAATATTTTAAATAAAATTTATAAACAAATAATGTTATTGTTTATATAAACAAATATATAGATGATAAATAAGCACAATACACTTTGTGCAATGAACATTGCGTATGTGTCAACACATTATATGTGTATAGTATAGTATACACTGTATACGTATTAGTAGTAAGTTATTAAATACATGTTATACTATATGTATACCATATATATAATAGTATATACTGGATGATATTTTAGTTTAAGTATTCTGAATATACAAGTATAGACTAGTAGAGATAATAGGGTCTCACATTAATACCGTTTTACATCAGTCGTATTGCGGTCAGTCAATTTTCATCCGCCAAATGGATGAAATTAACTGAAGAAACTTATCTACTTATACTTTGCTAACAGATCTCTACCATATGAAAGATTAAAATATAAATTATCCTATTTTTGACGGACAACAAATAAATCAACGGATGAAAATCAATCATTTTGTAATAATAGGTGTCCCTACATTATTTATTTAAACAACTTTAATGTTCACTTTATATGAATGACAGTTTATTTAAATATAGGTTGCGATATATAGTTTTAAATATCTATACAAATAGGGCATATATTTACAGTCAGTCAATTTCATCTGTTTGATGGATGAAAATCAACAAACGGTATTGATTTAAGAACCCTATAAGATCCCATAAGTAGTATGGGGTTGTAGGGGGGTTAACCTCTTTGGATTCTTTGAGTTGGCGATGTCGATGTTGACTATGATTGACAGATCTCTTGTGCACTCGTGGGTGTGTAAATTGGTAGTGGTTAGGCATGATCTGTGGTAGTGGTGGTTAGCGGTTAATACCTTTACACTTTAGAGTATATATATATACACACAAATACACATATATATTATATTATATAATTATAATACATGCATTAAAAAAACCACATGAAGATACACATTACTTATCTAAAGGTGATATGCATTATGTGATTCAGTGGTTTGTTTATTGGCACACAGTAGTGAATAGAACATTGCTATTTAGTAAATGTCACTCATTATAAGATACTTTAATTAGTAGCTGTGTATGTGTGTGTGTGTGTATGTGTGTGTGTGTGTGTGTGTGTGGGGGTATGTGTGTGTGGATGTGTGTGGATGTGGCTGATTATGATAATTATGATAATTCACATTAGCAGATTAGTTGTAGGTACATTATAGAATTATTATTCCTGTACTGGCAGTAATTATATTAATATATAAATGTATGCAATTATATATTTATATATATATATATATATGTTTATATATAAATATTAATATTTTCTGTGAAATGTTGTTCATGTAAAGTGAAATGCAATAACAACCCTGTAAATAACATGATCATAACAGATTACTGTTTTTAACCAACAGTTATTATCTGTAGTTATCTATTAATGGCCGGCGTAACCTTACCGGCGTTTACATGTAAAAGATAGGGAAAAATATCTCTTTTTTAACAAGCTATATCTTTTCTATTTATTAGTATTTTTTTCTAATTTTTTTTTAATTATCTAGATAACATTCATCTCTAGTTATATTGGTACATCATAAAATAATAAATGTATTATTAATTAAAGAAAAGTTAATTATTATTTAAAAATAAATTTATTACCAATTTTTTTTTATTATTTTTCAAATAATTATATTAATAGATTATATTTACATTAGCTTACATACCTATATAATAATAACCATATATTAGGTATATACTCAGAATATTTTATAAAGATTAATATAAGAGTTCAAAAGATATAGACATTTAAATAAAAAAAATCAACAAAAAAAACACTAGAAATATTGGTATCTAAAGTTTTACTTACATGTTTTCTAATTATTAAATCCCACCATTTTGAATAGGTGTATGATTAAACTTCGTATTTGAGGCACTTGTGTTTAATTGTATATGATATATTATACATCATTTTAAAGATAATGAATTACATTTTAATATTTCAATATAAAAAAATGTTCCCTAAAAAATAAAAACGAAGGTTATGCCGGCCCTTAACAGAATGTCTACCTCTTAACAAACACTTATTAATGATATCTCTATTGCACCAAGTGCATCATAAAATAATAAAATTAAAACTATTATAATGAATGAGTATTTTAGAGATATAGATTCACGTATTGACACTAGATTATGTTGATTAATCAAACATAAATAGATTATATTATAGTAGAAATTATACTGCCATTTTTCCCACAACAATTGATCATTAACCTTTCCAAACAGGTTTAAACCCAATAACCACAACTCAATAAGTGTAATTCTCCTCGCTGCGATGGAGCAGAGAACAATACTGCTACTCAAGGGAGCCACTGGTGCTCAAATCACTGATTATTATCAATAACTATGAACAGCGCAGCGTACTACACAACCAAGCATCCGCCTAGCTCTGTCTCTAATTCAGTGGGGCAGTGATGTGATGTGATGTGAACATACATAGGCAGCGACGTGTATATACTCGGTACAATTATAATTCATCGTAATCTAATTATCAATCTTAACATAAACTTTGATGCTAAAAAAGTGGATTAACGACCCACAAAAACTCTTATTTCTAGTTCGCGAATACTCGAACAGAGATTAAATTATAACCTAATTAAACGGGTAACCGAGAAGGCATACATCATTCATTCGTTACTATGTGAAATCGTTAATCTTTATTTAAATAGTGCACGGCGATTAATTAACATTAATTATAGCGGTGGCGCAATACCACAGTTATTATTGATCGCTAATTAGCGTTAATGTATACCTAATGTACACCTAATGTATATGAGTGTTTAGCGTCCTACGAAGTATGTGTGCGTACGTGTGTATGGCAATGTAGTAAGCGTAGAACAGCATGAACAGGTAGATCTATACGGCTAACTGCCCTACACTCGCTACAACCACTACAACACGATATAGGGCGCGTTTCTACAAAAGTAGAATTAGGTTTGGAGGCTTATACTTGTCATAACAAAGTTTATTGCGCAGTTAAAATTTATAACCTAAAAGATAGGCGACCTTGAAATATAATTCTACTTTTGTAGAAGCGCAGCCTCAGGTAAAGAATTGATACGTGCCTATAGATATACATGTCTACTATCAGTTAACGTCAATGAGTCGCAGTCATCATATACTGATTGTGTTAGCATCGCGCGAGACAGGTAACTCGATGATAGCAGGCTTATTCCGTTACGAGTTTGATTGACAGATGACGTACACACCTCTATAACCTCGCTGTGTGTGTCGATACCACCTGGCTATAGGTACATGTGTACCCGGCATGTATGTAATGGTTAACATGACTACCACGGTGATGTTTTAGTTGGAATAATACTTTCTTGGCGGTATCGTAACAATTTAGAATGTTCATTACTATTATTATGTATTACGTGGAATGGGTGAATAGTTTCAATTTTACGAGCAATAGAAGTATTTGCCCCTTTTCACATCCGTGTCACCTCTGTATTGAGATTTAAACATCCTGTTACTATCTCTCTCTCTCTCTCTCTCTCGAGGAATATGTTATAAATTCATACTAGTGTACAATAGAACTGTTATTTTCATCGTTAATAAAGCTTAAACACTCACTGCTATAATGTACTTACTACTTGATGCCATAATGTACTTACTACTTGATGCCATAATGCGATACATTATTATTATTAATTGCTATTTTATTTTAATAATAAATACTTTGCTTTATTCTACTCTAGTATACAATATATACATATATTATATATATAATATATAAATATATATATATTATATATATTATATAATATATATATATATATATATTAACATCGCATCATAATGAAATGAAGAATCTATTTATGACTCAAAATTTAAATGAAATTAAAAGTATAAACGGTAAATAAATATATGCATGAATGGCGTATTCAGACTGATATAGACTTGTGTTTATGTTAGGTTACATCGATGGTTCGTGTATACCTTTTTTATAAACATTCTGATACGTGTGTGTGTTGATATAATATATTAATGTAAATATGCACATCGCTAATGGCATATACAGCCTCTTCCAGTAAGGGTATATGTTTCATTGTATGTAATACGTTAATTAAGTGAATTATCATACATATATATATATATATATAAATCAATTCAAAGATATATATATATAAATTTTATTAATTACAATAAAAAATGATATGTGTAAATCAAACATGCATACATGTATGTATACCATACATACATATTATTACTAGTACTACATTACATATAATTGAGGAATATTAAGTACTGTAATTGTATATAAATCTTGCATGTATATATATTGTACAAATTAAAGTAACTTTTGTTATATTTTGCTCAGTCCTCATATATGTATATTTATTTTGTTGTATCCTATCACTAAAGAATATTTCTATTAAATGACACTACACGTTATAACTATTATTAAAAATGTAGCCTACTAAATATTTTATTATTATTAGCACAATTATTAATAGTAAATATAAATTCATTCCAAATTATAATTTCAAATATAAAAAATGTAAGATTGAGAAACATAGATTAAGAAATAACACTTTTGTATATATATATATATATATATATATATATATATATATATATATATATATATATACTATACAAGATAATATATGTTTATATATATATTTGTCAGGGTGATAGATATTTTGTATAAAACGTTTCTTATAATAAACTCAGATGTTTCGTGGACATTTAATAGTTAAGAGTTGAATTCGTATATATGTTTACGTAAATGATGATATTGCAGACGTAACAATGAAATATCATCATTTACATTAACATATATAATATACCATCTGAAATTCTTATAAGTAACATCCGATATACGAAATGTCAGCCATTCTATTTAGAATATATACATGAATATGATATTGGTATAAATACTCAGTATGATACTGTTACAAATGGTATTAGTAAAATAAAAATTAAACGAATTAAATCAAACCACGTCTACATTTATTAATAGGGAAGGTATTAATCATGGCTATTATATGTATTTTGTAGAGAATATGTGTTAATAATACTTAGTAGTACACTATTATAACCAAGTAATATTGAACTGTTACTGCTAACGATTATTACAATTAAGTATGTATATAAATGTATATCATGCACTCATCTTAATTAATTGCAAATAGTGCATTGTAATCAGCGTTAGGTTCTGCTGCATCAACACGTATGATACGGTTAGCTTATCCTTGCAACCATCGTTCTCTCTAACAAACGTACGCATGCATAATAGCATAACATACGCTTACATTTATACGCTTATATATACACGCAAATAACGTGTTTACGGGTTTTTTCGGTAAGCACCGTAATCCAGTTTAAATAAAATAAATATGACTTATATAATATAAATATATATATATATATATGGTGTACCGTATACCTATAACAATTATAAGTATTGTTAATTAACCAATAAATTTAATATTTATATATTTAATTATTAAATTAATATAATATTAATATATTATATTATATAATATTAATATATTATATTATATAATATTAATAGGATTGGTTAATTTAAAACTAACTTTATTTAGATAAATAAATCCATGTTCTTGAGCTATTCTTTTCGCATCATCTTCACTTCCATGAATCTCCACAGCCCATCGATTCGTAAATATAGAGTTAGACTCTCGTATATAAGAAATAATTATCGTGAAAGATAGAAGTGAAATAGGTGCGAATTGCATTGCAGTTTTAGTTTGATTTGCTTTCTTAAATTGTTTAAATGTTTTTCTGGGATTACTTGTGTGGATTCGTGTATGTTATGTCGTGTATAGCGTTTAGGATTAATTCGAGTTATATAATACTTAATTTTCAAATATACTTTATAAACTAATCATACTAAAATTGTTCTTCAGGTGATTAGATCTACCTATTCGTATTTGATAGAAAACTTGTTTTGTCGATATCTCGATATTCTATTGGTTTGATATAGTTTAGATATTAATGTAGTGTCAAATATACTATGTTTATTAAGAATAGATAAAAATATGTTACAATAAAAGCCTCATAACACTAAATACATCAAATAACGATAATTTGACGAGTTATGAGTATTTAACTAGATTTATAGAAAAATCAGGAAATGACGTTCATCACTATTTGTAAATATACGAAGATAATAGTATTTTTTTATAATATTTAAATACATGTAAATAATATATACATTATAATTAGGAATATCATATTATAACTCAAACCCAACACATACCTCCAAAATATATAGTACATATAAATATAATAGTTATTACTACTAATATACTAGTTATAAAGAATCATTCTCATGAATCCTATATTATGTTATATTTTTATAATAAACTACTTTCGTATTTTATTTAATTATCAAATAAATCAATGGAAGGTATCAATTATGTCTAGTAGTTATAATTCTATAAGGGTTATAATATGATAAATTATAAAGATTGATATATTAAATATACAATATTTACTAGTTAATTAATACATTATTTTGGATTATTTTCTATACTAATAACTACCTATTTTTATAAAATGGTTTAAAGATTAATATTAATTTATTTAATTAAAATAAAGTATATTCATTTATATAACACATACATAATACAACTATAGTATATTAGATATGTATGATAGATATGACATAGTATAATATATTATTTAATAATAAACCTTTATACTTTTCGTACACGAATTGGATTGGTATATGTTTAATAAAATTATAAAATTTTAATATTTTTATATTTTAATTTTAAAAATATAAGCTAATATATATGTTATAATTAAATTACCATTAACATTAATAACAACTTATATTTATTAATAGCGTTGTTTCGTGTACTCGTTAGCTATACACGCCAAGTATAATATTAACTACTCGATAGTGTACGAATTTAAATTTGTTAAACTGTATAAGTAATAATAATTATATAGTTTATAAATCTACATAGGATCGTTACGTAACTAGAGGTATAACATATATACTTGTTATTTTATAACCATACGTATACACACTTTAATTAATAAAATTTATATATATTCACACTTATGATAATAAATGTATGGAAAACACGAAAGAAACCCTACATTTATTTATAATCATGTTTTAAAGTAGGTTATTATGGTGCGTTTTGGTTGAATTCGTAGATGAGCTGACGCCTGGGAAGTTGATTGCCGATATGTATCTGTACGCAATGTAAGTGTATTCAACTTGCTAGACCACCGTTTATGTTAGAAGAGTTAGAAGTAAGCCTATCAGTGGACCAAGTATTGAATAGATGTATACATCTATATACTAAATATATTTTATGTATACATCTATAGACTACAGTCAATACAGTCGTATATACGCACATATGCCCACAAATGCCGCATAAAATATGTCCTATTGATAACGCAATACTTCGGTATGTCAGTGTATACATAACAGATATGTCCTTGATGCAACTCTATGTTTAGAGATGTATATACTGATACTGATACTAGAATCAAATATAAATCGGCCGGATTATATGTATGTTATTCACATCATAAGTATGTCGAGCGAGTTGAATGAATGTGACCCTACATACATAAACATCTACCCATAAGGCATCTACCGTTTAGAGTTCAATTGAACGTTAACGTTCTCGAATAGGACCTACAATCAACACGCACCCTAGTTTAAGATTGAATAAGGCTCACTGTATTAATAAATGTAGACATAAATACTATTAGACTATTTTTGTCTTTAAAAGATCGTAAGTTTGAAATAATTATGTCAGAGAAAAGGAGAAGCGAACGTTAACAACTCGTGTGTAGTTTTGATTATGTATGCATCTTAAAAGAAATCATCGGTTTAAGATTCAAAAGATAGGAACGAGAAATTAGTTGTAGGAGTACGTAGAAGTATATGCAATGTGTAATGTGTTTTACTATGTTATTATTAGCAAAGTTTACGTAAAGCTGAATATCTTCGGAGGATATATCAATAGATATATCTAGGTAAACCTATAGGTTTATATATATAGGTAAATTATTACATTTTTGAATGTAATTAATTAATTAATGTTTAACTTGATCATTATACTAATTAATAATATATATACCTAGTTAAATTATTAAATATAATGAATACATTACAAATAATATTTATCCTATACCTAATATCGTGGATGTGATATGAACAGCAGGGTATTTAATGCGAACTCAACGCATAGGTGCGTACCTAAATGCGTACTCAATATTTTTTTTGCACATTCAATTTCTAAAAACTGCGTACTCAATACATATGTAAATGATAAATATGTAAATGATAAATATTTTTAGATAAATATTGATTTTAATAAACATACTATAATATTTAATTTTAATAAATAAATAACATTGCAATAATTTAGAATCTTTATTAATTATGGAATATTACGATGCAAAAAAACTAATATTTTCTGAATATAATTTCCATGGAAGAGCCGTTGTAAATAAAATGTCATCGATATTTGTATTTAATTCTAATAGTAATAACATCATAAATACATATATTCAATATGTAATCCTACATACACATACATAATTATGTAGTATAATAGTAGAAACTTGGTTACGTTTTTAAATAAATTAAGAATATCTCAAGCGATTTCTTTACGATGTGATGGAAGTGTTGATAGAATACATATAGATAAGATATATAGTCTAGCAAAAATCATCAATAATGCAGGTGAACCAGTGCTAGTTTTTTCTAGGAGTCGACGAGCTCGAAGAAAGAGGTTATATTAGAATATTGAATATAGTGTATATTTCCAAGAGTGGTGGGTGTCGACGCCAACCGCACGCGTCCCCAGAATGCGGATAGGGGAATGGCCTCGAAGAGATTAGCTGCGAATTGAAATAAGCAGTCGCGGACAAAACGATACAACCTATACTGCCTTGTAGATACTTAATGGACTGAGAAAGGGAGATAACCCTGACAGAAAACTAGGAACGGAGGGTTCCCTTAGGCGGTTATCAGTTATAACTGATTGGTATCCGGATCCCTCCACCTGGAATGTCCTTGAAAAAGTGTATGGGTTACAAAATCTCACAATACACATGAACACAACAAATAATAAAATGGCCCTCAGTCCAGGGCAAATAGAGGGTGCGAACAATCTCCCGATTAGGATTGCTACATGGAACATGAGAACATTAAAAAAACCGGATACGATAGACATATTATTACATGAAATAGAAAGAATGGGAATTGACATTATTGATATAACAGAGACTCATTGTACATCAGATATACCTACGATATTTGAGAAAAATGGACATGTCATCATACACTCTCTCCGACAAGATGTAATATGTAGACCAAGAGTCGCTTTAATCCTGAAGAAACAGTTGGAAGAGAAGATAGTGAACTATAAAGCTATATCAAGCAGGTTACTAAAGGTGACTATGGAGTGGGAATCCTGTTGAGTCACATACTTTATAGTGTATGCACCAGATTCCAGTTACGATGATGTATTTGTAGAAGACTTTTTAGGCACACTACAAGATGAGATGAACCTCCTACCACCAACTGATAAAATAGTTATATTAGGAGATTTCTATGCATCAGTAGGAAACACTATGCATGATAACTGGATAGAAGTAGTAGGGCATAATGCTGTGGGAACTAACAACACAAGGGGGCTTAAACTGCTCTAATTGTGTTCTATAAACGATCTATTCATAGCAAATTCAATTTTCAAGCATAAAGAAAAGAGAAGATATACATGGATTTCACCGGATCGTACATACAAATTGATTACATAATAATTTCAATGAAATTAAAGTCAACTCTAAAAAACTGCAGATCATATCACTCAGCTGAGAGTGAATCAGACCATCAATAGTTATTGCAAACACTGATGAAAAAAAAATTTAAAAGTTTAAACACACTAAAAAAAGACCTCTAAAGCTGCGTTCACATATAGCGATTTTGCTTGCAAAATCGTCGAGACAGAATTTTGCATACTATTTTGCAGAAAAATACTCAGCAAAATCGCAGCGATTTCGCCGGAGTGTTCACACCTAGCAAACATTTTCATCCTAAGATTTTCGTCTACGATTTTGTCGAACTTTGAACGTTACACTTGCGATAATACAATTATTTATTATTTCAATTATACATTTATTTTATTATAAAATTTGATTTACATACTTTGTTACGTTTATACTTAAAGATAATAGTCGTATAAATATAACATGAATTTATCTAAATTTTCTTTAAATTATAATGCATTTCATAAGTATAAGTATTACTCAAATTATAATAATAATAAAATTAATAATAGAAAAATTATAACAAAATATTTATTAAGTGAATATTTTAATATAAAAAGAAATAAAAGACATCCAGTGCTATTTCCTGCAACAGCTTGTTTTTAATTATTTTATTACAGTAGTCCCGATTCGCGGGATCCCATAAACATATGTGACTCTCGTAAAACAAGATTATATTTGATACTTTATTAATTTCTTCCGAAATTTTTAATAATGCTTATTTATTGTTTATCAATAATTATAGAAAAATCTTTGCGTTTGGACAACATTTTGCACATATAGCAAACATGTTTGCTATTCATTTTGCTGCAAAGTTGCTGCGATTTTGCAGTGATTTTGCTCGTGAATGTTTTTTGCTGCAAATTTTGCCGTGGTGTTCACACCTGGCTATTTTGTTCGTCGTGATTTTTGCTGCAAAGTTGCTGCGACTTTGCAGCAAAGTCGCTATATGTGAACGCAGCTTAAGATGTTACGATAATGACAAAATTCAGATACAAAATTGAGAGATATCAAAGAAATTTGTAGCAGTAATTAAAGAACGTTTAGCTACCCTATTAGAATATGACGATGATGACACTGCGATGCCAGACGATATTTACAGTAAATTAAAAAATATTGTACATGCTACGGCTGAACAAGATATAAATAATTATTTATATCCAAATAAATTCTAATTTAATGAAGTTCCCAGATTATCAAACGAAGTAAAAGAGCTATGTGCTAGAAGAAAAGCCAAATTGCTTCTATTAAATAATACAAATAACGTTGAGAACATAATTAATTACAGAACATTATAAAAGAGAGTAAAACTAGCTGTCAAAAAATAAAAGAGTGATAATCTAGTAGAAAAAATATCAGAAATGGAAGAAAACTTCAAAAATAATAATAGCCATTAATGATTTAAACAATTCAGAGAATTAGAAGGAAAGAGGTACAATCATGTATTTTCTATGAAAAACTCTCAAGGGCAGCTAATGATGAAGACACAAGAATAATTTAACTATCTGGTGTTGTATTGTTATTTATAGTCATTGAATATGACCTGCGACCCTTGACATATTTCATATTAACTTCCTCTTGTAAATAAATATATATCTAGTTAGACGTGTTTTATTAATATATCAAATCTTCGTAGCACAAACTCGTAACTTAGCCATTCTTTGCATCCAGATCTATTCCGTTATAGTTAGAACAATAAACTCTCATAACATGGTGACAGCGGTAAAAAAACGAACGCCAGAATCAGACATTTAAAGCCTTTTAAAAAAAAAAGCACGTGTACGGAAAAAAATTTTTTAACAAATTTAAAAAAAATAATAATTATGGACGGAATAAGGACCCCGAGCATGGTATGGTCAGGAGACCTACCCCACGAATTAATGGCATTTAAACAATATGTTACATTAATATTCAAGGGCCCGTTATCAAAATTGAAAAGCGAAGAGAGGATGACATACGTCCTCATATGGATCGGTGAAGAAGGGCTGAGAATATATAACACGTGGAACAATGAAACCAAAACTCTAATCGAATTTTGGGGCCACCTGAGCGAGGTCCTAGAGCCAAGGTCTAACTACAGACTGGCCAGACTACTACTAGAAAAGATGAAACAAGCCAAAGACGAACTAGTAGACGAATACATGACTAAATGCATGCTCCAAGCGAAGAAATGCAAATTCCGTGATGAAACCGAGATAGAAACGCGCCTGATAGAGCAAATAATCAGAGGAGGCGCTCACGACAAAGTCAGGGAAGATATACTCTGCAAGGACAACACCCTAACACTCGACCAGGCCATGAAAATCGCCCGTACCTACGAAGCACTACAGAGCGAGCTCAAGGAGTTCAAAGCCGGCTCCAACACCCATATCGATCATATTAGTAATAGACTTAGTGAAAATAAACCTAAGACCGCATATCGGAAGACCAATAATCGCCTCGATAAATCACATAATGATAAGATTACTAATTATTATGTTACTTGTAAATATTGCGGCCTGAAACACACGGGTACCCAGTGCCCCGCCGCACAGTCCGAGTGTCGATTTTGTCACAAAATTGGTCACTGGGCTGCGGTGTGTCGCCAAAAATCTAAACCACTTTCTGCCCAGTACCATAATAACACAGGTCACGCCCGAAAACACGATCGCGGACACGACCGCACATACGATCGCGGACCCGACCGCACACACGACCGCTCATACGACCGCACGTTCGACGAGCTGAAATTCAACGACCTGAAACTCGACGAGATCGCAGCAGACCCGACAAGAGTACTGAACACCGTCCTACGCTTCACGCTGAGAGGGCTACCCGCGACCATGAAGGCGAAGGTAGACACAGGCGCGGAAGGAAACATCCTTCCACTACGTACGTATCTTCGAATGTATCCCGAGCACTGCAACAACGCACGACCAACGCTTGGTCACCTAAACCCAAGCCGAACCACGATGACCGTCTACAACGGAGACAAGATGGTCCACTACGGAACAATCGATATCGACATCACGCTAAAGAAAGTGACAACACGAGCTACCTTCTATGTAGCTGAGACACCAGGTCCGATAATACTGGGCCTACCATCAATAACCAAGATGAAGGTTATTACGATAAATAACGTCAAGACGAACAAGATCAAGACTTCAGACGACCTCGAGAACATGTACCCAGACCGATTCGAAGGGATCGGCAACTTCGAAGGCACTTACCACATAGTGACCGACCCCACGGTACCCCCAGTAATACACTCCCCGCGAAGACCCCCGATATCGATGGTACAAGAAATTAAAGATGAACTAGACCAGATGGAAGAAACCGGTGTGATCAAGAAAGTCACAGAACCAACAGAATGGGTCTCAAGCCTGGTATACGCACGGAAGCAATCAGGCAAGTTAAGGATATGCCTCGACCCACGCGACCTGAATAAGGCAATAATGAGACCCCACTACCCGACAAAGAACTTGGAAGACGTATCCTACAAACTCAAGGGTGCAAAAATATTTAGCAAACTAGACGCCCGCCAAGGTTATTGGGCAATACACCTAGACCACGAATCCAGCCTGAAGACTACGTTCAACATCCCACACGGAAGGTACCGATTCCTGAGGCTACCCTTCGGTTTAAACCTTAGCCAAGACGTCTTTCAACTCAAGATGGACATGATAATTGAAAACTGCCTTGGAACCCTCGGTATAGCCGACGACATAGCTGTATTCGGAAAGAACGAAGAAGAACACGACGCAAACCTCCACCACTTAATGACCCGCGCCCGAGAAGGAGGACTCATATTCAACAAAGAAAAGTGCACGATCAAACAGACCTCTATACACTTTTTTGGTCTCATATTCAACGAAACTGGAGCGAAACCAGACCCGGCAAGACTAGACGCGATAAGAGACATGAAATCACCAACGAACAAGACCCAACTACAAGAATTCCTGGGCATAGCCACATACATGAGCCCATTCGTACCAAACTTATCCACACACGCTGCGCCGCTACGAGACCTGCTCAAGAAAGAAACCGACTTCACCTGGACATCTTCCCATGAAAAGAAATTCGACGACATCAAGACCTTGATCTGCAGAGACAGCGAACTCACATACTTCGATCCCGCAAAAGAAATCGTCATCCAAGTAGATGCATCAGGAAGAGGCTTGGGAGCAGTACTGACCCAATCTGGGAAGCCCATAGCCTACGCCTCAAAATCACTCACCGAATGCGAACAGAGATACGCAAACATAGAACGCGAGATGCTCGCCGTTGTATTCGGATGTACCCGTTTCCATACTTACATATACGGAAAACGGTGCACCATCCAGTCAGACCATAAGCCGCTCTCGATGATAATCCTCAAGAATATCGCGAGCGCCCCCACTAGGCTTCAAAGAATGCTCCTCAGACTACAATCGTACGATATCGACATAGAATACATACCCGGAAAATGCCTACCACTACCCGATACACTCTCGCGACAACCACTGCCAGAGAATAACGAGATACTGTTCGACAAGCAGATATCTTACACCCGCTTCAGTGAACCCAGAATAACGCAAATCAAGAACGAAACAAAGAAAGAAAAAGAACTTCAAGAACTAAGCAGCATGATCATCAAAGTATGGCCCAATGAAAGGAGAGATATCCCCCAGACAATACGAGAATATTGGCCTTTCCGCGACGAGCTTACCATAGAGAACGGCATGATCATCAAAGGAAATCAAATACTGATCCCTACACATCTACGACCCGAGATATTAAAAGATCTACATATTCCACACCTAGGAATCGTAAAGACCAACCTACTCGCAAAGACCTGTATATATTGGCCAAGAATGAACAAAGACATACAAGACCTAACAGGAGAATGTAGCGAATGCCAGACCCACCAAAGAAAGCAGACCCCCGTAGCATTCGTCAACAGAAGATTACCAAGAGAACCATGGGAGGCGATTGCAGCCGATCTGTTCGAGCTCAACAAAGAAAATTACCTGCTAGTCGCCGACATCTATACCAAATTCCCAATCCTAAGGAAACTAAGAAGCACCCACAGCAGCAGTATCATCCAGACACTAAAGGAGATATTTTCAGAACACGGAATACCGAGACACTTCCATTCCGACAATGGACCACAATTCTCGGCAACATCCTTCGCACAATTCGCTGCGAGCTGGGGATTCCAGCACAATACCAGCTCACCACACTATCCACAAAGCAATGGATTCATTGAACGACAGATACAAACCATAAAGAGAATCCTGACAAAGAACTTGGAAGACGTATCCTACAAACTCAAGGGTGCAAAAATACTAATAATATAAATACAATAATAATAGAAATTCCGTCTGGAAATCACACTTTGAGAAACATATCAAAACACACAGTTTCCACATGATGAATATGCTTTGAAAGAGCTTGAGCCAGAGGCAGAAAACGTAACAGAACATATTCCGAACAAGAAGTGGAAAATTCCATCAAAAGGTTATCTAACAGAAAGGCGCCAGGAATTGATGAAATAACATCCGCATTAATTAAAGCAAGGAGTGATATTATGATTACAATACTGAAAATCTTGTTCAAACAAATAATCAAGACAGAGAAATCACCAGAAAACTTGTCTAAAATGATTATAACCCCAATTCATAAGAAAGGCGATACATTAAACGCAGAAAACTACAGAGCTATTGCATTATTATCAATACTAGGGAAAGTATTCTGTAAAATCCTGATGTGCAGATACTCACATATAATTGAAGAATAAATGAGTGACTCGCAATTCGGCTTCAGGCCAGGCAGAGGAACAATATATGCAATATTCATCATAAGGTAGATAATAGAGAAGGCAAGAGAACATCAAGTTCCGCTACATATCCACTTTATTGACTTTAAGGCCGCATTTGATACAATTATGAGAGAGGCACTTTGGAAAATGATGATCCAGATAGGCATGCCTCAGAAATATGTTGCGATAATAAAAAAACCTATATAACGATACAAACTGTGCAATAATTGCTGGTGGGCAACTAACAGATTGGTTCCCTTTTAACATGGGCGTGAGACAAGGATTCATCATTTCGCCGATTCTATTCAATATATTCCTATAACATGTAATGAAGGGCCTCACATGCTTAGATAGAAATCTCAGAATGAATGAATAAATGTCAATTGATATCAGGTACGCAGATGACACAACTTTAATATCGGCTGTTTTTGAAAAATTGCAAATAGCAACTTCAGAGCTAGAAAACGCTTGTCTTAAATGGAAATAATATTGTCCCCACAGTTAACCAGTTCACATTTTTGGGAAGCCTCGTCCCCAACTGTCCAGATGATATTTTGCAAAGAATTTCGATGGCGTCTCAGGCTTTTGGCAGATCGAGAGATACAATCTGGCTTCCAAAGGCGTATCTAAAAAAACTCAAGATTATACTCTACAAATCCCTCATTCTCCGAATAGCTATATACGGGTCAGAGACATGGACAATGAGGCAAAAAGAGATCAATTCCATACTGGTTTTCAAAATGAAGTATTTAAGAGCTATCCTGCGAGTTACAAGGAGTGACAGACTCAGTAATATAGAGATTCGAAAATCACTGAACGTAGTTGAAACTATAGAAGAGGTAATTGTGATAAGACAACTTCGTTGGTTTGGTCATATAACAAGAATCCGAGATATGATTAATACTAGCTACAAGTTGAACTTCACAAATCCAATACAAAGAGGACGTCCATTAAAGAGATGGTCGGATGGCATGAGAGGGAATAGTGGCATTCCACTTCTGACCTTGAAAAGAAGGGCAGCAGACCGAGAGGCCTACAAAAATCAAGAGTATATGTGTTCTACAAGGGGACGCCAAGTACTATGCAACTAAGTCAGTAAGTCAAGAATATATTGATTAAATCAATGACAAATTTAATTGGGAATGATTCCACAAATATTATATTGAAGTATACTGCTTATAAGCATATTCACTTATTACTGATGGAACTGCAGTAAAGTCATGGAATCTTATCGGTTTATGGACATTATATACAAAATACAAAATAAAGATATAAGGTATAACAATTTAAGTATAAATATATTTTAATAATATTATATTATGTCATATGGGATCCGATGTGCCTTGTAAATACGACATCGCGTTGTTTACACAAATCAAGTATTTCCTGGAAATCAAGTATATGCATATAAGAATATAATGTATAGGAACATGTTTATAACAACCGAGTATCAATATTGCGGAAATTTATAACTACTGCGGAAATATATATGTTTATAACAACAAGTAGTATTTCATCAAATTTGACTAAATCTGCAAATAGATATCAAGAATTAAAGTCAATAGCAAAAATTATTAATCTTTGTATTAGAAAAATACCACAAATATTTGAAATAAGATGGAGTGAACTTATTATCAATTATTAGAGAGTATGTTGGTGTCAAGGCATGCTTTAATACAATATTTTCAAAAATCAGAATGATTTGCATCACATATTAGTAATGTTAATAATTTACATTTAATTTTCTTTACAACAGATTTATTGATTTTATTTTCACGATATCAAAATATTTACAATCGGATTCAACGACAATTTGTGATATAGTCAAGCAGCCACATATTAGATTCGTTAGTATTTATATGTATTATGAATTAATACTTGTTTATATTTTATTCAATAGGTTAAAGCTTAATAGTCTGATAGAACGGATTTAGTATGTGGTTGGATTTCGCAATATAAATACGACATTATTATAAACGATGGTCATTATAGTTTATGATGCTTTATAAACTATAATGACCATCATTTATAAAGCATCAATCTAAACATCTGAGAAAACTAAATATAAAATAAAATGTATAATTTATAGAAAAAAGAACCTATGATATAATAAAAACAAAACTTGTCAATTCATTGGTGAATTATCTCTAAAAGAGATTTTCTACAAAAGAATTGTTTTCTCTAAATTAACAAATTTTATATAATTAAAAGAAGATACAAATATAAAAGAGATACATTATTTGAACAGTTCTTATCTAGCTAGCAATTATATATTGCATATCAATAGTTGATTTTAAATTGTGACATCGACAACTTGAGGAAATACAAATTGAACATACTGGTAATAAATCTATATAGGTAAATATACTAATATACTTTTTTGTTAAATAATATAAACAAATAATTTAATAATACTTATATACTAATATTGGATGGAAGATATGAGTGTTGTAGCAAAGCGAGATACGATAATATTATGCGCTACATACAATTTTCATTATGGCATAGAGCTGACGTAGAATGTATTATGTCAACAAGTAATTATTTAAATCTATTCATGGAAGCTCTACGAATATTATTACTGAAAATATTAAATTATTTATATATTACAATATGCTTGATATAGAAGATTGGGATCAGATCTCGAGACCAGCTATTAAATAATGGATGCACAAAAGAATAGCTTTAAAGCACCGGCATTCAGATAGGGTACAAATAAAATAACAATCTATGAATATTATTATTGATGATAAATTGTTTACTTTCACTTCTTCAATTAATCTTCTCAGTGCAAGCAGAGGAAAGTGGACACCTAATACGGAAACTTTAACAATAAATGGTCTTAACATTTTATGACTCATTATTTTTATTCAAAAATTACAATATATTAATATTATATGATTATAGATATTATTGTAATTTTAAAATTTTATTTAATCTTTTAATTCCATAGATAATGGGGGTGTCCGTATTCGGTACCCATGTCCGAATACGGACACCCTGTGTTATAATACGGACACCCTATATACCACTAGATAAACTATATATTATTGATGAATCAATCAGACAAATTACAATTACCTTATTTATAATTAATTTTATAAAAAATATATTGTAATTTAATTAGTTAATAATTTATTTATTTTTTATTATTTTTTAATTAATAATACAATTTAAGTATCTAAATAATATTTTTTTTATAATTATCTTTATTGGTAGTATTAATATTATAACGCACGCGATTTTTATGAAAATCAGAATTGTTCACACGCTGCGCGCTGATTGGTTATAGGGTGTCCGTATTAAGATATTTAGAGTGTCCGTATTAGGAACTTATATGAACTCTAGATATATGCTTATAACTTAATGAATATTTGATAACAAATATAGAAATTATATATTTTATTTTTTAATAATATAGTGTTATATTTTATATCGATACATTTGTATAATCTTGAGAAGGTTTTAAGTTGACATTTTTTTTCATAAATTTAAAACGTAATAAAAAAATCAGTTTATTGGATAAATATTTATTATTAGCAATATTTTGAATAATTAAAAAATAAAAAATACTTTTTTAAACTATTTTTATAATTATGAA
Source organism: Osedax fenrisi (assembly GCA_964019155.1). Classification (NCBI taxonomy): domain Eukaryota; kingdom Metazoa; phylum Annelida; class Polychaeta; order Sabellida; family Siboglinidae; genus Osedax; species Osedax fenrisi. The sequence goes on along the minus strand of OZ025239.1, from coordinate 67,158,537 downwards.
TATTTTATTCATTAAACATTTATATTAGGATATATGGTTTCTGAGATACAGAGAGTGTCCGTATTCGGGCACTTTCCTTATTCGGTTACTTTCCCCTATAAACAATTTAAATTATATTATCCAATAATTATATAATTCTTAGATCATAAAGTTTCTATGTAAGTTTATGTTAATAAATTATACCTATATATTTATGTATTGTATGATTTCGCGACCTTGTTAAACTCATATTATGATACATTTTAAAAACAATTGTAAACGTTTACAATTGTGTAAACTTAATGATTAATCATATTTGATTATCTATAAATTTATATACTAATAATAAACAAAAGTTCGCTAATCAAACATGTTATTCAAACAATTCTAACATAAAATGGTGGTATATATGGGTACACATGTTACGGTACACGTATGTCGCTATATGGTAGCCTACCAACTCGACAAATATAGAAAACCTATTTATATTTAAAATTTACCAAAAGTATATATTTCTTTGATTATAAAAATATCTATGATATGATCAAGCTACCTATTTAAGCTACATATACGATAACAATTTACGTACCATTAAGTTATGAGATTAAGGTGCTATATGTGTAGTTATTTGATATTATTGCGGTGATAACATATCAAAAAGATTGCTATTAAGGTAGGATATTTAGGACACCTATTGAAACCTATTGCAACATATATGTTCATTCCTTCGAAATGAATAGATACAATTCGTAGTAATAGGATATCAGATAACATGCAAACAAATCATATATTACTATTATATTATTTAAACTAATGATTTAGTAAAATAATAAAGAGTAAACTATATAAGATGTAACTATATTTTGATTATTAACCATTAAAGTTCAAAGTATATTTAATCTTGCGAACAAATAATGTAATATTTTGAAATATGTAGACCTACATATATGTCTATAGACATATTACTAAATATTTTTCCGAACATTCGGGAAAAATCTTAGGTATTATTATATAGAATATTAACAAGTTTATATATATATATATCTTTTCGTAGTTGTATCCTAATCATATTAGATGAATATTTAGATACCTTACTTTAAATATATTACAACACGAGAATTTTGCATTGTTGTATTTGTTCTATAGAGTTTAGTAGTGATCTAATGAAAATTAGACTGTTCATAATATTAGCGAATCGTCCATTTAATAATTGGTATCCAGGTGTATACACATTCTATAGAATGACTGTTTACTGAAACAATAGGCATTCTTCTATATCATACAATCAATTCTACGGATGTAAATATGAATACATTTATCTAAATATAAATATGTTTATTATATCATAAACTTTGATAATATATAAACACAAATTTTACTTGACTTCAATATAATAGTTTTAATACCAAAGTATAATGATAAATATATTATAATACTCTTTAAAGTTCATAAATATTCTTTTGCATATTATTAAAAAGTGAGCCATTTTTAAAAAATCGTATTTACCCAAGTACAGTTGTAAGAGAAATAAGAGATTATATTTCAAATTAAATTCATAATTGACGATTTTAAATTATTAAACTTAATTTAAATCATACAATAAAGAGATTTTTCAGATATTCTGATGTGAAATGAGATTTAAGATAATGATCTGTTATTATGGGGAATTTTAAGTCACCTAGTATAATCAAGTTATCTGAATGAATATAATAAATTAATCATTCATAAAACCATTAACATTATTTGTAGGTGTTAGATATATAATAATGTATTCTATAATATTGATGGGTATGCGAAGCGACTAAATGTATATTTGCCTGAGTTGAATGAAATGTATGGCTTAGTAATTTATATTTAGTGATCTAGATAAGGGCAATACCACCTGCACCTCCACCACCATTTGCACTTGCACCTCCGCCTCAACTTCCACGTTTCGAATTAGTTCTATTAAGATGTAATAGATCATAAATTAGTGTAATAAGTTAGTTAACTACAGCAGTATCGATATTAATCAGCCAAGTTTCAGTTATAGCTATGAAGTGAAAGTCACTGAAGTATTGCATTGAAATATGATGTATTCATAACAACTCGTGACCGTTGCTTAGCACAGATGATCGACACCAGGAAGGTGTACACGATATAAAGTTATCACCAATAGTTAAGTTCGTATCAGTAATAGTAACCTATTACTTATATCAAGTCCTACTATTGTTAGTAATATTACTAATATATATTGGATTCCTTACAATACATATCTATTTACACCAACTAGATAGCCATTTATCATAAGGGTACACTGTTTACTCTACCAATCAATACATGCATTAGGATAACATCAAGATGAATTAACATCAACAATATGAGAACGAAGTTGGTATGAATTGGAATATTTATTGAAAACACATGTATCCGTAAGAGATGATTTATAGGTATATACATTATAGTGGTAAATGCCTATAGTTTGAAGAGTATCTAAATAAAGGAAATTTATAATATATAATAAATTTAAATTAACTGAATAGAGCATACTATGTTTTTTGAAGAGAGAATCAAAAATCTAAGTAGACGATAGGGTTCGATTAACAAAATTAAAACGAAAATAAAGTTAGTAGGTATGTTAGTAGCCTAATATAGTTTGGATCAATATCTAGATATTCAAACAATTCGTTCAGATAAGTAATGTAAGACTTGTGGATGGTATATATATAATATAATATGTAATAGATATATTATATAATTATATAATTGGATAGTTAGAGTTTGAGGTTTTTATTTAGGTATGGAAGATTTAAAAATATAAATATTTAGAGGTAGTTAATTACTAGTGTCGGGAGAGATGATCTTGAATTATATCTAAACAAGTGTAGAGTAGTCATTAATATAGTATATGGTATTTATTGGGTAGCTCAGATATAACATTTCTAAGTAAGCTACATTAATTTTATACAGAGGTAAAATTATTAATAATATTAGCATTATCAATGAGATATTTATATAAATTTGAATGATTGTATGTAATAATGTAACTTATTAGGATACTTTAAATAAACTCGAAGTCATATTCAGAGGGCTCGTGGACTTCCATAGCATTTCTGAGACTCGATATCCTCGCATACATACGTAGTGACGATCCCTGCCTCAATAGTAGTGGTAGGTAATGCAGATGTCATCATGTTTCATACTCCGCGTACAATTCTTCTGATGCGTCTCAGTCATTTCTAGAACCAGAGGTTGAAGAAAGGTAGACACAATTATCCTAGTATACGGTCCGTATAATACGCATATTCTATGTTAAACCTTGTAGAGGATGAAGGTAGATTTGACTACCCACACTGTATGTCCTACGATGATCTACAGTAGGTCCTACAGTCTACCTATGCATAGCGCATACTTTCAAGGGATAACCTCGTGAGAAGATCATTATCGAATATAATATGTACACAGTTATATATTAAAATTAATTACTGTATAAAATATACAGTGTATATAAATAATATTAATAACATATTATATCGAATATTCTATATAAATATATATATAGGCGATATATGTTTAAAAGTCCTAGTGAGATATACATATAGCTATACTAGTATCATTGTTGTGCCGGCCCGTACCAATATCCGCAGCAGTAGAAGCGGTAGAATCTTCGGGTTTTATCGATTCGGCTTATATCATGCGGCTAACTTAGAACTGGTACGGACTAAGGGAATTGTCTAATTAAAACAAAACATTGCGATGGCCGTCACCTGGTGATGACGCAATGTGATTTATTCCCAGTGCTCTGAATGTCAAAGTGAATAAATTTTAAACAAACGCGGTTAAACGACGGGAGTTAATATGACTTTTTAATTAGATATATATATATATATATATATATATATATATATATATATATATACATATATAATATTATGTACAATGAGAATTGTTAATTTAGAAATGTGATTTAATTTATAATAATACATAATAAAGAACGTCCGTCGGACGTCGTCAATACGCTACGAATGCTAGAATATGAATTAAATTAATGTTAATATGAATATAAATTATAATATTAGTATACAAATATAATATCTATAATATAAATTAAAAATTAAAAATTCGACGAGGACGGGATTCGAACCCGCGCGGGCAGAGCCCAATGGATTAGCAGTCCATCGCCTTAACCACTCGGCCACCTCGTCTATTTATAGAATATAAATAATAGAATTTACTTTTAAACAATATTATTTTAATTTTTAAATATTTTTAGATACATTTTTTTAATAGTATCATTATTATTGCTCGGTATGATTTTATCCCTTAATTCAACCAGGTCATTGATTCAATATAATATTGAAAATATTATATTGGAATAAAATATATAAATATTAATATATTTAATATATATAATAAAATATTATATTGGTATAACAGTGTAACACTGAGTGTTATCAAAGATTTTCCGAAGGAAAGATATAACACTTACGCGAAATCGTGTAATTCGAATTTGTATACAAAATACCCTGGTGCCACCTATAACGGGTTACTTTTAGGAACTATGCGTTGTTTATAATGTAAATTCGTATTTAACTATACACTTTTAAAATGTTAAATAATATCATATTATAGATCATATAGCATATTCATATTCATATAGCATCATCATATAGCATATTAAATATGCTTTAAATTAATATTGATATGATGAAAACTAAGTGTTCATTACTAATATATAACAAACAAATGTGATATTTATGTTTTAAATGCTATAAGTATATATTTAGTAAGTAAAAGTTAATTTATATTGCATGTAATTTAATAGAGAAATGAAAACATTGTTGTATGCAAACAGAGCCGAACCTAAATCTATTTCAGTGATTTCGATACTGCTGCTAGCAGCGGCTGGGGATATTACTAAATTACGTTGCATGCATAGGGAGTGTTATATCTTTGCTTCGCAAAATCTTTGGTGTTATACTATAACACCCAGCTAATAGTAATAGCCTCATAATAGCAGCATAACAGCATATTTAATAGCTTAAAATGTTTACATTGCGCTATTATGCTGCTGTTATATCCCAGCAAACACACAGAGTCTAAATAGAGTCAAAAAAACGAAAAGAGTCTAAATAGAGAGAAAAAATATTATGGTCTAAATAGAGTTAAAATAGAGGACATTAATTTGAATTTTACTTCCGATAAATGTTAAAAATAACAGTATAGTCAAAATAGAGTCTAAATAGAGGAAAAAATAGTATGGTCTAAATAGAGTTAAAATAGAGTCTAAATATAAGCTAAATAGAGTATACAATAAAAATATAAGCTAAATATACACTAAATAGAGTTTAAAATCAATTGATTTTAATACAAATATAAGCTAAATAGAGTCAAAATAGAAGCCAAATTAGAGTCAAAATAGAGTCTCGTTGTTAACATCTTTAGAGTCTAAATAGAGGTAATTGCCTCTAATGTGTTTGCTGGGATGATATCATAACATAAATGTTATGTTGTCATTAAATGTCTATTATACTGCTCTTACTTTGTCATGCTATTATCATAATAATTATACTACTGTTATGTTTCTATTTAAAGTCTATTATGCTATTATTATGCTGCTATTAATTTAAAAAGTATATTATGCTGCTATTATGTTGCTATTCTAATAATATTTTGAAAATATCTGTATTAAGTTAATTATCTTAATACATTATTAAGTTAATATATTAATGTTATGTTATTACGAGGGTTTGGGTGTATCATCGTTAGGGTTACATAGATACATATATGTATACTTTAGTGAGAATTAATTCATGTATAGGATCCTAGTATTCATAATAATATAATTCCCCACACCATTCCCTCGTAAATAACCGTAGTGGGCGACGCCCACTGGGCGTTTCCATCCCTCTATCGGTAGGTGGAGCACTTCCGGTGGTTTGTTTACACATTCCGTAGTATACTACTAGTTCTATAGAACCGCTGAACCTTGTCCGGGTATGAGAGGATATACGTCAGAGTTATATTGAAATCGTGACGTCATTACTTGGAAGTAGGTACCTATAGGTACAATGTATACATTGTTTTTATTAATATATACAGAAGCAATAATTGTTGCATGGTATACAATGGATATATATATATATATATATATATATATATAAATAAATACGTGTAAACAAATCATTTGTAATCAACTGGAGAAATCTCAAGATTGACTGCTTTATATTCGCAATGAACATGCCTACGAATAAGTTGTCCTATTATAACACGATTCGCATCTAGAAGGTACTATCTACACAGGTATACTATATATTATGTATTTTATTAATACTCTATATAGAAGTTAAATATATACCTATAATATATTAACTATAAAAGTAAAAGATATATTACTAATATATTACTACTCGTTTATTACATTTAAATTGTTAGTGAGTTGATATTGCTCTTATATGTATATGTGTTCATACTTTAGAAACAATAATATTTATATATATATATATATATTATATAATATATATATATACATATATATATATATATGTTATAGAGTGATTCATGATAATATAAACCTAGACACACGTATATTGCAATTAAAACCATACTGATGCATTCGTTATGTACACGACCACTATATTTTGTTCGAGAAACACACTAATGCATTCGGGTTATGTACACAGCCACTATGCTTTATTAGAGAAACGCACTGATGTGTAACCGAAATCATTAAACGTATTCTATTATAATTCGCCTGCATCAGTTACACATCAGACATTACTAGTGTACGTTTATTCTTGATATCATATTATACGAGATTCGTCGAACCCAGATATACGGTTATTATTATTATTATTATTATTATGATTATTATTACTATATGTTATTCCCTATATCAGGTTGATCTAATTGAAATAAAGTTGAGTAATATAAACACACTTGTGGCTCATTTGTGTAAACATAACGAGACGACGCATTGATAAAAGTGCTCGTACAACATTGGTGACAGCGGCTACTATTATCTCAACTGTAGACAACCGTGTATCGACGCCACGAGAAACCCGGAAGGACAACTGATACCCGGTAAAGCAGACGCCACGAGAAACCCGGAAGTACCAATCGGTACCCGGTATCATACGTTAGTGTATTTATTGAGTGCGTGATTGTGGTATCTAAGTGCAATATAAGTGGACTTTTTCAGTGACCTATTTACATTTTTTTTTTTGTGCTTTTGTAACTAAAACTATCATGACCGAGGTAGATAAGGATACCAAACCTGTAGGGAGGCCACCTAAGAGGGATTCGAGTTATGTAAAATTGTCAAATTTTAGTGATGGCATAGATGTGAATGAGTGGATAAATATGGCGGATGAATGCGTAAGCTTATTAGGATTTAAAGGGGAGGAGGCAACTGGATTTATACTTTACCACATACGGGGGGGGGCGCTAAGTTAGAATTGTCAATGCTAGGCGAGGCTCTATTAAGTAAGCAAGCGATATTTAAGGGTTTGAGGAATAGGTGTAAGCAGAAGAGGGCACGAGAGGAGGGTTAAGAGTAATGGTAGTAAGGAGACAAGGGGAAGATGAGAGCATTACTTCTTTAGCAGGTGATATTTTAAGATTAGGAGTAGAGTTAAAGGAGGATGTGGATGGTTGGGAATCGTTGATGGTAGACACATTCAAAAGTAATGTATGGGATAGGAGTCTAAGAAGGGAGTTACTAGTGACTGGGGAGCTTAAGACATCCAGCCAGGTACGGGAGAGGGCACGACTGTTCGAGTCACTTAGGGAGGAGGGAAGTGGGGAATATGAGGTTCGGGCGGTAAAGGTAGATAGAGTAGATAGTACAGATAGAGATGAAATTAAAAGGTTGGGGAATCAAGTTAGAGAACTAGAGTATAGGTTAAGGGAGAGTGGTGGTAGACAGGTAGAGAGACATGGGCAAGTAGGTAGACCGATGGTTAGATGTTATCGGTGTGGTAAGATAGGACATATTTCGAGATGGTGTAAAACGGAAACCCATTTAAATGGCAACCCATCTCAGTAGGTCAGGTTACGGGGATGGAGAATAGGTCGAATTCCTGGTTAATAGGTGGTTGTCCGCGAGCAGGGGTTAAGATTAGTGTAGGGACGAGAGTGAGGGTAGTACAGTTTTTAGTTGACACGGGAAGTCAGGTATCAATAATTCCATATAGAATAGTTAAGGAGTTAGGGCTAGAGGTAATAGAATCCCCACAGCTAAGGTTAAAGGCAGCTAATGGCATAGGAGTACATAATTATGGCAATGTCATGGTAGATATAGAGCTATGGGGAAAGGTATTAAAAGGAGTAGGATTGGTAGTTACGAAAACAGACGGTGTATGTATATTAGGGATGAATATTCTTGCAATGATCGAGTATAGTAACTGGGAATTAGGTAGTAATCAAGTAGTAGTTGAATGTGATAAGGGTCTAGATATACATATTGGGTGCGATATAAGAAGTAGAAGGAAGGGGATCAAAGGCCTGATTGATCGCTATCGGGACTTATTTGTGAGGAAAGGTAGTCAGTTAGGGTGTGCTAATGTAGAGACCCATAAAATATGGACAGTTGACGAAGTTCCAGTAGCTCAACCATATAGAAGGGTAGTACCGACGGAGGTTGGACCGGTAAAAATGCAAATAGAGGAATGGTGTAGAGATGGAGTTATAGTTAAGTCAAAGAGCGCATATGCCAGTCCTTTAGTAGTCGTAAAAAAAAGTAATGGGGATCTTAGACTTTGCGTGGACTATCGTAAATTAAATGCTAAAACTGTAAGGGATGCATATCCCATCCCAAGGGTAGATGATTCATTGGAATCTTTAGAAGGTGCTAACATATTTTCATGCTTTGCCCTTAAATCAGCTTATACGCAAGTAAGATTAGATGTGAAACACCAACATAAAACGGCATTTAGTTCGCTATGGGGCCTATATGAATTCACTATTCGGTTTGGTTAACGCACCCTCGACTTTCCAAAGAATCATGTCTAATTTATTTAGGGATGAGATATTTAAGTTTATGGTGTGCTACCTAGATGATGTTGTGGTATATTCTAAAACATACGAAGAGCATGTAGAACATGTAGAGATAATATTGAAACGATTAGAAAAGGTGGGACTACGGCTTAATAGTAGTAAGTGTAATCTGTTTATGAAGGAGATTACATTCCTGGGTATGAATATTTCGGAAAATGGGATTAGGACTAATCAGGAGAAAACACGGGCTATTAGTGAGTGGCCTAGGCCAAGGAATTTAAAAGAATTAAGATCTTTTCTAGGAGTAGGGTCTTATTATAGGAAATTTATTAAGGGATATTCAACATTAGTGTCACCATTAACGTTATTAACTAAGTCTGGAGAGGGGAAGGGTAGGATTTCTAAGAGGAGAAGTAGGAGAATTAATTTAGAATGGAATGATGAGTGTGAGGTGGCCATGAAATCTTTAAAATCAAAGATTATAGAGGCACCGGTACTAAGTTTACCAAAATATGGGTTTCCCTTTATTTTAGAGACCGATGCCTCAGACGTTGGTCTGGGGGCCGTGTTAAGTCAGAGAATAGATGGTAAATTACGAACAATAGCATTCGCGAGTAGAACTCTTAGTACAGGGGAGAAAAATAAAGCTAATTACTCTTCAAAAAAACTAGAGTTTATAGCGATAGTTTTGGCAGTATCTGATCAATTCAGACATTATTTAATGGGATCCAAGTGCACTGTATATACGGATAATAGTGCTGTGGCGTATATATCAAGGAAAGGGGAGTTGACAGCATTAGAGCATAGATGGGTAGCTCGATTGGCACCGTTTGACTTAGATATAAAGTATAGAGCAGGAAGCTTAAATAGGTGGCCGACGCATTGTCTAGGAAACGAAGTAGTGAAGTAGAAGGGGAGGATATTATGATATTATATGAAGATGACCTAGAGGTTACTGAGGTTAAGGAAGTACAGGATATCAGCAAAGAAGAGTTAAGGAAATATCAGTTAGAAGAGAGAGACTTAAGTAAGATTATAGGAGAATTAGAGTCGGGACATCCGAAAGGACACTATAGAATAATAGATGGTATATTATACATGGGTAGAGAGAATGGTAATGATGTTCTAGTAGTGCCAAGGGTAATGATTAAAGAAATATTAGTAGGATTACATGATAAGAATGGGCATCAGGGGATAGACCGTACTGTTTCTCTGATAAATAGTAGATATACATGGACAGGTAGATATAAAGATGTAAAGGAATATATACTAAAGTGTGAAGTATGTCAGATATCGAAGCAAGGTAGAATACCTAGAGTAGAGATGGGATCACTAGTGGCATCTAGACCTCTAGAATTAGTATTTCTAGATTTTGTGGGATTAGATAAGGCTTCAGATGGAAGGGATAGCGTCTTGGTTATTACCGACGCATATACAAAATTAACAAAGGCAGTACCCACTAGGAACCAATTGGCCGTAACAGTAGCAAAGATATTGATGAATGATTGGATTTTCTGCTATGGGATCCCATTAAGGATACATACGGACCAGGGGAGGAATTTCCAATCAGAAGTAGTTCGAGAGATTTGCAAATTAGTTGGTATAAGACAGAGTAGGACAAGTCCATATCATCCGGAGGGTAATGGTCAATGCGAGCGAATGAATAGGTCAATAATTACTATGTTAATGACTCTTGGTAGCGAGGACAAAAGTAAATGGCCAATACATATACCGAAATTAATTCATGCTTATAACTGCACTCCGCATAAAACCACAGGGTTTTCACCATTCTTTCTGATGTTTGGCCGGGAGGAAAATCTACCTGTAGACACACAGATGGGTTTAAGTAGGAGAAATGTAGAAAGTGATTGGGTTTGGGAGACGAGTAAAAAGATGGGTGAAATTAACCGGCGGGTTCTCAAATTACTAGGGGAAACTAATAGAGGTAAGAAGGAATCGAGTGATGATCTCGAAGTTGGGTGTGAGGTATTGGTAAAAAATAGAGTATTAGGCAGGCGAAAATTAGCGAATATTTGGGGCGATGTAAGTTGGACGGTAGAAGGTAAAGTAAGAGATACGTCTGCATATATGATAAAGAGAGGGGGGTTAAAAAGGGTTGAGAACTGAAGGAATTTAAGAAAGGTTACATTTAAGTAGAGTTATTTGAAAATTTTGGGGCAAAATTTATTTTGGAGTAGGGGTGGATGTTATAGAGTGATTCATGATAATATAAACCTAGACACACGTATATTGCAATTAAAACCATAATGATGCATTCGTTATGTACACGACCACTATATTGTGTTCGAGAAACACACTAATGCATTCGGGTTATGTGCACGGCCACTATGCTTTGTTAGAGAAACGCACTGTTGTGTAACCGAAATCATTAAACGTATTGTGTTATAATTCGCCTGCATCAGTTACACATCAGACATTACTAGTGTACGTTTATTCTTGATATCATATTATACGAGATTCGTCGAACCCAGATATACGGTTATTATTATTATTATTATTATTATGATTATTATTACTATATGTTATTCCCTATATCAGGTTGATCTAATTGAAATAAAGTTGAGTAATATAAACACACTTGTGGATCATTTGTGTAAACATAACGAGACGACGCATTGATAAAAGTGCTCGTACAACATATATATATATATATATATATATATATATATATTACTAGAGTTTAAGGATGTAGTATGGGAAGTAGGTGAGGGATTTGGTGATGATATGATATGTAGCGTTTGCGAGGTTATAACAAATAATAGTGCATTATCTTATATTTATCTACTAAGAAACTTAGTGCTGTAGAGCAAATAGGTATGAATAAGTTAGCACCATATAAACTTACGTTTAAATTTAGACCAGGGAAAGAGAATAGTAGAGCAGATGCGTTGCCTATAGGCTAATACCCGTAGATGGGGTTAAGTGTAAGGAGGATGATAGAGTTGGTTTAGCAGCAATAGAAGTTGATACGGATGATGTAGGAATGCGATTATTTGATGCTATAGATAAGGATGAGTTCAGTAGTATACAGAGGGAGGATCCAGTATTATGGGTGATAATTGATCGTGTTAGAGTGGAATAGGACATACTTTAAGTAAAGTACTGATAGTTGGAGTATTGAAGGAAAGAAAAAAATCCAGGGAATAGATGGACATATATACCCTATAGAGTGATGGTACTGAAATCATGAGTAGAGCTCTACTGCCTATAGGCATTATTGAAGGGTAATAATTCATGATAATAACGGGCATCAAGGATTTGATAGAGCTATTGCACGCGTTAATTTGAATTTAATTGGCCGGGGAAGTACATGGATGTTAGAAGTCATATAAGTTCGTATACGAAGTATGTAATATGTGTAAATTGGGAGATGGAAAGGTCGAAATAGGAAGGTTAAGAGCAGATAAACCTTTAGATGTAATATGTATCGAGTGTTTAACAGTAGACAAGTCAATATATGACAGGGAACAATATATGTCAGGAACATATATGTTAGTTATTACAGATTGTTTTTCACAATTTTCAAAAGCAATACCGACTATAATCTTTAGGAAATTCCTATTAGTAATCAGTTAGCAATAACTGTTGCGAAATATTAATGAATGAATGTATTTTTCATGTTGGTATACCGAATAGAATACATTCGGATATATGTATGTAGACATTTTGTGTCTGCGGTAATTAGATAAATATGTAGAGGTGTTGATAGTAAATGTAGTACAACGACGAAATACAATCCTATGGAAAATGGTCAAGTCGAATGGTTCAATATAACACTATTGGAGTTGACTGGAACGATATCTAAGGAGGGTTAAATGACCAATACATTTGAATACATTTATACATTCCTATAATATAATGCCGCATACATCGTCAGGTTATAGCCCGTTTTATTTAATTTTCAATAGCGAAGATAGGATACGAACTGAGAAAACTTTAGTAAGAAAAGGGGTAATGACGAAATATTTGATCAGAGATGTAAATAAGAAATATAGGGAAGTTCGAAACAAGGAATAAATCATTAGAAGAGGCGTAGAATAGAATGCTTGGATATCATGATATTGGTAAAGCGATATCGTTAAAGTTAGAAAGTGGGGATTTGGTGAGGATTAAAGAGAGAATGTCATGTCGAAGAAAATAATCTATAATATGGTCACAGAAAATGTGGAGGGTAGTCCGACAATTTGAGAATATTGAATCGTATGAGATTAAATGGGGTAACGATCTTAGGATATATCATTACAATATATTGCACAGAATGAATCTAAAACGTAGTGAGTTAAATATATAACGTAAATGTTATATATTATATTTTTTAAATTAGAGGGGTATAGCCCAATATATATATATATATATATGATGATAAGGTGATGATAAGGTTTATTAGCACTTATCATAGGTGTGGCCACCCCTCGTAGGTGCATATAACAATATAGAACGAAAACAATAAATAGATAAATAAATAAACAAAACGATAAAATAATATAATTTATAAAAATAGTAATATTGTATGATTAAATAAGTGAATATATTACATCGATGATATGTAAGCTTTGAGGTGTGTAATAAAGGACGGATGTGAATGGATTGATCTAATAGAGGCAGGGAGGGAATTCCATAGGGATGGAACCATATAACTGAAGGCGCGTTTATGGTATTTCAGGTATGAGACACGAGGGCAAATTAGGGAAATGTCAGCATTTGATCGTAAGGAAGTCAGTGGGCGTCTTAGAGTTATATATATATATATATATATATATATATATATATATATATATATACATATATATATATGTATGCTACATAATGTAGCAGACTAATGTCTTCTATATTTGTAATGTAGTTGTTATTAAGTGTATATTATATATTTTTAATTAATTATTTTTGGTTTTATATTATGTAATAATTATAAAAGTATAAATGTGTGTTGTCGTATATATTGATTTTTGTTTTTTTTTTTTTATTTTTAGATAGTTCTTTTTTTGGTTTTATATTATGCACTAATTATAAAAGTATAAATGTGTTTTTATATATATATATATATATATTTCAACCACTCAGTATTACATATATATAATTAGTAATGGACACTATACATTATAAGTATATTGTTATATAGACTGAACTATAGTATACTGTGTACACTGTACTGTGTACACTGTACAATGTACAGTGTACATGTACAGTATACAATGTATGATGTACAGTGTACACTGTAAATGCGAGCCCATGTAGGACCTACATTGTAGGTGTGTATGTGTGGCTTGGGTTACATTAATAAGTATAATACTAATGATGCTCCATCATATTATACATATATACATATAAGTATGTATGCGTACATCCCTATATATGTAAGTGATACGACACAACCACTTCAGCCCTACCACTTTAAGGATACGGTCGCATGCTTCAACCCGATACGACACTGACATCTAGTGATTCTTTCTCGCATCGTTCCTCGGCATCCCGCCATCTAAGCTAGACGAACACAACTAACTATAGTCATTACCTTATAAGGTTAGATACGCCGTTACGTCATCGCCATAGGTTATTACGTCATCGTACGTGCATGACGTAACGTTTGCGCACGACCGCGTACGAGTGTGGCTGTCATATATCGCAGTAGTCCGGCAATTCATAATCATATATTTACATATATACTATTAGATTAGACGTTTAAATTAATATAACATTATTATACGATGTATACATCGTATAATAATATAAATATCTATAGATATTAAGGTGCTTTCACAGCAACAAAACCTGCCCGATTTGTATAGCCCGATATCGTCGAGTATAAAAAGAGGCCAGTTTCGGTTTGAACGGCTCTACAGTATACATTACATATTCAAATTTGAATTTCCCGATATCGGGTACATTTTTAAAAAGAATAAATAATAAATCATTGAATAACAATAGGTATAGACCTATATACTATATATATAACACCCTAGTCTGGTCTAAAACATTCTCTCTGTTGTTGTGCAATCCTATTTATCGCATAGGATTATTAACATTTATCATTATTTTATCATCACATAATTTCCATTAGATATGATGTATTTATGTTGTAATACAATGTTGATTAATAATAAAATTAAAAACACCGAATAAACTATAATATTTATAAAAATACAATAACAGGTATTAGGGGAAAGTAACCTAATACGACATGTTAACAATAAATGGTCTTAAAGGGCCCTTACTTCTAAAATTATTCTAAAATTACAAATATTAATATTATATGATTATAGATATTATTATGATTTTAAAATTTTATTTAATCTTTTTATAAAATAGATAACGGGGGTATCCGTATTCGGTACCCATGTCCGAATACGGACACCCTATATACCACTAAATAAACTATATAGTATTGATGAATCAATGAGACAAATCAAAATTACATTATTTATAATTAATTTTATGAACAATTTAATTAGTTACTAATTTATTTATTTTTATTATTTTTTAATTAATAATACAATTTAAATATCTAAATAATACACCTTTTAGATTTAGCTTCATTTGTGGTATTAATATTATAACGCATGCGATTTTTATGAAAATCAGAATTGTTCAATCGCTGCGTGCTGATTTGATATAGGGTGTTCGTATTAATACATCTACAGTGTCCTTATTAGGGACTTATATGACCTCTAGATATATATATATATATATATATATATATATATATATATATATATATATCTTATAGCATATATGCTTATGCTTAGTTACATGATAATTTTCATTATATTTTATTATATATTTATCATATATATGTAAACAGTAAGTCATAAGGTTAAATACCTCGAAAATCTTCTGAAAATTGTATTTGTCCTTTTATTGTTTTTTTATCTCTTGCAATGATTGCTATAATAATAAAATGTATCTTATCTTATCTTATCTTATAATATTATACAATTATTATTTATTTATAACTATTATTTATAATGAAACTTATCATGTTAATAAAGGGGTAATTGTCTCGATAAGCAACATTTCTTATACAATTACCCTGGCATTGCCTAAATCTGATAATAATAATAATAATAATAATAATAATAATAATAATAATAATAATAATAATAATAATAATAATAATAATAATAATAATAATAATAATAATAATAATAATAATAATAATAATAATAATAATAATAATAATAATAATAATAATAATAATAATAATAATAATAATATGTATGTATGTGTCGATAAAATCACACCAGTTTAATTATTCGAATATGATATTTATATAAATATAAATGAATATTAGTAAATGATGTTATTATCATTGATGTTCATATTAGTAAATATGATATATAACATATTTGTGATTTACATTAAATGTATTATTCTATCTTAATTGAATGGCGTATAGTTTGCCTATATTACATTTCATATAGCATAGTACGTCGTAGGTATACCACTCGTGCGGTGTAAGTACTCTATAAAGCCGCCTAATGTTAATCCATATTAATAGTAATAACATTATTAATCATAATAACGCCTGTATATGACGTATATTATACGTGTCAACATTTAGGCTCATATTTCACCCTACACTTTGGTTATATAAACAGATGTACACGTGGATATCTATAGGTACAACAATTGTAATACATGTATGTATACTGTAGGCAGGGTAGGCTTAAGCATACTATGGGCCCCATAAGAATTTGATAATATTAAGGGTTTAAATTAATACATATATCATATAACATCTAGCAATAAGTTATTGTCAATAACTAACATGTACATTAAAAGTTGGTGTTTTAAAAAATGTTGGTTTTTCATATACCTTCCTTACCAGGTCGAGCTTTCTCGGAATAGCATGACACGTTTTTACCATTCATCTCTGTTTCCCATCACTGTCTTCAGTTCATCTGTAGTGCATCCGCTGTCTTCTCTAAGTTGTGCAGTATATGTCTTATTCGGCCGTCCAGGTTTTCGTTGCCCATGTAAAGGTTCCCACAGAAGCACTTCGCTGATCATTTCTTCTCTGCTCATTAATGTAAATGTACATGTATCGTATATGAAGGAGGTCCCCTTTAAGATACGTATACTATATAGAGGGTACTATATCCTTCACGCTATTGGTGTAAATAGATATTAAGGTGACCCTTTAAAATCATTGCAATATAATATTTTATAAGTTATACATTAATTAATAAAAAATAAAATTATATAAGTATAATTATATATTTATTGTACTCGATTTCCTCTCTACAAAATGAGTATTATGTATTAAATATCAATTTCATTAAGTAATTTTGATTCCTAAGATAATGTTTCTAGACTTGAAAGTATTTATTGTAACAGATAATTTCATAGAAAATTATTTATAAGTATACGTTTTAATAAGCTCTCAATTGTCATTATTTTCCATTATAATGGACAATAATTACACCTGATATGTATATATGAATGA
This sequence comes from Osedax fenrisi, assembly GCA_964019155.1. NCBI lineage: Eukaryota > Metazoa > Annelida > Polychaeta > Sabellida > Siboglinidae > Osedax > Osedax fenrisi. Next base: position 67,141,118 of record OZ025239.1, on the reverse strand, counting down.
ATGAATAGATATTTATTTACTGAATATTTAATTAATATACAGAAGGATATTCAGAAGCTATACGTAGCTTATATTAAGAATATCCTTATAACAACAATATTAAATATTTAATATATAATAATAATTATGATATAAGAAAATGTAATAACAAAAATGGTGTAATACAAGATATTTATATCGAATATACATATTAATAATAATAATAAATAATAATAATAATAATAATAATATAATAATAATAATAATATAATAATAATAATAATAATAATAATAATAATAATAATAATAATAATAATAATAATAATAATAATAATAATAATAATAATAATAATAATAATAATAATAATAATAATAATAATAATAATAATAATAATAATAATAATAATAATAATAATAATAATAATAATAATAATAATAATAATAATAATTATAATAATAATAATAATATAAATAATAATAGTGCGCATATTAATAATACTTATGTACATATATTACAAAATATTATAAAAGATATGAATTTTTAATATAGATTAGAGATTACATGATATTAAATATTTAATTTTTGAACAAAATTGGTTAAGTGTGGTTTGACTATTGTATGATTTTATATGTATCGGTAGATTATTCCAGCAAATGGGTCCATAATAAGTTATATTAAACTTTTTTGCATTGGTATATACCTTAATATTAACTAAAGGTATTTTAAATTTGTTATTATCGCGCATATTATAAGTAGAGTCTTGTAATTTAAATAAATTTATAATTGTTGTTGAAATTTGATAATTTTTAATCCTAAATATAATTTTACAGGCATTATAGAATATTATTTCTTTAAAAGTTAAAATGTGTTGTTCTTTGTAAATATTATCCACATTAGTTCTATTTTTTTGACGATATAATATTCTTATAGCTTTATTTTGAGCTATACTTATTTGTTTTGATGTTGCATCATAATTATTCCCCCATATATGTGTACAATAAATAAGATGGCAATGAAACACAGAATAATATATTAGTTTTAAAATATTGATGGGTAAAATATTATTTAATTTTCTTATAATTGATAATCCATAATAAAGTTTAGATTTAACCATATTAGTATGTAGTTTCCAATTCATGTTCGAATCAATAATTACACCAAGGAGTTTTATTGAGTTTTTTTGAATAATGACAATATTATTTAATATAATAGATAATTTTGCTTTATTATTATTAAATATTAAATAGTTAGTTTTGCTTAAATTAATTCTCAATTTATTTAATGATAGCCATATATCAAGATTTTTTAAAGTTTTATTCATGGAATTTTCCATATAATCAATATTATTTTCACGGAATATAATAGAAGTGTCATCAGCGAATAAAACAAAATGGCCTTGTGTTTTAATATTGACTATGTCATTTATAAATATTAAAAATAATAGGGGACCGAGGACAGATCCTTGAGGGACACCAAACTTAATATTCTTTATTTGTGATTTTGACTTATTGAATATTATATAGATTGATTTCTATTATTAAGAAAAGATATTAATAATTTTAAAGCAACTCCTCTGAAACCATACTTCTCTAACTTATTTATTAATAGATCATGACTGATGGAGTCGAATGCTTTCTTTATGTCTATAGATATAGCTGCACAATATTTTATTTTATTTGAATCTATGGTTCCGGTTAGGTCAGTCAATGCGTCGGAAGTTGAAACTCCTTTTTTAAAACCAAATTGTGATTTATTAAATATTTTATTTTTTTACATAAAATCTATATATCTAGATTTTAAGACTTTTTCTAAAATTTTTGAGAAAGATGATAATAGAGAAATTGGCCTATAATTAGAAGGATCATCAATATTACCAGATTTATATTTAGTTACGACTTTAGCAGTTTTTAGACAATTAGGAAATATACCCTGTTGTATACATAGATTAATTAAATATGATAATATATTACTTATTGAAGAAATGATTTTAATAATTAGTTTAAATGAAAAGTTATGAGAATCAGTACTATTTGTTGGTTTACTTTTTTCAACAATATTAGTTATTTCAATTGAATTAGTGGGAGTAATAAATAATGAATTTGTATAATTATTATGTATATAATTAGATGTATTATTGGTATTACAATTTTTTTCTGATTTAGAAGCTAACTTCTAACCTATGTTACAAAAATAATCATTAAATTGTTCACACCGTTTATTATCTTCTATTACATTAGGAACTATATATATAGTTCCTAATGTAATAGAAGATAATAAACGGTGTGAACAATTTAATGATTATTTTTGTAATAATATATTACCATTTTTGTTGTTATGTATAATAGTATTTATTTTATTCCATATCTGCTTAGGGTTGTTTCTGTTAGTAATAAAATATTGACTATAGTAATAGCGTTCAGCTTTATTTATGATTTTTGAAAGAACATTTTTATATTTTTTATAAATAGTTTCATTAGATACAGAATGTTTTTTTTTAAGTTTTGGTAAAGTTTATTTTTTTTAATTATACATTTTTTAAGGCCCTCTATTAGCCAATGTTTATTTAAATAAGAATTGTTTGTATATATTTTTTTTTTAGAAAGGAATTTTTGTTTAGAGTTTTCTAAAGTAGAAATGAATAAGTCAAAAGCATGATGCGCATTATCTATTCTGTATAAAGCTGACCAATTATAATTTAGAAGATAGAGCTTAAACTCGCTTATATTATTCTGTGTCATATAATATATGAATTCATTATTTTTTTTAATAGAATTGTTAAATTTATTTAATTTATAAATACAAAAAATGGGTAAATGGTCACTAATATCATTATATAATAAACCATTAGATATTGGTACATGATTATAATTTGTGTATATGTTATCAATTAAGGTGGACGTTATATTAGTAATGCGTGAGGGTTTGGTTATTATTGGATGTAGACCTAATGAAATAAATATATCAATGAAATGAGAGACTTTAGGACAAGTTAATTTTAATATATAAATGTTAAAGTCTCCGCAAAGAAATATTGTATTATCAGTAGAGAGTGTATTAAATAAATTATATATTTCATCTGGAAAATTAATGATATCAAATTCGGGGCATTTATATATACCACTTATTATAATATCTTTAGAATTGGGAATTATTAATTTAATGGTAACTATATCAAATTTATTTGGTAATGTTGTACTGAGTGTATCAATAGTTATATATTTAAAAGATTTTTTAACGAATATTGAGGTACCTCCACCACGTTTATGATTTCTGGTTATATGTATATTATTATAGTCTAATATAAAATATAGATCTTTATTATATTCATTTAACCATGTTTCACTTATAACTATTATATCAAATTTATGGTGTAAAGAATATAAATAATTAGTAATAGAATTAAAAAAATTTATCAGACTACGTGCGTTAAAGTATGATGGATATATTACTATTCGTGTATATTTGGTTTGGTATATTATCATAGTTACATTGATTATTTATACTATTATAAAGTTGTTTTTTATGATGATAAAGAATACTATCGCTAGAATTGAAATCATTATCGAGATTATCTAAAGTTTGTTTATATAAATTATTTTGAAATATATCTTTTCGTGAATTATCGGCATTCATAATCATTGGAAAAATAAATAATATGAGATTAATATAGAAAAAAAATGTATAAGATAAAAAATAAATAAATAAAGATATATGTTTATAAAATACTCTGATGTAAGTTTTCAGATGTAATTTATTTTATGATATTTTATATCTATGATGTGACTATTTAACGTTTAAATATTATATAATTGTATGCATCTATAGATGCATACTATAGTATATATAATCAGTATAATCTCATCAATCTACTAGTATAGTTTTCTTATTATATGATATATTTCGTAAAGGATAACAATTACTATATAGAAACAAATTTTATAGTAATATTATAAATTAAAAAAAAAAAAAAAAAAAAAAAATTATATATAAATTTTTAAGAATTTAAAAAAAAAGTATATATGTACATAAGTTAATAGTAATAATAATATGAATTAAATAATAGTACGGGATAATAGTAATACGAATTGTGAGTGTAGATCTTTATATCAGGGAGAGTGGTCCTCCGATACAGCAGATGATCATAGATGATGCCGAGCGTTTAAACAGAATGTCGTCGAGTATTCGCGTGTATTCTGGCAGATTCACTTAGTATGTTCTTGTAAGTTCTTGTAAGTTCTTGTATGTTGTATTCAGTAGTCGTATTCCAGATAGTACCACGTTTCAGATTGACTAAATGTATAAAAGGTAGAGCAGCAGGATGTATCCGTTAATGGTTAATAGTGGCTAACCTTATATTGAAGGTAGGTAGGTGACACTATAGTGTAACTATGGTATACCTAGGCGCGGCTCCCAGAGGATATCTCCGGGGTATGAAGATTATAGATCGTATGATATATTTTAATTATAATTACTGAGTTAAAAATTAATTATAATTAATGAGTGTAAAATATAATTCTATAATCTTTGTGATTATTATTTATTTGTTTATTATTTATTTTTTTTATTTTTTTTTTTTCTAAGATTAAAACAAATCCTAAATATAATTGTATCTAAATAATAAATGAATATACATTAAAATGCGTTATACGCTACGATATATTTCAAACATGTAGGATAATAATATTTAATTAATATTGATATTATATATACTATAAAAAATTTATAAATACATACTTATTTTTATAGTAAAAATCTAATTAAAGGATATTTATTTGCGAAAGTAAATAAAGCGACTTTAATTTGGTTGCTATTTTGTTGCTATATATACATGTATATTCGGAATAACATTTCTACATTTGGATCTACATTTAGCCCACCATATATTTTATATGTTGCTATTTAGATAGTCCATTCCCTTGAGGTGTATATCAATATAGTATACTATATTTTAAAGGTCTGGGTTAATATATCATCATTCGAATCATCTTATTTACTCATCATCTTAATTGCTGATGTCAAATGATCTATATATATATATATATTTATATATATTATTATATAATATAATTAGAAATAACTACGTGATTATTTTTGTTATATACTTATCAATTAAATTAACCAATATTGGTAGAAAATAGTTATTTTGAACTTCTTATATATAATAAGTTATGATGTATGATGTATGATGTATGATGTAAATTCAATATGTAATCACGTGTTATCATTATACTAATTCTTTAAACTTTAAAGAATACAAAAGTTTTATTTGTTTTATTTGTATACTCCAATTAACTCCTAATAATCATTTATTTTCTAGTGACTATATATTTAGAGAGTGTATCAATATTTTTATTACCGCTATTAACTCAATTAAACTTAAATGCAACACTTTTCTGATAGACTTTATTCTATAATGTAGGTATATAACTAGGTAATCTAACTAACCTATCTACACGTTTTTAATAATAATAAAGTCTAACATTCTTGAATTTTATTGAATAAATACGCTGCCTCTCTTATTGTACTTTACGTAATATGTTTAACATATATAATATCAGATATAACTTATGTAATTATATGTAATTATTTAAGATAGTGCACTATATTGCTATTATAATATAATATAATTATAATATAATCTTCATATAGCATATTCTTGTGATGACCATCTTAATATTATAATTATATTCGACAATGCTTTTAACAAATCATGTCCTCCTTTATTTAATCTAGATGTTAATATATTCAATATTTAAGTTGGCTAAATATATTATATTGATTTAGTATGAAAACAAATAATATTGCTATAATTTTCGAGGATTCAACGGCACTTCGCTCAACCAGATTTAACGAATGCACAGTGTGAATGATCCATATTGCAAATGGACTATAGTTTATTATTATATCTTGCATTTAATTTAATCTTCTAGACATATTTCTGGAATAGTCATAACTTTTAGCTCTATAATATGTTATAGGTATATTATTATTAAAAAAATCATTAGCTAAATATTGACCAATATGATAATAAATCTCTACGTACACATCCCTATGTCAAGAATCATTAAATAATCATACTTTCCTTGGTATATATGACGATGATTTTTAACTGATTTACATGTGATATATCTGGAGTTGAGTCTGTTGATATATAATATATTATTTTATTTTTTTTTTTTTTTTTTTTTTTTTTTTTTTTTTTTTTTAAGACTTTATTTATTTCTTCAATTATTTAGTATTTACCTGTTCTCATTATAATATTGCAATTGTGGAAATGTGTATACACATATGTGTATACATATATGTAATAAATAAATTATGGTGATTTTATCATAATTAATAATCAATATAAGCCAAAATCTTTAAAATGTCCTGAATTATATGTTCTGAATATATCAGAATCATACTTAATTTTAATAAAAAAATTATAATTTTGTTGTTGTAATCTATAGGGGATATATTGGTAATGTGGCTAGTTAACATATCTCATAAATTATAAGTTCAATAAAAAATATATACATTAAATATGCGCATTGGTAGGCATTGTTCAAATAAGTAAAAATAATATGTATATCTATTAATAAAAAAATATTGTAAACAATTTAAACTTTAAACAAAATTGAAATAAAAGTTTAGTAAAACATATATTAAATCACTAATATATAATATAAATTGAAAATTAAAGTTGATATTAAAGAACTTTTTAATTACAACGAAGTGTATAATCCTTTTATTTTAGTAGGTAATATTTATTAGTATATAGTGTATATCGCGTGATACCTAGAATCGGGTAATGTGGCCATATTTTAGCGGGTAATATTCTTCACGATAATGTAAGCCAATAATGATCTGAATTACATGATTAAAGATATGATCTGAAATACATATTTGTATATAGGATGTATAATTATACATATTATAATATATACCACCGATTATAATATGTATGGAAATATATGTGTATATATGGAAATATATGTATATGTATATATGTATATATGAAATATATGTATATATGTGAATATAAGGAAATATATGTGTATAGTATACACTGTATACCATATATGGTAGATGTTGATTCAACGTTTTTATATAATTACGTACGCAATTTTATCAATATACAATATATATATTGTATGCAATATACAATATATATTGTATATTGTATATTGATAAAATTGCGTACGTAATTATATAAAAACGTTGAATCAACATCTACTATATATAGTAATATATAGGATATATCCTAACCATACACATATATTTCCATACATATTATAATCGGTGGTATAAACTTTTAAAGGTAATGTAGTATATTTAATTATCTATTAAAACAATTATAAAGAACAATATATATATAAACTATTTATTAAATATATAGTATATTATTTAATATATATATATATATAGGTTGTCATAATAATAATAATTGTTATTTGCAACCTATTTATTTGTATTTAAACATAAATTATATAGTACGTATACGTATATATATAACATTATATATACGTATATATAATATAAAAAATATATGTATAAAAATATATGTATAAATTATGTATACATAAGGTTTTATTTTTATTTGTATATATTTATATGTATTATAATACATATAAGTATATATAATTATATATTCTAATATATGTATCATACAATATATTAAACTAAATTAAAAAAAAATTAAATCAATTTCCGGTTAATACATTATATATTAGGGGAGGGAAGGGGGTAGTGGCCGAGGACGTAGGGGAAAGTAACCTAATACGGACACTTTAACAATAAATGGTCTTAACTTTTTGTGACTCATTATTTTTATTCAAAAATTACAATATATCAATATTATATGATTATAGATATTATTGTGATTTTAAAATTTTATTTAATCTTTTAATTCCATAGATAACGTGGGACCCACGACGTGGGTCCCACGTCGTGGGTGTCCGTATTTGGTACCCATGCCCGAATACGGACACCCTGTGTTATAATACGAACACCCTATATACCACTAGATAAACTATATATTATTGATGAATCAATCAGACAAATTACAATTACATTATTTATAATTAATTTTATGAAAAATATATTGTAATTTAATTAGTTAATAATTTATTTTTTTAATTATTTTGTTAATTAATAATACAATTTAATTATCTAAATAATACAATTTTTAGAATTAGCTTTATTGGTGGTATTAATATTATAACGCACGCGATTTTTATTAAAATCAGAATTGTTCATACGCTGCGCGCTGATTGGTTATAGGGTGTCGGTATTAAGACATTTATAGTGTCCGTATTAAGAACTTATAATTATATGACATTTATATATATATGCTTATAACTTAATGAATATTTGATAACACATATAGAAATTATATATATATAATTTTTAGAATGCTTTAATTTTTAATAATATATTATATTGTTTTATATCGATACATTTGTATATTCTTGAGAAGGTTTTATGTTGACATTTTTTTTCATAAATTTAAAAACGTAATAAAAAAATCAGTTTATTTGATATATCAGCAATATTTTAAATAATTAAAAAATAAAAAAATACTTTTTTAAACAATTTATATAATTATGAATATTTTATTCACTAAACATTTTTTTGTAGGATTTATGGTTTCTGAGATACTGAGAGTGTCCGTATTCGGGCACTTTCCGTATTCGGTTACTTTCCCCTAGTAGTGGCCGTTTTAATTAACGTTTAAATGGTGTTTGATAGGATAAAAAGTTCTGTATACAATATTTAGATAATCAAAATATTTATAATATATAGTAAACATTTATTTAAATAATTAATTAGTTACTCTAATTTATTACATAATCATTTGTTGTCAAATTTTGAGAAAAACATAATTATATATATGCTTATTTATGTGTAAGAGTATGTGCATATATAATTAAATCATTGAATCAAATAAGGTACATATGCATCATAAATATAATTATTTAATATTAAATAATTAAAAAATATAAATCGAATACATTACGAGACACCTATCGCATTTTCTGGTACTAGCGGCCACTACTAGAGCCTTGCCTTATTTTAGTGCTTTTTGTAATGCCTAATCAAACGTTTATATTATTAGGTTAAACACTTTATATATAAAAGTGAAATAACAGTATTCTAGAACTATATGATTTATAGTTAATTCAAAAAAAGTAGAGCCTAAAATTCAGTATTTATCGATATATTAGAAATATTCTGAGGCATATTAATTATCGGTCACTACTCCCTTCCCTCCTCTACATTTTACTTTCGATATCGATTTTCTAAAGAATTTAATAAACTTAATTTTATTTAATGTATTTAACTTAACTGTGCTTTATACTCGTCTTTATTTATTCCATTAATACTTGTTCAGTGGCTTATTTGTATTTAACTTTTAACTTTTTTTTACCTCATATTATGTAATTATATAAATAAGTATTTATCTTTCTATATATATATATATATGATATGATTTTAATATATATTAGTATAATATATTTAATATATGTATATATATATATATATAATATGGTATACCATATATATATATATATATATATATATATATATATATATATATATATATATATATAAATCAAATAATATAAATTAGTTATCTTAATATTACTATTTTATTTAGGTATGTTATCGCCATATTTGTATAACATACAGTCATTTACTTATGAAATTGCTTTTTTCATCCTATTAATAACATGGTATGTAAGTTTAATGGTATACTATTAATTATTATAGTAATTTATAAAAATTAAACAAAAAAGCATTAATTTATCACAATTGTATGTGTTATTTAAGATTATACTTGATGTGATTTCATTGGACTTTTGATATAAAGTAATACATTTTGATATGAATTTGAGAAAAGGAACGCTATCTAGTGGATTAATGCCTGACCACATTACCCGCAATAGGTTCCCACCTTACCCTCCATGGAGGGTAATGTGGCCACCTTAATAATTTCAATTAAATATGCTATAATGAAAAAATTATTCGGCAGTCCTATTGTATATCATAATATGTATCTATATTGCAAACATTATCTAATTAGAACTATTATTTATAAAGTTATACAACATTATCTAAAAGTTGCCACATTACCCATGTTCCCCCTATAGGGTTTTTTATTTATATACATATTTTATATACATATATATTTATATATATATAATTCACTATAGTGGTTAAGATTCCCTTAATACGTTTCTCTAGTATAATGTATCGCTTTCTAGGTTATCAATCAATTATTTATCTATTCGTTTAATACTACATATTTGACAATCAGATATATGTGAGGTGGTCTATGGTGATCACTATTATCATGTGCTCCAATACCTTCATGTACGACGTACTTGTACGTGTTTCCACAATATCTTGGAGTACATTTCGAAATGTTTGTCAAATTCACTTTTAAAATGACATATTTAATTAATGTATTATATTATTTTATTTGTTTAATTAGAATTAATAATATATAAGAAAATAAAATGTTTAAGAAAATACAGTTAAGACAATTTTTTTTTATATAAATAGTAACAAATAAATGTTCTAAAATAATTCACGGGCCCCCTAAAATGTTGGGCCCGGGAAATTGCCCGATTTACCCCCCCCCCTTGAGCCGGCATTTACTCTAGGTCATAAATATACACATACATTATGTATAACGCGTGAATGCCACACCGTGAATTGAACATTGTTAATTGAAATAATAATGACTATAACTTAGAGTATGAAAAGTCTGATCATATTTATTATCACAATATAAATCGTTTCTTCTGCCTGTAATATTATAAAGTAATAGCCATTGACTTACGACATGATATCATGGCGTTATCGTCTTACGATTCATATTCTGATAAACTAGAACATATTTAAAATAACAAACCACACCTACATTACATGTTAATTATATATACAGGTCAGGTGTAGTCCTTAAGGGCCGGGAAAATCATGCAAATGCCCGTTTCCCTTCATTTTGAGGGACCCATCAATTATTTGAAAACAATATTTTGTTATTAACAAGTATTTAATTTATATATAACAAAAATGTCTTAAGAGTATTTTTCTAATAAAGTTATGTTATTTATTGTATATTTATAGAATTTGTTTTTTTTCCATAGAAAATTGTAGACCTATGAACCGTCGCATAGAAATATTATAATCTGAATTATATTAAATTTAATAATATTTATTCCTTTTTGAGTATAACTTGACAAGTGGAGGTTTGTATAAAATTACATTGCACTATTGTACATAGTAATTTTGTATATATTATTTAACAGAATTAGTGTATGGTTTTATACATTTATATATATATATATATATATATATATATATATTGTTATTTTTATTTGGTGGAGTCCTTTCATCCCATTCAGGAACTTAGATGAAGTTTTCACTTATAACCATGTATGGCTCTAATGTCCCTTCGAAGCCGCTCTCGTGTTACGGCATCCATGGTTTTAACGAGAGCCAATCATTTATTTATACACAAGTATATAAGATCACTTCTAAATAATATTTTAAGACCCATTTTATAAAATTAATTAATGGTCCGTAAGAGGCTCGAACCCATGTCCTACTGCATGTGTGTCTGACGCATTAGCCACTGAGCCACACAGGCAGTTAAATATATATATATATATATATATATATATATATATTTTTGTATATATATATATATATATATATATAATCATACATAATATGTATTACATATAATGGTATAAATTTAAGAAGAATTATACATAACCTATACTAGGTAGTGCAACCTACATAGCGTATACTTACATATAGTATACGATATATATATATATAGTATACGATATATATATATATATATATATATATATATATATATATATATATATATATATATATATATATATATGGTATATATATAGGTATATATATACCGATAGATGCACATAATATACTTGAATAGTATTCTATGCAATATTATACAATACTAATAATACATATATTACATTCTCCCAGTTGCCGACACGAACATATAGGTGGACCTATTGCACACGTGTATTGTGTATAACAGGTGTTCGACTGACAATCACAGTTACATAAGAACATTACAACTCTTGAAACAATGGCTATTAAGATAAGCCTACTTAGACTAAACTGGTTATTATTTTGGTAGTTTACTACTAACGAAGTAATTACTTATAAGTATACCCCAGCAAATAGTAAGATAACAGCATATGCTAGAGCCTCAAATGTTTACATTGTGCTATTGTGCTGCTATTAAATGTCTATTATTCTTCTATTATGCTGCTATTAATTTGTCATAATATTATGCTGCTATTATGCTGCTATTATAATAATAGCAGCATAATAGCAGCATAATATACTTTTAAAATTAATAGCAGCATAATATTAGCATAATGGCAGCATAATAGCAGCATAAAGGCAGCATAATATTATGACAAATTAATAGCAGCATAATAGCAGCATAATAGACATTTAATAGCAGCATAATAGCATAATGTAAACATTTGAGGCTCTAGCATATGCTGTTATGCTGCTATTATGCTGCTCTTACTGTTTGCTGGGACCCTTAAGGGATTCAATAATACACATTCTTACTAGTATCACATACACACACCCCCACATATACATACACTCACACATACAAACACTTACACATACACACATATATATATACATACACACATATACACTCATATATACACATACACACACTAACACACACATACACACATATATAATTATTAATTATTATAACAGGTTTTTTTGCATTTTATTGTTTTCTATATCTCTTCTAGGATATTTGTTAATATTTGTGCCTGGAAAATACTATTATAAATCATTGGTTAGTGCTTTGTAATTACATATATATATATATATATATATATATATATATATATATATATATTAGCTTCATTAATATATGATAAGAATTATTTGTAATTATTAATATAATGACAACAATTAGATAACAGGATAATTGTCTTTCTAAGAAAATTAAATATATTTTTAAATAAATATATGAAAACTCAATATATTCGACTTATACGTAAGGTTTAGGAGCACTCTGTGATCCTTGGTTTTAAATATAATATCATATAGGGTATAGTCCTATTTAATAAGTAGTTTAATATAATGTAATAAGGTAAACAAAACTACGTAGCTAAATTACCTATATATAGCAAGTATTGAAAACCTATTTCTAATAGAAAATAGCATAGCCATATAAGGCATATAGGAATTAATAATATTATAATAAAGCACACAATACGTTATATATAAATGAATCAAACAATTGTTTCAAATGCATAGAAATACGATTTCCACTTGACAAACTCACATAATTATTAAAATAATCATAGAATTATTATTAATATTTAAATTACTGTTTAATTATAAAACTATAATTATTAAAATTAATCGTCATTAAACATATATAGGGCATTAAGGGCCGGTGTCTCCAATAACCGACCACCCATAAATTATTATTTGTAATGACTTATTCAATATTCAATATATATATATATATATATATATATATATATATGAAATATTGTAATTAAGGTAATATTATGGAAATACGTAATTTGGCTATTTTTATTTTTGATATAATTATATTGACAAGAATAAACATAGGGATCGGTGATTAGATATATATATATATATATCTTATATGTGCCTAATACCGACCCCCTAAAATAATGTGTATAATTAGTAGGTATACATCATTGTATATAATCTATAATACTATAGTATTATGGGTATTATACATAATATCGATATTATCTATGTGTGACTGCTAGTTTGATTGGATCCAATCAATAATAATACTTAATAATTATGTATATAATGTTAAAATATAAAATTTGTGTTTAAATAAAATATTACAATTACGATTACGATATAGGATATAAATGAATAACATAATATTAATCATAATTCGATGACAAATATACAACTGGCGTAAAACTTACTAGAAGGGCGGGTGGGTGGTGGAACGGGAAGGCGATAAACGACTGGAATCATGAATCATGAATCTATATCAATGATACACGCACAACTTAAGCCTACTTTTAAATTTAAACATTGATATATTCTGATTGGGTATTATAAACACATGGGGTCGGTATTAGGTTAATTTAGGTGGTCGGTAATAGGAAAATCATATATGTCGCTATAATTAAGATATATTGGTTGATACTTATTAAAATTAAATTATGTTATAATTGTAATCTACAATATATGAATAGCATAATTTACGTTACGTTATCTTTTAATTAATACATTGTTTACAATGATTTAAAAAAATGATAATATAAATATTTAAAAAGTTAAACCAGAAAATTGCATTTTATCAGTTAACAATTGTAGGATTAATATTTTGAAAAACAAAATAGGTTAATAATTATAATATAATTATACCTATATGTATACTTATAAGTATACTATAAGTATACTTATTCACATTCCTACATTACTAATGTTTCGTGTATATATATATATATAATCATTTTGATATCTTATATTTACTGAGATTCGAGAGGGGATCGGTATTTGGAAGGGGGTGGGAATTTAGAGACTACATACGACAGTGGTGTAATGCGTAGTGAATGATTACAGATTAAGTATCCGCTATATCGAACACCGAACACCTCGGATATAACGAATACGCCGCTACTCGAAGTAAACAATACGGATAACGATGTGGTATTGTTCGCGGATAGGAAAGATCGTAAGTTGGTGATCTATCTTAACGGCAAGTTCTTCGAAAAGAAGACGCACCACATATGGCCGTCGTTCATCAGAGTTAGTTGTGTTAAACTCTATTCTCCCTTTGATATATCTAACAACTTCCATTTTATAAAAAATAATCTATAACCCTGAAACGAGTTATAAACAATAGTGCTATTAATAGAATCCGTTTAGTTACCGTTACGTAATATTGACATGGACATAAGAGTGACGTATCTCAAACGTATCTCAAATGTATCTGATAACTGTAGATATTTGACTTCTATATATACACGCGCTATAGTACACTACGCATACGTGTACGTACTATAGTACTATAGTACTATATATAGTACGTAATACCTATACTAGATATGTGGTATACGGCATTGTAATTAGGTAGACTGCGATTGGAGATACATTTTGTTGACCAATTTGAATGACAATCCGCCATTTTGTTTGCATTGGTTTACTTTTGTTTACATTGGTACATCATATTTTCAATAACAATTAAAATGTACTTACTTAACCTACTGGCTCGCAATTTCTTTAATAAGTATGATATATATATATATATATATATATATATATATATATATATATATATATATATATATATATATATTAAATAAGCCATATGATTATCATTATACTAATTAGTACACCTATCATATAATATTATACAATTTTTTTACCAAACTTAGTAAAAAATAAAGTTATATGATATTTATTTTAAATATTCAAAACTAATATTTTCATTTAATGACTAAATATTAATTTACTAAATAATTAACTTACATTAATGTATTTAAAATAATGAACTTACAATAGTTAATTATTTTAAATACATTAATGTAAGTTAATTATTTAGTAAATTAATATTTAGTCATTAAATGAAAATATTAGTTTTGAATATTTAAAATAAATATCATTATCATTATATAAAATGAAGATTACACAATTTTAGATTAATATATAAGTAATTTAATATATGAACAATTCCAATTAAATGTATATTATAAATAGATATTTATAATTACTTTTACATATTTTTCATATCAATTGACAAAATATAAAGAATATCACTGAGTTATAATCGAATAAATATATTTAATTCTCTTTTTTTTTATAAAACTTATAATACATCTAAAATACTAAAATTAATCATAATTTTAAATATTAAATATATTTAGTACATTATAATTAATAAATGGGAAACATTTTTTCTTCTAAATGTTGTTAGGAAAATTATTATTGAACGACAATATTAAAAAATGGATGATCTTTCCCCGAAAATGAAGACCCGAGTCTACTATGATTTTGTTTAAAATATTATAATATAATCCAACTTATCAAATTAAATAAAATGTATTATGTATATATATAGTTAGAATTTATTAAGTTGACATTTTTTTCTCATAAAATTATAGACGTAATAAAAAAATCAGTTTATTGGTACTATATCAGCACTATTTTGAATAATTAACAAATTAAAAATACTTATTTAGACTATTTATATAAATATGAATATTTTATTCATTAATCATATTTTGTAGGATTTATTGTTTCTGCTATATAGAGAGTTATAATCCGTATTAGGTTAATTTCCCTTATTACTCCTACAGGAGTAATAAGGGATATATACACATAGGTGTTTATTATGATTGCCTAATAGTTATACAATCAAAATTTTCCGTAGAAACATTGGTGAAGACATATTCTCCCGTACTTCCTTTATTTGTATCACAATATATATATATATATATATATATATATATATATATATATATATATATATATATATATATATATATATATATATATATAGATAATACATATATAATACATATATAAATGTTAAAAATTATTCAATAATTATTGATAACGCAATTTTTTATTTTTTATTTATTAATATTATTATATACCTATTGTACTATATAACAATTAATTTATTCTTATAAAATAAAAATATTTACCAATACATTATTATATTTTACCTTTTATAGTGATGTAAAAGTATAAAACGAATTTATTTTTATTTTTCAAATAAATAAATTCTAGAATTTATTTGTAAAATGTCATAATATGACATACAAATGTTCCCTTGTTGTGTTACTAGTATAATATGTAAAATCATTGATATAGTAAAACTACGCTTATTTCGGATGGTTCAAGTTTCCCCATTCTCCCCTACTTATCAACACAGGACATGAATAGTTGTCCTCGAGCACAGCACGTCTGTCAGTTCACCTCCGATGACCTACATATACGGGACGCTGACCTAGTTGTGGTATACGTTAACGACAGGTACCTGAAAGTGGAGCCACGCCTACGTCCCGCCTTCCAGAAGTGGGTGTTCACTATACTCGAGTCTCCCATACACACGCGTGTCTCCGTAAAGGTTCAAGTAGTATGTGTGTCCGTGTGTGTGTATGTGTGTGTATGCGTGTGTATATGGGCTTGTGTGTAAGCATAACATATTGTAATCTCATTTAATAAAACATTTATTACTTACAGAAATTGCGTGACGATTTCAACCTGACTATGACCTATAGTATATCGACTACCGGCAACGTACCGTTCTATTACGGAATGTGTAAACAAACCGAAACAGTGCCACCTAGTGGGGGAGACACGCCCACTATTGATTATTTACACGGGAAGCGATACGGAGCTGCCTGGTTCGTTCACAACTGTAAAACATCATCTAAACGACAGGTCATTTGTATGTAATAGTACGTTAATAATTATGTTTATATTATTTCATTTCAAATTTACTTTATTTTATATACTATTTAATACATAATAATTAACGTTTTAGTAAATTCGTAAATAAATATTTATTTTTGTTTCTATAAAATTGTGAGATAGAGAAGTTATTTTGATTCGTAAATTGTGTTATATAACCATATGGTATTTGTTTGTTTGTTCAATTATATTTCAAATACGGTAGGTAGTTATTTAACACTTTGATATAACATTTTAAAGACATAAGATTTCAATTTGGTGCATTTTTGAAAATAGGTTGTTTCTGATAGTTATTCAATGATAGTTTGTTTAAAATATGTATGAGATATATTTTTTAAATTACTAAATTTAAATTTACAAACATAAAAAGTAGAATTCTTTGTTCTATTTTGTTATAAAATATAGAATACCATTTTGTATATTGATCACATTAATGATTTGTTTGTTTATTTTATATCATGGAAATAGGTTTTCATAAAACATTAAGTTAATAACCTTTACTATAATCTTCCATAATCGTGTATTCTATAGACGTAGAATATAAAGAATAATAATCTATAATATGTTTTATACAAAAATGATTAAACAATCGTATAAAGTATATGTGTAGTATCTATAAAATTGTAGTTTCCTGTCCGTATTTTTTTATTTGTATGGTAGGTCATAGAGCTTGGAGAAACTTTCTCTCTGGCTCTATGGGTATGCCTAGTTATTGTTTTGAAATTAAAGTTTCTGGCAATAGTTTATCTTATAAGATATATATCCTATAGGAATTTAACTAATCTGAGTTATATTGATATAAAATTCATATTAAATTGGAAGAATATTCTAGTTTGCCTATATTTATTATTTAATAGTTATTTTGTATTTTTTCGAATTTCTAAATTAGTTTAATATTTCTAAAATAATTTATTTAGTTATTGAATATAATTATTTGTTACTCTTGATTTATTGTAACTTACAATTTGTAATTATTTTTTACTTGAATACGTAAATATTATTTACATATTCCTGTAAAAAAAACATTAAACAAATTCTCTGTTACTTACATTATTTTAATTGTTTTCATTAATTATGTTTTTAATTATTTGTGAAATGATATTTGAAGTATACTTTCTATAATTCTATAGAATGTATAATTTGTTTCGTAATATATTTCCTATATATATATATATATATATATATATTAAAAGCTTTTACAAAATGAATGGTCGATTATAAGAATGTTTAAATAATTACAAAAAATATATGTTAATATAGGATAGAATAGGATATCGTATATTGAGTTCAGAAATCAAATACATTATCTGCTCAAAGGAGAATACCAGAGTTTATTTCGTAATCTATATTCACAAGAGGGTACTCTCCAATGAACATTTTAACATATATTATAATATATATGTATATATATATATATATATATATATATGTATGTATAAACATATATGTATTCTATTCTAACCTATATGCATACATATATCGCATACATAATATTGATATGACGACACTGCAGGTATTCGTAGCCGGCTTGGAGAAGCTGTACGACGTACACAAGTACGGCTGCGGAGGTGAACATCGCTGTGGCTACGAGCAGGGAAAATACTGCGATACCGTGCTGTTGAACCGCGATTATAAGGTAGGCTACACACGCACACGCGCACACACGCGCACACACACGCACGCACACACGCGCACACACACGGCTAGCTAAGATGTGAACACGGTAACATGTATGTAACGCGTACACAACTCTATGATGCGACATCACCTTAGTTGTGTAACAATTGTTATCGTTGAGAGGGGTCGCTTTCATTGCTATCAATCATTATTTTACTTTGAAATATTACAAATAATACATTATCTTTAAAATGGTGTAGTATATATAACCTATAATATATCGTTCACTACTTAGTGCCTTATTTATGCATTGTAAATATACTCCTGTATAATATATAATAGGTAGGAATCTTACATATTATTATTTTATATTTATTACACGCAAAACTTTAGAAGCCTTTATTTCGGAATTTTGTTTACACAATTTATAATGTTTGGAAGGTTCCACAGTTTGAACCGTTTGATAAATCTGTGTATAATTATACGAGTTTATAAATACTATATAGATTATATTATATCGGTTATTTTTAAATAGTAATTATTTAAACAAAGGAAATAAGTAAATATAGTACAATGAAATTAATTTCAAATAAAAAGGAAAGTTGATATTCTCGTGTGAATTTATGTTTAAATAAATATTGACTCACACATTTAATTAAAGAAATTATAAATATAAATGTATGTTATGAACATTACAACAATTATGTATACCTTTTCATTTTTCATAGATTATGTAATTAAATGTCATTATAATAATCATATGCACATATTCTATTATTGACATTATATATATCCCCTATAGGGGAAGTAACCGAATACGGACAGTGCCCAAATACGGATAATCTCGGTAACCATAAATCCTACAAAAAAAAGTATGATGAATAAAATATTCATAATTATATAAATAGTCTAAATAAGAATTTTTTATTTTTTAATTATTCAAAATATTCAAAATAGTACTTATTTATCCAATAAACAAATTTTGTTATTACGTTGTTACATTTTTGAAAAAAAATGTCAACTTAAATCTCAAGAATATACAAATGTATCGATATAAAATATAACAATATATTATTAAAAATATTATTAAAAAACTAAAGAATTCTAAACATTATATACATAATTGCTATAGTTGTTATCAAATATTAATTAAGTTAAGCATAATATAAGCATACATCTTGATGTCAAATAAATCCCTAATACGGACACCCTATATCCAATCAGCAAGCATGCTTGCTGCAGCGTGTGAATTATTCTGATTTTCATAAAAATCGCGTGAGTTATAATATTAAGGGGGACAAATAACCTATTACGGACACTTTAACAATAAATGGTATTAACATTTTATGACTCATTATTTGTATTCAAAAATAACAATATATTAATAATATATGATTATAGATATTATTGTGATTTTAAAATTTTATTTAATCTTTTAATTCCATAGATAACGGGGGTGTCCGTATTCGGTACCCATGTCCGATTACGGACACCCTATATACCACTAGATAAACTATATATTATTGATATAATGATGAATAAATCAGACAAATTACAATTACATTATTTATAATTAATTTTATAAATAATTTATTCTAATTTAATTAGTTAATAATTTATTTATTTTTATTATTTTTTAATTAATACAATTTAAGTATCTAAATAATACAAATTTTTCACTTAGCGTTATTGGTGGTATTAATATTATAATGCACGCGATTTTTATGAATATCAGAATAGTTCATACGCTGCGATCTGATTGGTTATAGCGTGTCCGTATTAAGACATCTAGAGTGTCCGTATTAGGGACTTATATGACGTCTAGATATATGCTTATAACTTAATGAATATTTGATACAAAATATGTAAATTATATATATAATTTTAGAATGTTTTATTTTTTAATAATATAGTCTTATATTCTTGAGAAGGTTCTAAGTTGACATTTTTTTTCATAAATTTAAAAACGTAATAATACAATCATTTATTGGATATATCAGCAATATTTTGAAAACTTAAAAAATAAAAAATACTTATTTAGACTATATATATATATATAATTATGAATATTTTATTCATTAAAAAAATGTTGTAGGCTTTATGGTTTCTGAGATACCGAGAGTGTCCGTATTCGGTTACTTTCCCCTACCACCAATGAAACTAAATCTAAAATTATTATTATATAGATACTTAACTTGTATTATTAATTAATAAAATAATAAAAATTAATAAATTAATTACTAATTAAATTATATTAAATTATTCATAAAATTAATTATAAATAATGTAATTGTAATTTATCTGATTACTTCATCTATAATATATAGATTATATAGTGGTGTATAGGTTGTCCGTATTATAACACACGGTGTCCGTATTCGGACATGGGTACCTAATAAGGACACCCCCGTTATATATTGAATAATAAGATTAAATAAAATTTTAAAATCACAATAATATCTATAATCATATAATATTTATATATTGTAATTTTTGAATACAAATATTGAGTTATTAAATATTAAAACCATTTATTGTTAACGTTTCCGTATTAGGTTACTTTCCCCTAATGTAAATATATATATATATATATATATATATATATATAACAAATATAGTAAAATCATTTTACTAAAATGTGTAAAATATCCTACAGATTGTTATTGAATTCATGGCCATTCTAACAACCCTACTAATATGTCATATTGACACATATACATAACGAACATTCACCGCTGAACAGTTCTACCTATCTCTGGAGAACAGCTTCTGCGAGGAGTACCTAACCGAGAAGACATTCCGTATCCTCAGTCTTAACATCATTCCTGTGATCAGCAGTCACACTAATCTCTCCGCAAGACTTCCTCCTCATTCTTATATCGATACTAGGCACTATAAATGTTAGCCTCTCCACAATATCACTCGCTTATATAGGAGGATTCACGTAGTAATATAACTTTATATTTAATATAATAATATACATTAAACATACATTCATTAACGTTATTGAATTAATGTAACGTAATGTATATAAACTCTATTATTACCTATATTTTACAATTCTATCAGCTTACAAAGAACTCGCAGACTACTTGAATAAAGTTGGATCCAATTCTACACTTTACAATGAATATTTCGCATGGAAACGTCAGGGATGGAAATGTTTTCAACAAGAAGATGAAAGGAATTCCTCAGTTGCATGTCGTCTCTGCCAACACGCCCTGGACAACAGACACAAGCTTGAGAACGTCGACGTTTTCAACTTTTGGAGTATACAAAATCATTGCATTACCGGAGATACATTTTATAAAAACTATTTCAATGATAAAACTAATAAAAGCAGTTGAAATATTTATTTAAATATATGTATATATATATACTGATAGGTATACCTATATATATATATATATATATATATATATATATATATATATATATATATATATATATTTATTGAATATACACCAAGTATATTCTATCAGTTTTTCTTAATTTACATATTTTGTATAGTACATATTTTCTTATAGAATTAAAAACTGATACGTAGAATATATTGTAGTACTACAGTCACGGTATAGTTATAGAGGTATGTCATTATTATATAGACTAACATGTTATTCAAATAATATCAAAGTATACTTGTTTATATATTTAAAACATTTATATTATTTTTTTTTCAAATAATATAAATATAATAAATTAACAAAATAATTATATAATTATAAATTAAATATATAATTTTAAATACATTAATATAGGAATTATAATTGTAGGTATACTTTTCCGCCAGCCTACAACATTTCACTAAAGTATTAATTTGTCCAGTACATCGGGTTACATGTAGGTTAGAAAGAAAGTTTACGCATTTTCACGATTGTTAATATATCGCTTATACCTTCTTAATAATTACGATTACATATGTATATGTTATTTAACGCCATTCCTTATAACAAGTATCTTACGGACATTTTTATTTAAAATGTTTTGAGTATTTTTTCTAATTCGTCGGTTAATATGCATGTTACACAAACATACAATCATATCGAAGCTATCTATTCAATAATCTCACTGTATGTTCCAGTCTAATTTGTTTACTCTTTCATATTATTTTTCTTTATGCCTTGTTTTATCGTGCCACTCTATATATTACAGCTTTATTTGAACATTATTCATAAATATAAGAACCTATATATATATATATATATATATATTTAAACAGTCGCTATTTCGATATATTACCTTGTATCCCAAATAGTGGATGTACATTGTACACTATCATTGAACATTTTACTTACATTAATATACGTTGCTAATTGTTGCCGTTTAATCTAGCTGTTGCATAAAGTTCCTAAGTTCTTCTTCGTATCCTGATAATTCTTCTATGTCATCCTCAAAACGAATATTAGCAATAACTTAAGCTTTTCTGAAACTACTATCGGTAAGGTATTCTAATGCAAGGCTTATGATATAGTCTATAGTTTGAATAACTTAGGTTACCTTAGCAGAAAACCTCGGTAAACTATTGTATTCGTTTCAAACCAGTTTACTACAACTACTTTTCTTAATACGTTTTCGTTTAATGTATTAGCCACCTTTCAATTTTACGTTTTCTATCGAAGAACATAATTCTACATCCAGGACTTTATCAAATACATATGTTCTAAAGTTTCATTTGTAGTTGTTGATGTTTTTCGCATAACATTATTATATAACATATCTGATCTATCCCAGTATTTCAATATTTACTAAACATTGCTTTTTCTTCTAATATGATTCTATTCCGTTTGCAGTTGTAATCTTGTAAACATATTTTATAGCATTAATTGTCTTGCATGACTTATAAAGTTTATCGTACGATAATTATAGCATATTTGTAGATTACATTTGTTGGGTAAGATGACAATTATATATTATTTCCAAAATGTTAGCCCTATCCCAATTACTAGAATATACGAGAATATTTTATGAAACACATTTAATAAATATTCACCACCATCAACTATTAGTTCTGAGTGAATTTATCTATCCCAGAAGATTAGTTATTTTTATATCTGCTATTATTTACACTTTTAGTAAGTTATCGGAATTTTCTTCTTCTTCTAAATCTTCATAATTATCTTGGCTTAGTTCAGTATGCCCCTCTCTACTTTCTTAATTAAAGTGTTCACAATAATATTCTGTCTATCTATGTTTTAAATATTCTGCATCTGTATACCGATTATAAGGCAATGTCAGTTTTTATCTACTATCAAATATATGTACTACTATTCATGATATGTATTTGTGATAACAACAGAATAAAGGTAATATATTATTTAATATTAATGTGTGTTATATTTATGAAATAATTGCAAATATTATAGTAGTTATTATAAAAACATAAAATAATACAATTTGTATGATTACAAAACTTTATTAAACTTTAAAATAATTTAGATTATGAATTCAAGATATGTAATGTAAAACATAACTTATTAATGCATATAATGTTATCACATACGAACAGATACGTAAATGCATATAGTATTACGATGTATACAATAGATACAGACCACACAACTTAACATAAGTTTGCAGCCGTCATCGATATCAAATAAAGTGAACAAACGTACTATAATATATAACAATGAATCAATATAAATAATACTATTATAATGTGTATATATATATATATATATATATATATATATATATATATATATTGAAATAAGAGGTAATATAATGCGATGGGTGCCAGATAGACACGCCCACTGCAGTGCTCAGCTGTCAGTGGATGTATTTCCTCGATACATATTGATGAGGTGGATGTCTGAGTTAGAGACTGGGCTTGTAGTGTCTGAGTTAGAGACTCTAGGTGAAGTCACGTGGTCGGAGATTTGCATTCCAGAGGACATGACCTCTATGCCGATTAGCCTAACGATCAGCTGATGTGGTCAGTAGCTAGCTTCGTCTGGTGTGTGCTACTATCGCTAGACCTGGTAGTGATTCCTTTATCTGCGTACGTGATTGTCCGTTATATAGTATACTCGATAGTAGTATACTGAGGTATATTATAGTATTCTATAGTAAGGTATACTATAGTATACTAACGTCAATATTATACTATCAACATATCATGAACCCGAATACTATACTATGTCACATAATCTGAATACATTATACATCTATAGTATATATCGACATTAATATACTACAGTACGTAATTATACCTAGGAATACTATATAGTATAATATATGATAATAATTATTCTGGTGGTAGCTTTATTTTAATTATTCATGATAAGGAATAAATACCCTAATTATTAAGATTATTATATTGTTTTCGTATATAATTATATTTGTAAAGACAATTTTAAATATTAAATATCATATATTTAATTTTGAATAATCAGTATTATTCAACTTTAAATTAAATAGTTAATGATAAAACATAATGTCAAATTACAATTCTAATACAAATTCAAGATTA
Source organism: Osedax fenrisi (assembly GCA_964019155.1). Lineage (NCBI taxonomy): Eukaryota > Metazoa > Annelida > Polychaeta > Sabellida > Siboglinidae > Osedax > Osedax fenrisi. The sequence goes on along the minus strand of OZ025239.1, from coordinate 67,115,553 downwards.
ATAATTATTAATGTCTTTTTAAAATTTACTAAAATTATTAAATATATATATGAAATAGATATATATATATATATATATATATATATATATATATATATATATATATATATATATATATATATATATATATATATATATATATATAATATGTATTTATATATATATATATATATCTATTTCATTGATATATTTAATAACATTTAATTATATTTTATGTTATATATATATTTAACTAATACCAATAAAATAATTCAATACAAGATAGTATGATAATATATATATATATATATATATATATATATATATATATATATATATATATATATTATGAACAACTAACTGTGGTCCTATTATCGGTAAAATCAATCTTCTATTTAATATTGACTTTTCATCCAAGCGCAAATTGAACTACAATTTTAATCATGATTATATTGATAATATAATTGGAAATCATGTTGAACTAATTGCTCAATATTGAATATATAACAATTGAATATTGATTAAATATATTCGAATATATCATTTTATTATTATTGAGTTTAAGATATATTTTATAATATATGAGTTAATAATTTACGGATAATAAATATAATAAAAATGGTAAATATATATTTATGAATTTATAAATTGTACTTAAATTTTGAATTTAAGTAAACTTAATTTTGAACCTAAGTTTTTGATTTAAGTTGAATGCTGGGTTCACAAATGTTCAAACAACATACACTTAATAACCTCGATGGATAATTAATATATGTATATATTTAATTAAGTATATATATATATATATATATATATATATATATATATATATATATATATATATGCTTATCGATACAATTACACCGTTATTAACATGATAAGTTTCATTATAGATAAGAGTAATAAATAAGTAATAATGTTATAATATTATGACTTCCTGTTTAAATATATATGTTAAAAATAAATAAAATATAATGAAACATATCATGTAACAAAATGTAAGCATCATATAATAATGTAATCATGTAATAATATAAATAAATGGTAAAATTATAAAATTAAAAGCTAAGAAATACATTAAGAATTAAAATTAAATAGGATATTGCCAACATTTGTAAGTAGGAAGAAACAAGATACAAAATTAAACAAATATATTTAATACAATATAGATTATCTAGGTTAACAATATTGTTATCTAGGTTAACAATATTGAGTGTACATACAGACAAATATGTAACCTGGAGTAATTTATTTAATATCAAAAAATTTAAAAATAAAATAAAAGTTAATAAAATCATAAAATCATATGTAATAATTTTTGTAAAGTCAGTTTTTTAGTGTCAAATTTAATATAATGTCAGTATTTTATAGTGTCAAATAAATATAATAAAAATTTAATAAAATATAAAAAAAATATGTTCATAAATCAAATATATTAAAGCCCTTCAAATACAAATGTAACTAAACATAAATGCATTACAATATATTGTAGTCTATAGACTAAATATTAAATATATATATATACTTATTTTAAGATTTTTATAGAATATATTCTATAGTGATAAAGAAAATATATATAAATAGAGGTAATATTTAAACAGGTATTAACGATACTCTGAAATTAGTGGTTACGTGCGTGTGTGTACGTGATTTATGTGTGTGAATAGTAACATCTCTATAATATAGAGTTATTTGAGGAACCAAATGAGTTCTTCTGTTTTCCACCTATACAAAATCCTAATGTATTTAAAAGAACCATACAAAATAATATATATATAGAAACCAGTAAAATATTATTATAGAAACATTGTTGGTTTTCAAATAAATTATTATTACCTTAGTTATTGTATACTTTAGTTATTGTATACAAAAAAAACTATAGTTAATTAAATTTAAAATGTATTTATTATCAAATAATATATTAATATTTATTTTATGAATTTTCGATATTTATATTTATTTTACATCGTATTTGATTCAACATTATAGATTTAAATACATATACAATAACTTAATTATAATTACTATTTCATTATATATCTGAATATTATTATTTTATATATTGTTATTGATATTTTATCTGGTGGAGTCCTTTCATCCCATCCAGGAACTTAGATTAACTTTTCACTTATAACCATATATGGATCTAATTTCCCTTCGAAGCCGCTCTCATGTTAAGGCATCCGTAATTTTAACGAGAGCCTATCATTTATTTATACACAATTATATAAGATCACCTCTAAATAATATTTTAAGACCCATTTTATAAAATTAATTAATTGTCCGGATGAGGCAAGAACCCGTGTCCTACTGCTTGTGTGTCTGACACCTTAGCCACTGAGCCACACAGGCAGTTATATATATATATATATATATATATATATATAAATAGAGGTAATATTTAAACAAAAGTCTTAACGATACTCTGAAATTATTGGTTACATGCGTGTGTATATGATTTATGTGTGTGAATAGAACCTTACATCTAATACAAGTATTAGCAAATATGCGATTGGTCTTTGTAGTGTCACAAGTAGTGGTGTTGGTGCCTTCATTCTATAAACGTAGAAGATAATGTATTAGTAGTAGTAGAAGTAGTGTATGGGGCAGCAGTTATATATTGCTATAGCTATAACTTAATATCTGAGTTAGTGGAATATATAACCTGAACTTTTCTTATCTTTGTAGCGTGGATCTCCTATTCTAGTGTTGGTGTGGTGTTGGAGCCTTCATTCTATAAACGTAGAAGATAATGTATTAGTAGTAGTATAAGTAGTGTATGGGGCAGCAGTTAGGATATATTGATATATTGATATAGATTATGAACAACAACTATAGTTATAGGTATAACTGAATATCTGAGTTCGTGGAATATATAACCTGAACTTTGCCTAATTTTGTAGAGTGTTCCTCTTGTTCATCATGTATATTACCTCCTGCTACCAGCTTGAAAGCTAGTAGTGGCATAGTTTTGGATGAGATGCTGCAACGTGGTAGGCAACTTAACCTTCGCCTATTGGAAACATCTAACTTATAATTAAGGTATATAAGCTTTTTCCTTCTCAGATCACTAGCTTCATCTATTGACTTTAAATTTTGTTCGATTAATGTCTTGCGAATGTGTGGCATATTGTCTTGATATGTGCGAATAGTGGCTTTATTGCTGGAGGGCCGATTCCCTGACCCTTCGCTGCCAACCCCACTTGGTCCAAATGTCTTTCGTAATTCCTACAACAATAGGTAGAAGATAATGAATCATCGCCTTGTGTGTATATGTGAATCATACACATTGTGTATATGTAGTGTCCTACAGTATGAAAGTTTCACTTACAAATATGATTGGTTGAAAACGTTAGCGCATCGCACTGACAGCAAATGTTTTAAATTCATTTTAATTTATAAATGATTAGATAGTAGCATGCATGTTGTACTTGTACATGTACCTATATTGGTGAACGAAACATGCTGATTTCCTATGAAACATCAACACACATCACTGATACCAGTGATGGCTCCGAGTACGTATTTGTGTGTAATACTTAGGTGCTTTATTTAAATGATTAATCAGATATTTACTGTATTTTATTGTTTTATTTCGTGAATGTTATCAAATACAGCATCAAATATAATCCAAATATATTTATTATTAGTTAACATTATTATTATTTAAAACCAAAAGTGCACAAAGAATTTTAATAAAATTAGTAAATTTATGAATATAACAATCAACAGTTTTTAATATCTATATTTTATAAACTATATAATATAGGACATATTTAGGTTTGAATAATTTGAAAAAATTATAATTAATGATTTATAAAAATATATAAAAAATAACAATATAATTGACGTATTTTAGATGGGTTACGATCAAAAAGGACGAGTTGAGGTGCAAAGGTTAAATTTTAAATGCGAAATAAATTTGTATAGGCTCACTTTGGGATGTAATGCAGCTAAATAATAACAAACAGGACAAAACTAAACCAATTAAACCAAATAACCCACAAATATCTATACAAAATATATGTATATACTAGTGCTGTAAAATGTCAAATACTTGGTTGTTCTCGAGAACTTCAAATCCTAAATTTGTTGTTCTCGATAACTTCAAATCTTTAAAAAAATATCAAGTTCTCGAGAACTTCAAATCTCTCATATTTATGTATGTTCTCGAGAACTTAACATCTTTTGAGAATATTTAAAAATAATTTAACGAAGAAAAAATTAGATATTAATTAATTAATTATTATTAATAAATAAATTAATACATAATTATTGTTAATTAATAATAATAATAATTAATTTATAAATTATTATTAATTAGTAAATTAGAATTGAATAATTAAAATAATATATAATTAATAATTATTAATATATAATTAATTATTATTAATTAATAATAATTATTAAATAATTATTAATTAGTAAATCAGAATTGAATAATTAATAATTAAAATAATATATAATTAATAATTAACAATATACAATTAATTATTATTAATTAATAATAATAATTGATAAATAATTATTAATAATTAATAATTATTAAAATAATAATAAATTAATAATAATAAATAATTATTAATAAATAATAATTATTAAAATATATAATAAATAATTAATAATATATAATTAATAATAATAATTGATAAATAATTATTAATTACTTATTGAATACTTTACTATTCTAATAATCCTATATCTAAGTATATTCACCATATATGGTATATATACCTAGAATATATTCTATAGCAGGCCTGCTATATATATATATATATATATATATATCTAATGATATTCCTTCAGGAATATTCAGATTATACGTATTCATATTTTAATATTTTTATTACTGAATAATAAATCAAGGACAAATTGTCCTTGATAAAATTATTAATGGATATATTAAATAGTTGAAACTTAAGTTGTAGGAATATTCCTACATAATTATTGGTCGTTACCCGAAATTACCCGAAATGATACCCGAACCAAGACTAAATTTAAACAGACTCGTATTTCAAATGTAACCTTTAACCCTCAACTCGTCCTTTTTGATCGTCTCCCTTTTAGATTATTGGTAGAGAAATGTTTGTAAATATACCAACATAATTGTGGATTACATTAATTATTGTAATATTGCATTATAGTAATCATATTATTAAAAAATGTGAATAAATATCTATAGGTATATAGCCTATATAATATATATATTATACCTATTATCTATTATTTGCATATAGCAATAGCAAATGTACTAGCCGTCTTACTTTAATAACTATTTGTAATTGATTAAATCGCTAAATATCATTATAATACAATTATTATATATATATATGTGTGTTTTTGTTCGTACGTGTGTGTGCGTGTGTGTGTGCGCGTGTGTGTGTGTGCGACGCACACTGTGCATGTGAATATATACGCGTGTATACTTACATTTGATGATTGCATTTTAGATAATTCCCTTGGATGATTTCTTCGTGATTTCTTCAAAAGTTCTAAAATGAATGTAATGTATAAATTAGGTGATATATATGAGTGTGCAATGCACAATGTGCATGTTCATATATTATTATAATATATATATGTGTGTATATATATGTGTGTGTGTTATTTGAAAGATTATTTAATTATAATATATGTGATTAAATGTCGTATATTTCAAAATATTAAATATTTTAAATTAATATTTAATATAATATATATTATCACGAATCCATTTATTTAGTATAGAGTATTATAAAAATTGTATAATGTAAGTTCATAATGATATAACATTACATAATATAAAACCTATGAGTATTTATAATGTAGGTAGGAAAACAACTCATAATTTTAATTATTTTTAATTGTTCAGTGATGTACCTTAAATAAGTCTAATTTATAAACCTACTTATATAATAATTATTGTGTAATAATAGTGTATGATAAATATGTTAATGTATTGTAATTGTTTATGCTTACCCTAAAAATCTAAATAAATTAAATTAAAATAAATTAAGTTATAATAAAGCGATGCAATATATTTGTAAATAAAATAAAACTATTTAATTTGTTTAACATTCAGGTAATAATAAACAGTAAATATAGTTACCAATGATTATTAAAAATCCAAATCACGGAAATTTCAAATCAATATTAATTATACTCATCCTTATAAATATAAATAGGATGCTTATAATTTATAAATAAATCTATATATTATATATATATATAATAGTATGAAAGATAATACATAATATATTGAATATGTATTTTTATATAAAATATATATTGACAATATTATAATATCATTTATTATCATGCATTTTATTCCGCTTAGTATGGGCGAATGAGAAGAGATTATATATGTAGACCAAAGACACCTAGATAGCAAACTAGCGTGATAATATCATAGATAGGATAGGATATATATATAAAGAAAACATAGGAATACTACTAGGAATACTTACCTATATCGATGGATAATATTTTTAGAGATTTTTGTAAACAGTAATCCGGAATATCCGGAATATTATAACTTAATGATAAGATGAACATAAAAAATAAACAAATAAGGAAACTATAGCAATACCTACTGAACAGAAAAACTAAGTTTAACAAAATAAATAAAATAATAGAACTCAAGAGTGATAAAAAGTAATTTTCTATAAATTTCATTAGAATATAAATAACATAAATATGTATTAAGGTTTATGTGAGTTTTATTTTGAAGTGGGTATCCCACACTATTTCCTGAAATACTGGTAGTGGGTAGTGGCGCTGAAACGATTTTGTATTTAGGGGGGACCAACCAATCAAAATATATTGTGTAGTAAAAGTGGGGGGGGACCAATATATAAGAGGTCCCCTAGATTTTAAAGTGGGGGACATATTTCCCCGCCCCCCCCCTGTTGCGGCGTCCCTTGTAGTGGGATACCCCCTTTATATAGTAGTCTAACATTATGGGGGATCTGCGAAGTAGCAACAAAAAAATAGAAAAAATAACTAATTATAATTAGTAATATATTAATAATTAGCATTATATGATATATAACCTAGTTTTACATTGTGCACACTGCACCCTAACAGGGTTGTTATTACACAGCTAGGCTATACATAGGTATACCTAGGGGCGTCGGAAGGGGGGGCTGGGTATCGGACCCCCCCCCCCATTCAAAAATATGGGGGGGGGCTAAGTATGTTTTGCCCCCCCCCCCATGAAATATGTTATAATAAATTATATATATATATATTAAATCTAGTATATTGTCTATATTAATAAACATTTTTCCTAAAGAATTTTACCTAACTATTGCTAACTATTTCCCCCCTCCACGAAATATGATAATATTTATGAGATATACTTGTTATCTGACGATATTCAGAATGAAATTATTCAACTATATAAAACTTAATTATTAAATATTTTATTGAAAGATATTAATGGGACTTTCTCAATTCAATGTGATGGAATTTAAGATATACCCGGATGTGACCAGGACATTTTGGAGGTTCGTTATTCGACATCAAAACTATAAATTAAAGAAATATGTAATATGACTGAGGCTACAACTTGGGAAAATATAGCAAATTTAATTGTATCTGAACTTGAACATCTTAACTTGCCTATTTCTAAATTAAGAGGAAAATCATATAACGGTGCAGCTAATATGTCTGATAAATATAATGTTGTAAAGACTATAATATTGACTAGACAATCATTAGTTTTTTATACACACTGTTGAACTCATCGCACAAACTTAATAGCATATTCATTAGATACTAATATAAATATAAGAAAAGCCTTGAGAGTGGTTCATGATTTGGGATTATTATATTAACATCAAATTCCGGAATGTATACAATACTAATAATAACAAAGCAAAGAAATTGAAACCAATATTCCGAATAAGATGTACTGCGAAAATCATGTATTAAAATAACATAAGATCAATATAGTGGTATAATCGATACACTGAAAGAATATAAAGAATTTGATTATATTACCAATGACCACAAATATAGTGCAAATTTATTATTAAAAAATATGAATAAGTCAAATATTTGTTCTATGAATATTTCGAGTTTGATATTTGAGAGCTTGGATTTACTTACTTATTAGTCCCTTGATCGGTTGATCGTAGGGGGAATATGAATCGCTGCAACACAAGTTCTCCTCCATCCGCCACGGTTCCGTGTAGCCTCTAGTAGTTGGGTCAGATCCATTTCTGAACCCGCCCATTCCAATATGTTATCCATCCAGTTTTTTCTGATTCGTCCTCTTCTTCTTTCACCAAAAATGCAACCTAGTATCACAGTTTTATTCAGACTAGCATGACGCATCGTGCAACCAAAATATGACATTTTCCTTCTCTTTACTGATGATAGTAGATGCTCAACTTGACATAATCTTTTGTTTTTCTTTCTATGTAGGTAATCCCCAGGATTCTTCTATATGCTTTATGCTCAAATGCAGTAATTCTTCTTTCCAGTCTTTCTGTTAGTGTCCAAGTTTCGCAGCAATAAAGTAGTATATACAATATTAGTGATTTGTACAGTAGTATTTTTGTCTGTATATCACTATAGTGATATGTTTCGACTCTTCCATATAGTGATTAAGCGAATTAACGCGGAGGTTTCTGTCGCCATTCTTATGTTTATCTTTGTTTAACTTTTTCCATTTGTCCTTAGAGTCACACCCAAGTATTTGAATGTATCTACTACTTCAAGAGGTTCATCGTTCATGGTTATCGTTATCACTTCAGCTGTCTCATTATTCTCGAATTCGTTGACCAATATTTTAGCTGACCTCCATACCATATGTCGCTGAGCACTTGCAGAGTTTGTTTTATGAATTCTTGCAGCTCTGTGTTTGATCCTGACATCAGGTCGATGTCGTCTGCAAATCTTAGGTTACATAGTTCTTATCCTCTAATGGCTATGGTGCTACAAATATCTTCTAGCGTATCTAGCATGATATTTTCTAGGAAGATGTTAAAGAATATTTTTTTTAATTTCAATGTTTGATTTTAATTGTAATTGATTTTAATTAGCAATACATTTTTCATGATTTTTTTTTGCGAAAATTGATTTTTAGATTTAGATTTTGTTTAAGGTCGTCTGAGTTTATATTATTCCGTTTTTGGTCAATAAAAAAACTAAATAAAATAATAAGAATTCTTTATGCATAATTTTATTTCAAAAATTAGGCATTAACGAATATTATAGATTATAGGATATTATACCTATCTTTCTCTTTGACAAATAATTATGAAGACGGGTAGAATTGATTGCACAATGTATAAATCCATGGGCAATATACACAGGTCTACTAGTGTGTTTGTCATTTTAGTCAACAATTTCATTAAATTTAAAATAATCCTATAGGATTATATAAATATATTTATATTTTAAATAAAATATTAGTAGGCCTATAGTCATGAATTAGTAGACCTATAGTCATGAATTTTTTTATTACAAATTATTCTCAATATTTGTTGTTGTTGTAAAAGGATACAATTTGTATTATATATATATATATATATATAGGATATATATATTAGATATGTATGTACCTATTGCCTCATATTATATTTGAATAATTAATGTGAAGAAGTAATACAGATGTATCATTGTTAGAATTTTGAAATTTAATATTCTTGCGACTTTACTAGTTATCCAAAGTATTCAGCTCTTAGATATTAAATATAATATTTCCAACTTAGTTTGTTATTAATTATTACACTAAGAAATATTATTTATGTTTATTTGTTAATTATCCTATATTCATATTTTCATTACAATTAAATATAACCTAATTGGCTATAGGTGTTCATTTATGTAGGGGAGAGTACTCGAATACCGACACCCTAACAATAAATCACCATAACTTTATTATTTCTCAATTAAATATTACCAAATTTTAAAAATGAGCTAACAAGGGTGTCGATATTACAGGCACTGCCTCGAAAACCGACACCTTGGCACATAATATCGACACCCTAAATATATCGATATTTAGATATACCATATATTATTTAATATCCACTATCCAATCAGAATTAAATGCGCGTTACTTTTAGTTAACACATGCAATTCATACGTTGTTTTCCTAACATTAATTTTCGAAAATATTTTATATTTTATATTATATTATAAATATTAAGTTTGAAATTACTTAATTATAATACACATATTGTACGTACAATGTACGTCGTACATGGAAGTTTTATATAGTTTCTGAAAGACTATTTAATTTCAAGTAGAATCAATTCCAAGTAGGTATCCTATGTGTATATTATTAGGTATGTCTATTCATTTATGAATATTATCATAACGCACACACATTATAAACAAATAACACTGATTGGTCGATAAAGGATGTCGATATTACGTGCAATTAGGGGTAACGTCAATAACTTTGTAACAAATCATGAAAAATATTAAATATTTTCGGCACATTGTAAAATATAATTAGATCTATACGATGTATTTAAAATATTTAAAATATATAAATTTTCAAATAATTGAGAATCGATATTGTACTTCAAAAATTTCATAAATTTATGGTTGTAACGAAAAAATCAGTTTTTTGTTTATAATTAAAAAAATATAAATATTAAAAAAAAATTATACTTATATAAAATAGAATTATATTGATTAACATTTAATACATTAATTATTTGACGATTGGAATTATATTTTAGGAGAACTTTAGGGTGTCGATATTACGTGTATGTAGATATTAGAGCACTCTCCCCTATACGTGTTCAGTGATAACCTATATAAAGGTTTTCTAACATGGACATTTATTGTAGAAATATATCCTACAAATAAAATCCTTTTGGACTAATATACCAAGACATGTATCCGATAAAGGCCATTCGGGCATACATGTTGTGAGTATATATTTACCGCACATGAGATTGGAAGTTCCAATATGGAACTATTTGATACACTATGTAATTTAATTTCATTATATATTATTATAATTATGTTATTATAATATTTCTTATGTGTTTGTTCTTTTATTCTTATATATTTTTGTGTGGAATATTTTCTCGAAAGCATATTGCTATTAATTAATAGGGTTCCTTTTTTATTTATTATATAACTATATTGTATTGTATATTACCTACATTTTCCATGTGTATTAATTATTTATTTATATGATAAAAGTAAAATAAATATTATTCTAATAAGATTCATTCATTCCTACATATAAGTAATGGGTGTTATAACAATAATATTAAAATATGAAATATAGGATTAATAACCAATGTATTGTATTACTTAGTGTGATGATGATACAAATTGCAATAGTATACTATTGTATACGAATACTATATTGTAATCATATAATTTATCATTAAAATGGTAGTAATTATAATATAATATTTTATTTTGAACTTTGAATATAGTTTTAAAATAAATAATTATATTTGCCATTTTGTTAATTATACCATTAGGTAATACATACATTATGTAAAATTATGACTTCATAAATAATAAAGTTGCTGATTATCATTAGGAATATATTATAGTTTAACCCACTCTTAAAATACACATACACACACACATATATAAATATTTACATATATAAATTATTAATTTAAAAAATAATTCAAATTAAATTTTAGCCTACATATATATAAGTTGAATATTTAAATTATAAATATAATCAGTATATTAAGTATTAAATTATATTTATTATGATATTTACTTTTATATTCTTATTAATAATAGTTTAAGAGTTAGAAGAAAATTAATAGGTCGCCTAAATAAGAAAAAATGCGCGAAATTACGTGATCTTTATAGCCAAGTCAGTAATAAATAATTGCATCAAAATGGGTAATGTAAATATTAAATTAAATATGTCTGATCGGAATGTCCTATAGGATATTAAGAATCAAATTTAACTCGTGATTTTATAATTAAAATAGACGTTAAAATTATAAACTTAATTATATATAAGGTGCTATTAATTAATACTAATTAAAGGGTTGACCCTTTGTTGGTTAAACCAATGGGTTAATAAATCTTAACGAACTATTAATATGCTATTACGTTACTATACGGTAATAGGTATAGTCTATACCTATTACTTATTGTATAATATATATTGAATATATTTATTATTATATTTTTCCGTTTCGAATCGATTAATTACACATATTTAGTTATAAACTTATTACCAAACATATATCGAAAGCTATGATTCATAGCATGATTCATAGCACATGTTTTAACGGTTCGTAAATGTTGGTTTTGTAGATATCTAGATACTAACGCCTATAGGGTAATACACATAAGTATACTTAATATAGTATACTATATATCGTGAATCATTATGATTCATAAGTGGCTATTAATAGACATGCGATACATGCGTCAATATGCTTCCGTGGTGTACTATACGCATAGAAATATACCTACAACGTACATAGTAAGTACATACAATGTACTTACGATATACCAGAAATGTACTTACGATGTACCTACAATGTACCTACAATGTACCTAAAACATACGTACAATATACAACTGTACAATGTATACATGTATAACTGTACAACTGCAGTTGTACATTTGTATATTCATATGTGTGTATATGTGTGTGTGTGTGTGTGTTTGTATGTGTGTGTGTTTCTATATTGGTTCATATATGAGCGTGAATATGTGCAATTAATGGTGTATTTGTTTATGAGAAAGTAATTTCTATAAATAAATTAAAATAATTAAATATTTTCAATAGAAATTTAATAGTTGTTAAATTATTATAATATATTATTTCTAAAAAAAATAAATCAAATTGTACATATAGTTATTTCCATATTAGTATAAATTCTATATTAACTGTGAAACAATATAAAATTATATATGCAATGCAGAAAATAATGCTCCGATCGAGGTTACCTTATAACCATATACACCTATAGCCACAGTATGTAGATACATTATATATATATATATATATATATATATATACATCGGGTACAGTAGGTACATCTACAGTAGGTATACCTATAGGTATATACCTATAGTGTATACACTCTAGGACCTACAGTGTAGGTTCTACAGTAGGTACATTATGAATATTAGATACATTATATAACTTGAAATAAGTATAACATATATAATAATCGCTTATATTTCTTATAACAAATTAGGTAAGTGTATCCTAATACAGTCAAGACCTCCTATAACCGAGGTTATAGGAGGTCTTGATAGAGTACTATCCGTTAAGTGAAACAGATCATTTTTAAATAATACTAGTGTAACAATAGTAGTGTTTATACTTTAAATACACACACACACACACATACACACACACACACACACACACACACACACACACACACACACACATATATATATATATATATATATATATATATATCCGTATATATATAGGCCTACTATATTAGATAGAAGAATATTCTTCTATAACTATATAGTTATCTCTGAGAGATAATATTCTTATATTAATAGGTGCAGAGGCATAGGATTGACATTGGGGCAAACACCCAATAACATCAGATATCCCCTTCCACCTTTTTTATACGAAAACTAAAATAGTTGATCTCGTAAACATTGCGATCATTAAACTCATGCATGTGTCTACGTTGAGGACGAACTTGTGTTTTATATTTTATTGTAATAGTATGAATCATAGGTAGGTTTAAGGTTGAATCCTATGCATAGGTATCCTACTGTATGATGAATAATAAACACTATATATCACGTGGTAACGTCGGTTATAGGAGGTCTTCCCAGCTAACAGTAAGAGCAGCATAGTAGCAGCATAACAGCATATGTTATAGCCTCAAATGTTTACATTGTGCTATTATGCTGCAATTATGCTGCTATTAAATGTATGTTATGCTGCTATTATTAGAATAGCAGCATAATAGCAGCATAATATACGTTTAAAATTAATAGCAGCATAATATTAGCATAATTGCAGCATAACAGCAGCATAACAGCAGCATAACAGCATGACAAATTAATAGCAGCATAATATACATTTAATAGCAGCATAATGGCAGCATAATAGCACAATGTAAAATTTGAGGCTATGACATATGCTGTTATGCTGCTATTATGCTGCTCTTACTGTTTGCTGGGGTAGTAAACTAAATCAGAGATTATAAATAGGTTTATAGTTATTATCATATGATAGGTATGATATACCTATAACTTATAGCCGCTATAAGTGAATTCCAGATGTTAAGAATGATAAACGAAATATCAATTTCCCAACACGAGGGGAAACGAATACATTACGATAGAATAATACATGGATGTAGCAGAAAGGTAAGGTAAGTTCAGATAGATAATATAGTGTATAAGCAAGACCGCCTATATCCAAGACCTCCTCGAAAAAACCTCGAGGTTATAGGAGGTATTGCTATATCCGATGTTATATAAAACCTAAGAACTATAAAGAGAGTACACTACCAGTATTTCCGGAAATAATGTCCGAAAATGTTTGCTAGAAAGTGATTTTATAGCAAGTTAACTACAATTGTTGTGGGATACCCTCTTACTTTACGGCAACTAGCCGGAAATATCAAGACTTCCTATAACCTCGAGGTTATAGGAGGTCTTGGAAATATTGTAACTTGAAAGGGGTATACCCAGCAAACACATTATAGGCAATTACCTCTATTTAGACTCTAAAGATGTTAACAACGAGACTCTATTTTGACTCTAATTTGGCTTCTATTTTGACTCTATTTAGCTTATATTTGTATTAAAATCAATTGATTTTAAACTCTATTTAGTGTATATTTAGCTTATATTTTGATTGTATACTCTATTTAGCTTATATTTAGACTCTATTTTAACTCTATTTAGACCATACTATTTTTCCTCTATTTAGACTCTATTTTGACTACTGTTATTTTTAACATTTATCTGAAGTAAAATTCAAATCAATGTCCTCTATATTAACTCTATTTAGACCATAATATTTTTTCTCTCTATTTAGACTCTTTTCGTTTTTTTACTCTATTTAGACTCTGTGTGTTTGCTGGGTATCCAACTAGGGGTATCCTACAAGTTGCTAGAATATCGCTTTTTAGCAACAATTTCCTGACACTATTTCCGGAAATAGGCTCAGGTTCCCATAAAACCCTACTGGTAGTGGGATACACCATTAACATATTACTTGGGATAATATGTAGATATTAGTAAAATACAATATTAAAATTGTATACAATATTTAAAAATAATAATTTTGATTCGATCTACAAGAAATTATATTCACCGTATTATAAAATTTTACTATTTTTGATATTGGATAAATATTTTTAATTTTTCTGTATTTAAAAATATATTTTATGAGTATATCTACTTATATTATACATATAAATTTGCATATTCAATTTAGTTTAACAATTTAATAACGGTAATATATATATTATTTAATATATTATTCGCTATTCATCGAATCTACTATTATATTGTATCAAACGTGAATAATTATTATGATTATTTATAATCTTATTAGTATAAATAATTTATACTATAATTAAAATAAACTTTTAAAGTAACTTTATCGTAAACTTGATTAGAATTATTCTGATTATACTATTATAGTATTATAGTAATTATAATTATTACAATAATATTATAATAATTATAATTATGTGAGAATAATTCTCATCAACTTGACGATCAAGTTTACGATAAAGTTACTTTAAAAGTTTATTTAAATTTAAGTGTATACATTATACACTGTATAATAGAGTTTTTCCCTTATAATGTATAAATATGAATTACTCATTATCATAATAAATATCAATTAATTTAATAAATTATTATAGTGATTATTATCATAATTAATAATTAAATTATTATGATCATCATTATAATGATGATAATCGTGAATCTGAAAGCAGGCCGCCGATTATTATTATTATCAGAGTTCAATTTTTATTTTGGGGTTGTGTGATTTCTTTGGTTTGTTTTTATTTTGCTGTTTTGTTTAGCTGCATTATATCCCCAAGTGAGCATATAACATATTGTGTTACTATAAAATATCTTATAATGCGTATAATGTGCAGTAGTCAGTGATGGGCACCGATCCTTTTTTTCCTTGATCAGCGATCCCGATCCTCTATTTATTCTCTTGTGCGATCCTTTTCCCGATCCCAATCCTCAATTCGTTACCCGATCACGATATTATTTATATATTCAATTAATACGCTTTTATTTCATAATTCGAAACAATATATATGTAGGTATAATAGGTATAATAGCCTACCTATGTAATATTAATTGCTAATAATTGTAAATAATATTTATTATTAATATATTGTATTATATTTCAATAATAATTAAATTAAATTAAATGAATATATTAATGTATATTATATAGACTATATTCTATAGTGAATTAAATATAAGTTATTTATATAAATGCATTGAATTTGATACAAATATCTACTCATTGTACGATGTAGAATGTACGTTGAGTCAAAGTCGGTGGTTTACTTATATGATATCAATTGATTAAATTCTATTATGGTAAAAATAACAATTATTATTTATATATTACGTAGGTTTTACCTAGTCTTGTAATACCTTGGAAAACATTACAAAATAATGATCAATACAATATCATATCAATGTAATACTATAATACTAAAATGTTGTTAATATTCTTATAAATAAATATAATAATATTAGAGTATCGTATATGCAATGATGGGCTCCTATCCTTTTTTTTTGGATCCCTATCCTTTTCCCGATCCCGCTCCTCCATTCGTTACCCGATCCTTTTCCGATCCTCTCTTTCTGACTCAATCCGGATCGGATCGCTGATCAATGATCGCGAATCTGCCCATCACTGGCAGTAGTGCATATATAAGTACCGGCCACCTTGAACTCTGATATTCTTATAATAATAAACGGCGGCCTGATTTCAGATAATTCTCAACAATTATGGGTGCAACGGATTAATAGCAATTGTATTTAAACATGTATATATATTGAATTAATATTATGTCGATATTAACTAATTCTGATAGTATATATTATGTATGTATTTCATTATGTTATAATATTATATTGTAAACCATATTTAATATGATATGCTATTTAATATCATATTATTATAATAATATCATATTATAATATTTATATTTATTTCAACAGATACTAATATCATATTAAATATGTTTTAAAATATATATTTTAATACATAAATACAAGAATATAATCTACTATTGATAATTATAATTGATAATTTAAGTTAACTCATAATATGATATTAGATATCATATATAGTATATATTATATAATACTATAGTAGTAACTATATGATACATTTTCAGCATACAAATTAATTCTTTTCTAATATAAATTGCCGTTAGTCCGTATACTGCATTATTATGATTATTATAATAATTGCATAACGATGAATGAGAATATGTGGTCCCCGCTTGTTTTCATTAGGATTGCTGAGGTCACATTTAAAATATTTGATATCTACAAGTTATAAATTTTATAACTATATAATATAAATTATGATAACATTTAATTTATATATATCCAGTGATGGGCAGGATCGCGATCATTGATCGGTGATCCTATCCGGATCGGGATCGGTTAAAAAAGAGAGGATCGGGTAACGAATGGAGGATCGGGAAAAGGGTCGTGATCGGGATCGCCAATCCATAAAAAAGGATCGGTGCCATCATTGCATATACGATACTCTAATATTATTATATTTATTTATAAGAATATTAACAACATTGTAGTATTGTATTATTACATTGATTGGATATTGTATTGATTATTATTTTGTAATGTTTTCCAAGGTATTGCAAGACCATGTAGTATTTAAATAATAATTGTTATTTTGACCATAATAGAAATTAATCAATTGATATCATATAAGTAAATCACCGACTTTGACTCAACCTACAGTGTATGTCATTCAATAAGTATATATTTATATCTAATTCAATTCATTTATATAAATACATTATATATTAATTCACTGTATCATATAGACTATATGATATAGCCTATAGACTATCATATATCATATATATATATATATCATATACATTTAATATATACATTTAATTCAATGGACTTATTATTGATATATTATACGATATATTTATAATAAATATTATTTACAATTATTAACAATTTATTTTACATAGGTAGGCTATTATACCTATTATAACTACATATATATTGTTTTGAATTATGAAATAAAATCGTATTAATTGAATATATAAATAGTATCATGATCGGGATCTGGTAAGGATCGGGACAAGAAACTTAGGATCGGGTAAGGATCGGGTAAAGATCGGGTAACTAATTGAGGATCGGGAAAAGGATCGTATAAGAAAATAAATAAACGATCGGGATCCGGATCGCCGATCCAGGAAAAAAGGATTGGTGCCCATCACTGTATATATCTTATATTATATATTATATTTTCATTCTTCATGTTAGTTTAACATATACACAGCACACTAGTACGAGACTACTTATGTTTAATACAGAAACAAGTATATTAAATTTAAGCCAATCGAAACATGCATTTTCAAAACAAGCGGGGCCCATATTAGATACAGGCCATTCTTATAATAATAATATTGGCCTGTATATAATATGGTCCCGTTTGTTTTGAAAATGTATGAATCGTTTGGGTTAAATTTAAAATACTATTATTAAAATATTAAATAATTATATTATAATAAAATAATATTATTATAATATTAAATACTTATAATAGTTATAATATAATATTTAATCTCAGCTATATCTCAACTAAGGTATAACAGTTGTAAACAATACTTGCATAGTTCAACTAGAGAGGGCACTAACGATACAGCAATAAAACGAACTATATCGTAAACGACTATCATCTAATATAGAGTATGAATCTCTGCATGCGTTACGTGTATAACACAGGCATGTATCGTAATAAATGAGCTTATATAAATGATATATAATCAAATAAAGATTAGGATCATAGTAATATATATGTGATAATGTTATATCGACGAGTGCTCCCTATTTTAACTACACGAATGCTTGCATTTAGTTGGCTGTAAATTATCTGCAATCGTATATAATGATTTCAATTATTTAATTATAATTATAATTATAATAATCATTTATAATATAAATTTTATATTAATATTTCTTTGTTTATTTCAATAGCATAAGTTATCGTTAACAAATACGTATACTTTATACATTTGACTATGATATTATATTAGTATTATTATAATATATATTGTATACTGTGATGGGTACTGATCCTTTCCTCGTATATCATCCGAATAAATTTAGAATAGTATATTAGTAAAGCCTGAGTTTTGTAATACCTGCTCTATGCATCAGTATATGGAGGTTCCGTGATTCCGCTGCACATCCTAATGTATTCTAATACGATCTTAAATATATAGTGTACCTAGATTGTCACCTAGATAGTCATGTGATTTTTCTTCAAAAGGCCTAGAAACTTGATTTATGTGTCCTAAGATGGCCGGCGACCATCGCATATAAAGTATTATTTAATTAAATTAAATATTGCAATATAATAGCAGTATAATTTAATATAAATTAATATAAATGTTTAGTTTTATATAATCGAAACGCACTTTATAAACGTATATAGAAAAAATAAAAATTTATTTAAAAATAAATATTATTTGTTTGAATATTTGTGTGTATGTGTCTTGTGATGGTCGACCACACATACATAGAGTCTCCAGTCACGTTGAAGAATTTTACATTAGTGAGATATAGCAATACCTATCTAGGTAAAATAGAAATCTATGAATATGATGCACCTGTCAAACGTATATAACGATAGTAAAACTAGAGTCCCTAGATCACATGTTTAAAATAAAAGAGAGAGTCTAGAACATATTGTAACTGAATATTTGTGATTGATACTATATAGATGAGATCTAAACAGCACGGTTAGAAACAAGTTCAATATACCCTCATATTGTGTAGAATATAATGGTAAACAATAGCTGGATAGATGTAATATTAATTCTATTAATGGCCGAATACTAATTTATATCGATCAGAAATTTGTAACTTAACTCGCTACACCTGTAACTTGCGCCACTTATTTGGGACCACCAGGTTTTATCGTGATAGCAATGTATTCAGTAATAATTTACGGCGATATAGCAGTCGATAATTATTAAATACTTTACAATGTAAACTTTACATAAATGATTAGTTACGATCGATGAATGCGTTTCACCGACATCAAATTGATCATTATATATGATAGTTGTACGTTATCGGGCGTATCTTTACATCGTACTCGTATATTACGGTAATATCTCTAATCGCGGACAAGCGAACTATATTCTTAATCTATAAAAAGTATTAAGACCTCGAGCGAGTCTATAGTCGCCTAGAAGTGATCACGTAACGGAGTAAGCATCGTTACAAGTGTACCGTCGTTACCTAAAGGGGCGTGTATATAAGGGGCGTGTGTATAAGGGGTGTGACCATGCTAACGTTCATCGTAGAACGCAGTAACAATAGACGAGTGTTAGCACGGCCTGCGCGAACATCTCCGTCGGTTACGCATTCGAGTTAAAGCATCCGCGACCAGCGACGACAGCCGATCATTTATTGATACACAATAAATTATTGTGTATTGTCATTGACAATTTGTCAATACTATACGATCGCTCCTAAATATCATATTTAAATATTATTCGAATGCCTATCGTATCGGTGCTGACGTACACCGCGTGAGTATGACGCCTTAGCCTACCGAGCCGTACGGGCAACGCGTATTAATGCCGCCCATTACACCGCAGAGCCAGAGTTAAATGCGACGGACCTACGACCCGCTGCACCAGTAACGAGAAGGCAGCCCCCTCGGGTAGGGAACGCAAGAGAAAGAGTGCCCCGCCGCCCCCGTCCACCCCATCGGCACCCCAGTCACCCAGTGAATCATCTGCTCCGTCAGCCTCCCGTACCGAGATGAAAACCATCAAGTTGCGTAACAGGTCATTGGTCGTGTTAATCGTGACCTCTGTTACCGTGTTCATCGTGTTCAGTTAGTCAATTGCCTCATCCTCACACGTCTCACATGTCTACGTATTCATCTGCATATGTATATGTATCTGTATATGTATCTATCTGCATATGTATATGTATCTGTATCTTTATCTATATCTGAATCTTTATCTATATCTATATCTATATCAATAACATCATTAACATATACATCCACATCTAGTACATATAGATAACATAATACCCATAGTACCCCGTAGTACCCCATTACCCGTGGGTAGACAACGCGCTAAGTCCCGCCCCCTTTTCACGCATCAGTTTACGCTATGATGCCCGCCGGTCCCATGTCGTGCTCCACCGATTACCTGAAAGACTCTCGTCTGCAGCACATCCTGAAGTACTGTAACCCGATCGAGGACATCGAAGGACGCGAAGGTCAGTAGAGGTCGCGCGCACTGATGACTCATCATCACCGTCATTGACTCCGCCCTCCTCCTCCTCGCAGGTGAATTCCCACGAGTGGATGACGTCACCTACGCAGTGGTCTCTGTGCATGCTTTCACCAGACATGGTGATAGGTTAGTGACACTAGTAATAGTTAGTGACACTAGTGGTTAGTGACACTAGTGGTTAGTGTCAATAGTGATTAGTGACACTAGTGGTTAGTGTCAATAGTGGTTAATGATACTAGTGATTAGTGACACAAGTGGTTAGTGACACTAGTGGTTAGTGACACTAGTGGTTAGTGACACTAGTGGTTAGTGTCAATAGTGGTTAATGATACTAGTGATTAGTGACACTAGTGGTTAGTGTCAATAGTGGTTAATGATACTAGTGATTAGTGACACAAGTGGTTAGTGACACTAGTGGTTAGTGACACTAGTGGTTAGTGACACTAGTGGTTAGTGTCAATAGTGGTTAATGATACTAGTGATTAGTGACACTAGTGGTTAGTGTCAATAGTGGTTAGTGACACTAGTGGTTAGTGTCAATAGTGATTAGTGACACAAGTGGTTAGTGACACTAGTGGTTAGTGTCAATAGTGGTTAGTGTCAATAGTTATTAGTGACACTAGTGGTTAGTGACACTAGTGGTTAGTGTCAATAGTGATTAGTGACACTAGTGGTTAGTGTCAATAGTGGTTAATGATACTAGTGATTAGTGACACAAGTGGTTAGTGACACTAGTGGTTAGTGACACTAGTGGTTAGTGTCAATAGTGGTTAGTGTCAATAGTGGTTAGTGTCAATAGTTAGTAGTGACACTAGTGGTTAGTGACACTAGTGGTTAGTGTCAATAGTGTTTAGTGACACTAGTGGTTAGTATGTATTAATATGTATTAATATCATTGCGCGTGTACAGGATCAAACCCCTCGCCGCATCAATACTATTATTATGTAATAGCTGTTACTTCTGCATTGTTGACCTCTACTCCGACACTAGTACCATTGTTCACCACCAGGTGGGTGTTGATTGCGAACACTAGTTGTTATATCAACCAGTAAATCATCACTAATAATGCTAATATTATGTATGTTGCTGTATTCTAGGAACAATGACAACAATGTAGTACCCATTCCTATTGCAACGTTTATATAACATTAGTTTTAGCATATATATATGCTAAAACTAATCTTATGATTCTAGAAATTTCTGAAATTGATTATAAAAAATGAGCCGATAAACGACTGAGCTATTCTGCTGAAAGAATGCCTTCAGCAGTTCATAATCTTTGTAGATAATAAGTGAATAAATATGATTATTAAAATAATGCCCAATAGAATACAGTATTATTGTAGTTATATACAGCTATCACTAACACTAGCTTACAATAACTACAGATATCACCTGCACTCGTACAAGAACGGCAAGCGTCCGGTGGTGTCGTGTGACGTCGACAGTAACGACTACAGGCAGCACTTCATCAACTTGCAGTCGTACGTCTTGTACCTCAAGGTAACCTTGTACCTTATCCTACACACATGGCTGTGTATTACACCTATTCATCTAATGCTATATATTACACGGAAACCGGTGATTTCGTAGTGTTTTAATTCGGTTATTTCGCGCGCCGTAAATTCTACTAATGATAAACAACTATTCAAATTAACATCGCCGGTATCCTATTACGCCTGGATACGTTGTTACACCTATACCTCACACACTGTGTGTTGTGCCCTTCACAGCTATACCTCACACACTGTGTGTGTTGTGTTCTTCACAGTTAATACTACACACACACGCGCACGCATAGCTGTTATACATCGCTTATCACTGTAGTAAGGGCAGGATTGCATTCGCATTCCCGGTGTGTGTTTACATGCGAATAGATAGCTGATAGATAGCTGATCTCTGTAAGGGTCGGCGTTACATGTAATAGAGATGGGTGTTTATATTTTAGAAGATGGGATAATTTATATGTCTACCAGAATACCGATAGCTTTTGAGATTGTGTAAGCAATTATTTTTATTTTTTTCAATTCTTAGATAACATTCTTATCTATTACTAATATGCCTCTATGATTCTCGTATATCAAGTATGAGTTAATAATAAATAAATCTGGTAAATTTGTACTGAACAAATAATACTATATATATTCTTTGCCTGTTTTTGAAACATAATTGTATCTATACAATATCTACAATTGTATTACATTATCAAATAGCCTAACATTGTATTATCTATATATTATGTATATACTCTGCAAATGTTATAAAGATTCATCAAAGGGAACAAAAGCTATTGGGTTTTAAACATAGATTACAAATGGAAAAGTTCATGATATATAAGCTTCTAAAGTATTATCTGTGTGTACTAAATTATAAAACATATATATAAAAAATGGTATATTAAAAAGTGGATAACTTGCAATTGGGTATGAAATAACAAAAATGTATTTAACTTTATAGATAATATTTATATTTATTACTCTATCTAATTTTCTAATCTCTAATAGTATGTATGAGTTATTCATTATTGAAATGTACTCAATATTTCAAATATTTCACATTGGAGTTTTTTTACAAGTTTATCTTTATTACGCATAATTAAGGCACTTATAGTTATTTTTAATGAAATATAAACATCACGTTAAGATAAATAATTACATTTGTATATTTTAATAAAATTATTTTGTTTGAAAATAAATAAAAACGAGCGTAACGCGGGCCTCCAAAGAGCTCTTTTGACACTAGTGTTCATTACAACTTATTCAGCGTCACTGTCTCTTGCTTTATATACCGGATATGTATTGCTATCCAACAATAATGCACAGATATCTCTAATATATATTATAATTCATGTATAATAATAGACAGAAACTTTTTATTACATTTTTTCAGATGTTTCAATGTAAATATTATTTTATATATTAGTATAATTATATTTATAAAAATATCTAGTGATAATGTTGTTATTCATAATTATGTTATTTATATAAAATAAAAAAAGTAATAGTATAGCTTTATTATTATCTGAGAATAACTCTAAAATAATGATTAATAACTAATGAATAATCATTGATTATAATCAATGTTGTGATAAAATAAGTAATAATTGTATATTACTGTATAGATTTTTACAATACATAGAATAGCTGTTATTATATTTATTACATTTAGTTTTTATTACATTTTTATAAAATAAATTACACAATAAATTATTCAACTGTTTTGTAAAACATGTTATTGTAAAAAATGCTTTTTATGGTATTTATATTAACCCTTTAAGAACCAGATGTCTGGGACCATATCATAGTTTATTAACACATATAATTCAATAATTCAGCACTCGATTTGTATATAAAATGTAAAAATATATTTTCTTTATTATAGGATTTAACAACAATTATCTTTATATTATAGTTTTTGAGAATGTTTATATAATACAACTGTATATAGTGTTAAAATAAATAATTATTTTAAAATAAATTAGTAAATTAATTATAAATATAAATGTTATATCATCAATATCGTATATTAAACTGGTTATCATATAATCATTATAATAATAACAACATTCTATTGTTTATTTTAAATATAATGTAAATATTATTAAAATAATTAGTTCTTAAAATAAAAAGCATTTTAATCACATTAAAATATGCACATAAAAATTATGTAAATATATAAATTAAAATAACAATAATTAATTATTATTAAATTAACCGAACTATAAGTCACAATTCTATATTTTGAGGAAGTTTATTATTTATAGCATTATTTATTTCCATTTTACAAATGGCCTACTCACGAATAAATTCTGATGAAGCTCTCGTATTAGTATTGAATTTGGGTACAGATGAGTCAGTTAATTTATCAAATTTGTAAAATATCTTATTAATTAATATATATTAAACATTTTATTAGTATATATATATATATTTATATACATTTTTAGTTTGAAATTTATATTTATTTTAAATAAAAAATTACTATAATTATTATAATTATAATAATTAATTAAAATATAATATTATGAATAATATTTATATTCCACTTTATTCTTCAGATTAATATAAAATATTATATACTAATCAAAATAAATATAACTAACAAATTTCAATAAACGAGTACATATTTTCATTTTTTTTTTAAATTCGTATAATTTTTTAAATATAAAAATATCTGGGCATTTAGTGCAGTATTATTTCAAATTACTAGGTCTTAAAGAGTCAATTAAATGTATAATTTCATTGACGGACACTAACAAAAATATTCAACATTGTTATGTCACTTGTTCAATCACTTGTTGTTGTTAGATTGTTATTGGATTTTAACACACTCGTCTCCACTTGATTTATATCTTATATGTGTGACAGTATAGTGTCACACCCCTCACCTCATATCCCACCCCTAACATCACCACCCCCTCGCAGACCCAGCGCCGTAAAGAGGGTACCACCTATTACAAGCGACCCACCTACCCCCAATCCACTGTATGCAAGGACGGTCAGCTAACCCCTATCGGTGTTGCTCAGCTGGCCTACATAGGGCGCTTGTTCAGGACCGCTTACATGGACGTGGAAGGGGACGGAGGACATAGAACATTCAATGACGACAACTTCCATCAAAAGGTCACTTTAACATCAACACACACGCGCATAGATAGCTAGCTAGCTATGAGGTTTATTGTCAGTATTTAATACGCACTAAATGACATGAAATCATAAATAATAAATAACAAAACAATGAAGGTTCGCATGTGCATATGTGCTCTCACAGATCTTTAACTACGCATGTATTACACACGATACATGATGTATATAATGCCAGCTTAAATAGTACAGCGGAACTTACCGATAGCCAATTGTAAATATAATTATTATTATTACAACATTATCTATTTTAATAATTATATAAACTTCTGTATCTATCTACCTATACACACGCTTGCTCCGACCTCAGATTCTAGTGAGAGCCACGAATAGAACGAGGACATTCCAGTCGGCCGTCGCACTTCTACAAGGTTAGCGCGACCTCTGCCTACCTACACACGCACACACTGCCTCGTTGATGTATGTTACTCATAGTCAGATTGTAGTGCACGCGTTCGTCTACATCGATGTCTGACGTACGCATGAGAGCATGGAGATGTGTGTGTGTACAATGGTGGGCCACCGCCGCACTATATAGTGCTGATGCTGCGTGCGCCGGTATCTTTTGATTTTAAAGTGCGGCTGAAATTGTTCAATTACGATTAAGTTTTATATAAAGTGCAAGTACTATATAGCATACAGAGAGATAGTGCAAGTTTAGATTACATTTGCTAACTATTTACCACAGCTTATGCATGTATGTTTGTTAAGTACCCAGCAAACACATTAGAGGCAATTACCTCTATTTAGACTCTAAGGATGTTAACAACGAGACTCTATTTTGACTCTATTTAGCTTATATTTGTATTAATAATTGATTTTAAACTCTATTTAGTGTATATTTAGCTTATATTTTGATTGTATACTCTATTTAGCTTATATTTAGACTATATTTTAACTCTATTTAGACCATAATATTTTTTCTCTCTATTTAGACTCTGTGTGTTTGCTGGGTAACCATAGTGATGTATCATATCCTCATTACGTAACAAGCAGTAGGGCTGCCATTCACTGTATACATCATTAGCTGTAGGCTGTCAAAGTTACCCTATATAGCAGATGAGAATCTAGTGTATCTAGAGAATCTCTAGTGCAGTAATCATAGAGATATGGTTTACCTAGATTGGTAGTCATGTGATTTTGCTTCAACAAGCCTGGAGACTCTATTTATATGTCCTAAGATGGCTGACTATCACAAATAAATTATTATCTACTCAAATTAAATGTTGCAATTATATTGCACCAGGCGCCTTGAAGTATTTTACATTAGCGAGATATAGCAATAACGATCTAGGTAAACTACAAAGCTATGGCAGTAATATACACTGCAGTTCTGATGACATTTATTGTACACTATGATCTAATTATTCCTATGGATTATGTAATACCTATTATAATATCATTATGTGCACAGTAACTGGCCCCAAAGTATAATATCAGTTATACTACCATGACATGTGTGTGTGTGTGTGATATCTCCAGTGTATATTATGATATTACATTTATAAAATCTTTACTGCTAATATATAATCAATTCGATATCAGGTTCATAATATATTTATATTACTAAATTACTTACTTTATTATATAACATAGTAATATAAATAATTTATGTAATTTATAAAAAATATGATTTAATGAAATAAACTTATTAATATATTATATAAATTAATATTTATATGATGAAAACTAAGTGTTCATTACTAATATAACAAACAAATATGATATTTATGTTTTAAATGCTATAAGTATATATTTAGTAAGTAAAAGTTAATTTATATTGCATGTAATTTAATATAGCAATGAAAACATTGTTGTATGCAAACAGAGCCGAATCTAAATCTATTTCAGTGACTTCGATACTGCTGCTAGCAGCGGTTGGGGATATTATTAAATATGTACTATAACAATACTAATTATATATTATACGTTGCATGCATAGGGAGTGTTATATCTTTGCTTCGCAAAATCTTTGGTTATATGTTCTATTATATAACAATTAACGTTTAGTTTATAGTTATCTACAGC
This sequence comes from Osedax fenrisi, assembly GCA_964019155.1. Lineage (NCBI taxonomy): Eukaryota > Metazoa > Annelida > Polychaeta > Sabellida > Siboglinidae > Osedax > Osedax fenrisi. The sequence continues at coordinate 67,087,445 of OZ025239.1, read as the reverse complement.
TACATTCAATGTACAATTACGTACATTTGCCTGCATTATTATTCACTTCTCGCGTTACACGTATTATCGGTCCACTTCACTTGATTGACAGGCATGTCGGAGAGTTTCGACCTATCGCGGCTGAAGCTGCAGCACGCGCTCACAAACTCGCTGTGTTACTACGGAGACGAGTGCGAGTGTCGCCGCCTGGAGGACAAGAAGTCGCTGATGTCGGTGTCTTACCAAGAAGAGAAGATTGAGGAGCTGTCGGGTTTCGATAAGATATCGCGCCAGGCCAGCAAGGTGTTCGAGTTCCACATGGACGAGGTTTGTGTTGACAACCAGCACCACTACAGTGATTACTACGTTTAATAAGTGTAACTAGTCATAATATACATTATATTTATGGTAGATTTATGTCTTTCATCCCATCGAGGAACTTATTTAATATTCTTCTTTATGACTAGGTTAAGACTTTAGTTGTTACATTATAGGCAATATATGGCATAACCCCTTAAATAAATGATTTCTAATACAAACAGTTAATAAATGAAGTTTATTCGTAGACAACAGTATCGTGTAGCTTATAATGTAACCCTAAACTTAGGGAATACCATAAGGTTGCGCTACCTACACTAGCACCACCTACACCCTCACTACACTAGCACCACCTACACCCTCACTACACTAGCACCACCTACACCCTCACCACACTAGCACCACCTACACCCTCACCACACTAGCACCACCTACACCCTCACCACACTAGCACCACCTACACCCTCACTACACTAGCATAACCTACACCCTCACCACACTAGCACCACCTACACCCTCACTACACTAGCATAACCTACACCCTCACCACACTAGCACCACCTACACCCTCACTACACTAGCACCACCTACACCCTCACCACACTAGCACCACCTACACCCTCACCACACTAGCACCACCTACACCCTCACCACACTAGCACCACCTATACCCTCACAGACACCAAGTCTGAGTAACCAGTTCGACATAGCCATGGTACACGTGTGTCACGGCCTACCGTTGCCCGGCAACGGAGGGGGTCGCTGCATGCCCCCGTGGACCCTATACGACGGCAACCGGCTCCTAACCGACAACGGGGCGGCGGCTAGAGCTTCGGAAAGGGGCGGGGCTTACCGAGAGATCGCTCTAATCAAGATGCTACCATTGCTGCGGGAAATCAACGAACGCATGCACAAGCAGATGAAGGCGCATAAAAAGGCGGCAGCGAAGAAGGGGGGCGGAGTTAAACCCAAAGACAAGTCGCCTTTCTTCGTGCTGTACTCTGCGCACGACACAACTATAGACCCGTTGTTAGCCGCTCTGGACATAGGCGATGGAGTCTGGCCACCCTACGCTAGTCGGCTGGTCGTCGAACTCGTAGCGAGGACGCGAGTGTCCGTCCTCGAAGGTCGTAAGGTCACGGAGTACTACATACGCGCGCTGTACAACGGGGACGTGATCACCAATCAGATGTCATTCTGCGGTGACGAGGTAGCCGACGCCCACATTCAGTTGTGCCCCCTGGAGGCGTTCTCAAAGTTTGTAGACGTCGGCTACAGAGAGGTTACTAACGGCAACGACTTGGAGACGGCCTGTCATCAAATGGACTAACTCCCCCGCCGTCATTCAACAATAAATACGTCGTGAATATAGTCGTGTCGTGTGCTTATTTATTATAAACGATTACAATTATTACATTTATTATATATATATATACACGATTACAATTATTATAAGCGTTTACTATACGGACATCTTCATCTCAATCTTCACGTGAGGCTTGTAATCGCTGACCACGATGTCATCAAAGTTGATGTCGTCGACATCGGTCAGTTGTCGAGCAAACTTCACAGTGGGGAAGCCGCGTGGCTCACGTTTCAGTTGTTCCTCCAGCGGCTGCACGTGGTTCAGGTAAATGTGGGCGTCGCCCAGCGTGTGGATGAAATCACCCGCCTGCCAATCAAAATGTAGCGGTTTAACGGAGAGCGATGGTATTGTGATAATATTAGGTAATATTTCGCTGACCTGGTTATTATTATTATTTCGTATTAACTTCGTATTATATTTAAATGATAATAAATATAATTAGTTTTATCAACAATTGCTATAAATAGAAGTCGGTATCTAAAGTTTAAAGTTCAAACATGAATGTTTACATGTTTACGTACATTGATTTATTCGTATTATTATTTATTTATAAAGAGTTAATAAATGCCATATATTCATAGACAATAGTATTGTGATAACAAATACGTAGGACTTCTTATCTGTTTGTTAATTTATAGACAAATAATAAAAGTTGAATTTATTTAAAAAAATATACAAACTCTGATTTAATTATTGTCACGACATTTATGATTACTTATTACACTTGCCCCTAGATATCAATTCAATTTTATGTCAAGGAAAGATATATCAAACTAATTAATTTGTGAAATTATTGAAAAATTGTGCCATCTGTATTACAAACTCAATATTGTAATTCTATTTTTAGATTATATTGTTTAAATGTAAATTTGAAAACATGTATCAATTATAAAAGAAAAGTAATGTAAATGTTTGAATACTATAACATTGAATGTATAGTGTTTGTTTTAATATTACATTATTTTATAATAAGAACCATTTTTATTAAAATATACAGCCATAAACTAGAAATATGATAAATAAATATGTCTATTTTCAAAGTAAATTTATATATATTTTAAACAATACTTTGACAATTCGCTTTTGAAATTAATTATATTAAAATTTAATTAATAGAAAATTTAATATAAAACCATATACAATAAACTATATTTGAACAATATACTATATATATATAATGTTAAATTATGTACATGTATTATATTACTATTGTATAGTTAAATGTAAGGTTAATTATTAAATATATAATATCATTATATTTTATTATAAAAAATATATTTCATTATGTATTATTAGTCTAATAGTTTGTCTAAATAAATATATTTATATATATATATTAAATACTAAATATTGAGTATATACATTATATGATATTACCAAAGCCCAAGGGCTTTGATATTATAATATATAAAAATGATATTTTGCATATTTATAATATTGCATAATAGGTAGCATTGGAAATATGAAATTCTATAATAATTTTAGTTTTTCAAACTTTAAATACAAAAAAAGTTATGATTAAAATGTTCAAATATATATGATAGACAATTTAATATTATTAAAAGTTACTAGATTCTCTAAAAAATGATATCCTTGCCACATATATACTATCGGTATTAACATTTATTTCATGTAAATAGATAAAAGTGATATTTATTTATTTCACATAATCCTTGTGTATACCTCAAAATTATTCATAATTAAGGTAATGCAAAATCTATAAATTGTTTGTTTTTATAATGTTAAAATAAATCATTAAATAAATCATGATTTTACATGTTAATATATAACTCCCAAAGATTTTGAAGATATAGAAGATAACTTAATAAATTATAATCATTATTTTGGTATATTAAACTATTTTACTATAATATAAATTACATTATATAATGGTTAAAATCAATTTAAGAAATTAAAAAAATAAAATCAATTATATTTATTTTTATTAATCTGTTATTCAATTATTTTCATAAAATAGGTGGGGCTTTGTTTACAATAACGTGTCTTATAATGTGATTCAGAGAGCTGAAGTTTATATTGAAGGTCACCTTTACGAATATCATCGCCATTTTAGGTGTTTACAAGTACTTTCACATATCTACATTGTAAATAGATAGACGAATGAAATTACTACTTGCTTGAATTAGTTGAACTAATTGGTAAACAAAATTGTGTATTATGTTTAGATTATATAATTAGTGTTGTGAGTTAATAAAAAACATTTTTTAAACAAATAATAAAAAATAAGAGATATCAATTTATGAATGATTATTTAAATGTATAAAAATATAATATTATTATTATAATAATAAAGTAAAATTAGTTTTCTTTTATGTTTTGATATAATAATATATATTATGTTTAATTTTATATAAAAAAACTGTATGAACTTTCATATTTCTTTTATAATAATATATAATTTATATTTTAGCTGGATAATAATTTCTTATATATATTCTATATGTACTACAATAAATTAGAATAAACATTAAGAAGTTAAAAACTGTATTTAATAGATATAGTAATTAAAAAAATAAATAAAAATAATTATTCTGAGTTTAATGAATTTGAAAAAGATATTAGGTTTAATTACTATTAGGTTTAATCTCTCTATGAAATATTGTTTTACTTATCAATATACTTATTTGAAAATTTAAGAAGTTATTCATAACATATATCTGAATAATATTTAATATTAATAACAAAAATTTATGAAATCATATTTTATAATCATAGAAGATCCCTTTAATTTTTATATATATATATATTTTTGTATAAAATTAAATAATGAATAGATTATAAATCACATATTTGATATTATAAAATATTTTAAATATGAAAGTAATGTATTATTTTTCATAATTAATTATATCTCATATATTTAGAATCAATTAAATCAGAATAATTATTTTAGAAAAATTCCCTATTCAATTAATGCTTCAATTGCAATTTTCAGTAAAAATTACAAATATGTCGCCATTTTTATTAACTTTTATTAGTTTTATAAAAAATTAATATTTGTAGTTTGTTATCTGTTTTCTAAACCTAAATACTGGTGGACAGACAAACTCGGCTGGGTTCGGTGAATCATAAATAAACTATCAGATAGCGTACTATTAAATACAATTATATTAAATAATTTACAATTTATATATAGCTAGAGATAATACATGCACTAGTTGTCTAGCACACATATGCATGTATAGATATATTGTAAATCAATACACATTATGGCAATTGTAAATCAATAATGTTAATACATTTATTTATTTTTTATTATTAGTTTTGTTTCCTGTTTTATGTCATTTTGAACATCTATTTTCTATATTCAATAAATTATATTATTATTATATTATTATTATATTATTAAACACCTGCTAATCCATTTTTAGTTAAGATTTGAACATCTATTTTCTATATTCAATAAATTATATTATTATTATATTATTATTATATTATTAAACACCTGCTAATCCATTTTTAGTTAAGATTATATTTGATAATTGCTAATCCATTTTTAGTTAAGATTTGAACACCTATTTTCTATATTCAATAAATTATATTATTATTATATTATTAAACACCTGCTAATCCATTTTTAGTTAAGATTATATTTGATTAAGCATTTAAGTCCCAGGTGTCGTATATCAATAATTCACAGGCATCTCACATTATCACGATGTTTTATAGCACATATAAACTAACATTATAAATAATTCAGTAATCGAAATGAAAATACATAAATATGTGATATGTGTTCTTTATTATAGGATTTAACACAGGTTATATTTCTATTTTAGTTTTTGAGAATTTTCTTATAATACAACTTATTAATACGTATAGTGTTTATTTTTAAAATATATAATTATTGTTATATACATATTAATAAATTATAAATACAAATTTCATATCATCAATATCGTAGTGTATTAAACTGTTAAACTGGTTATCACATTATTATAAAAATAATATTCCAATTTTTATATTAAATAAAATGTAAACATTGTTAAAACAAAAATTATTAAAATTTAAATCAATGACAAAATTAAATTATGTAAATATATAATTAATAAATTTATAAATAACGTTGTTTTATAATTTTGTCTGCATTATATTAATAAAACTCAATTAATATTTATTCTTAAATTAACCAAACATAACAATTAGTATTGAATTCTAGAACAGAATCTATACTACAGATGAGCCAGTTAATTTATAAAATTGGTAAAATATCTTAATCTCAATTAATATGTATATTAAAAATGTTACTAATATATATATATTAGTACATTTTTTATATATTATTTTTAGTTTTAAATTTATATTTATTTTAAATAAAAAGTATTATAATTAATATAATTAATTAAATATAATATTTATATTCCATTTTTGTCTTCAGATTAATATAATATGTTAATAAAATACATTAATAAAAATGAGTATAACTTGTAATAGACAAATTTCAATATATGAATACAGATTTTCATTATTTAAAAACATGCATATATTTATTTTAAATATACATAATATCTGGGCATTTAGAGCTGCAGTATTATTTATAATTAATGGGTCTTAAAGGGTTGAGTAATCAATCGTGTATCAATGTCATTGTTAATAAGGTTTTCTAGAGTTGGTTTAGAAGAACTGTTACTACATTGCCACAAACCTTAAGACCGGTCAGATTCGCGATGATATGAGTGAGAAGTGCGTAACTGGCTATGTTGAACGGTACCCCGAGACCCTGGTGAGTGAAACGTGCATTAGTATCGCTACTATAATATCGTGAAAATAAGTCCATGTTTAAATTAACTATGTATAGTATTCCATAGGTTTTTACCGTGGTAATAACCGGTAATAACCTGTCATGTAAAAACAGGTGTTTGCAATGGTAAAAACCTATTTTTGTCTATATAATTAAATCTAATATTATCTATATTATTATACTTAATATTGTCTATATAATTTACAATTATATAGTATTTATAGAACTTATATGTAATAGATAATATACAATTATAAAGTTAAATACTACATTAATATCATAATTATAATATTTTTTTAGAAACAGACTTTATTAATTTTGACTTTATTTAAAGTTAAATTTTTTTTAAATAAATAATATAATAATTAATAAATAATATTGACATTTAAATAAATGAGTAAATAAATCAATAATTTGGATATACAGTAAAACCTCTATATAAGAAACCTCTTTATAAGAACATTTTTCACACATTTGGTTGGAAAAAAACTCTTTATAAGATAATATTATATAAGAAAAACCTCTGTATGTATAATTGTATAACAAATATAAAAAATAATTATATATAAAAATAAATAGATTTTTATAGATAAGTATAAATAAATAGATAAGTATTGTATATTGATAACAATTATAGAAATTAATTAATAATTTTCTATTATATATTTTTATTATATAAGATATTTTTGTTTATAATATTTCAAATATTTTATATTACATAAATAGCTCAAATTTAATTAAAATTAATTAATAAAAGTTATTGTATATCCTTATTTGAATTATTAAAATTAATTAATAAATGTTATTACATATCCTTAAATTTATTAAAATTAATTATTCTATTAATTATTCTGGTAATATTATTTATTTATTTTATTTATATATAGTTTATTGACTTCAAAAACACATGGTGATTATAGGCGTCAGATAATGAAAATATTATCGTTAGATAATAAAAAACAAAAACAAAAATAAATAGAAAATGAATTATCTAAACATTGTTACATTGTATTCTGTACTACAGATACAATTTTTTTCGAAAAAAAAATTGAATTTCAATTTTTTTATTAATGTAAAATTATAATACTTCACATATTATCTTTTATGTGGTGTTTAAATTATGTTCATTACATTATTCATTTTGTTTATATTATGTTATTTGTACCTGTATATTCATATTGTTTATATTCATATATTATATTTGAAACTTGACATAACTAGTATTAACTTTTGTACAATTAAATATTTTTTCTTCACTTTTTTCAATATAACTAGATAAAACCTGTAAGATTATAGTTATTTGTCAAAATTAAAAAATATTTATTTAACAAATTTTAATTAGCAATTTAGTTGGAAAATTAACATTTTTTTATCAGATATTTCAATTATTTTTTTTAGAAACGTATAACAAAGATGTCTAAACATCTATAAATTTCAACATATAATATAAAAATATGGAATATTATTAATAGATTACAAAAAAAAAAAAGTGAATTTTTGTATCGCGTCCCCTTAAAGTAAACAATTATTAAAAACTATTTTAAATAAATCATATTTCTAAACTATTCTTTTGATTATTACTTTTAAATAAATAAATATACTATATATATATATATATATATATATAACCTATAGGTTATATAATGCATTTTCAATTATAAATTAATTCTTAAAATGATCGGAAAAGTAAAACCTCTTTATAAGAAAACCTCAATAAGAAAAAAAGGTTTCACAATAATATACAGTGTATATATAAAATACTGGATAGAATAATATATAATATATTATAGAATTTTGTATAATGTAATATTGTGAAAAAAATATATATATATTAAATAACAATAGAATAATATATATATTTTATATTAGTAAAATATATTTTTTTTAAATAAATAAATGATATTGAAATTTAAATAAATGATTAATTAGTTAATAACAATTTATAATATAAATTTTATATATATATAAAATTCTGAAGAAAATAATATATTTATTTGTAATATAGTAAAATGTAATATTGTAAAAAAAAATTATATTAAACAATAGAACTAATAATATTTTCATTAGAAATTTCAAGAAATTATTTAAATGTATTCATTATTTTATTTTATATATTTAAATAAATATTGTTAATTATATATATATTTAAATAAATATTGTTAATTATATATATATAAATATAAAATACTAAATAGAATATTTATTTTATATAGATATAGTTAAAATTTAATATAGCTAAAAAAACATATACATTTTTTACAATAATAATATTTTCATTGTGTAATTGTAATTGTATGAATATATAGTACAGTATGATTTCATTTATCACATTACATCAACTTGTTATTTTTACAATATGAATAAGGGTGGCAGATATCAAAATCCGTTGAGATTTTTTTAATAAAGTGACTATAAATGGCATATTAAAGCAGAGTGCAAAAAGTGTTAGTTAAATTTTCAAATAAAGCTTCTAGATTAATTAGCCATAACATTTATATATAAATGAATCAATATTACTTTAAATTTCAATACATTTTAAAAAGAATAATTGTTACCAAAAATAATAGAACCCTGATATAAATATATTTTAAGAGTTTTTAAATTACAAGAGTTTTACGTTATTCGAATAATCTTTTAATGAATAGTTTTCTAAATAATCTAGTGTGTTCAATACAAGCGAGGAGGTAACCATGTCAGCTGATCTCTGGTACAGTTGACAGCTCAGCTCTCCGTTGGCTACGTAGAACTGAACGAACGTGTGGCAAGGAGGCAAGGCCATCAGCGCTAGATCTGCGATGGGCGAGTGGAGATGTAAGCGGTGGTGGTTAGTGTGCAAGAGAGCGGACGCGTTAGTTTATAGCTACAATAGTCGTGTGCACGATGATCAAGGTAACGACAGTGGTACCCGTGTAAAATAAAGCGGACAATGTAATATTCCTATTTTTATTTTATTTAATATATTTGATATAATATATTTAATAATTCATTATTTACAGACACACATTTTCTAAAATCTATTTATAAATACGTTAAAATACTAGTTTTTAATATCGTATTTATAAAAATGAAATCTTGTATAGATTATTAGACATATATGTATACCATTTAAATACACAAATGAAATATAATTATTTGTTAAAAAAAATGCTATACGATATCTATTATGGAGAACTAGAATCATGGAGAAATAGAATTTAATAAACTAACATAAAGGAGGACCTCCTTCAAGTGATTGCATATGAATAGAAATAAAAACAAAGACAACTCCTACTTTAAAGAGTTTAAATATTTGTGTATCTTTTTTCACAGATATAATAATACATTCTATATGACCACTATTTTTTATGTATAAATATTTAAAGGTGTGCATATTTTTAGAAGTGAATATAATAAAAACATAATATAACATATTAAATTATTAAATTATATTATTAAAAATAATGGTACCTCTATGTATATGTGTGTCATCTAAATATACTGAATATTTCAACAATTTATATTGAAGTATAAAATAGTTTAGGACTTTTTAGTAGAGTAATATTCATCAAATTAAAATACTGAGAATTGCCGTTAAATTTAGTGAAATATAATATTGAATATTTATTTGTAATAGTAGGTGTTATAAAAACATCATTTAAACTTATTAATATAAATAATTTAAGTAAGATTTTTACATGAAATGATAGATAAATTATTATATAAATTATTTGTTAGATACAAATATTTTATTTATAAATGGGGTTTAATGACCACTAGGGTTTCAGTACACTACTACAACTGACCACTAGGGTTTCAGTAGACTACTACAACTGACCACTAGTGTTTCAGTACACTACTACTACTGACCACTAGGGTTTCAGTACACTACTACTACTGACCACTGGGGTTCCAGTACACTACTACTACTGACCACTAGGGTTTCAGTACACTACTACTACTGACCACTGGGGTTCCAGGCGCACATGATAATACGGCGACAGTCCGGATCTTCTTTAATGGTGCGAATACACTCAGCCAATTGGTCGACTCCTTGACCGCTGTAGTCTGCATGCATTCCTTTATAGGTGGCTCCACTGTGCCTCCATTGGAAACCATATATAGGCCCTAGATCACCTTAATGATGGATTTAAAACTGATATTATATAGGTTAATTTTAATATATATATATTATGCATGGAGGCGTTGAAAACGTAATAAGCTACTTAATTCACTATTATTTATTTAATAACTATATTTACAAAATATATTTAACATATTCAATATTTAACTAAAATTATGTACAAAAATTATAAAAGATATAAAATGTATTAAGTATATAAGAGATATTAAATATATAATTAATATATAATAATTAATAATATATATGAAAATAATTTATTAATTTGTTCAAAAAATAAAAATATCAATTTATAAATCCATAATATAGATACAAAAAATTTAAATTTGGCCAAAACTTCACGAATATACAAATTTAAATGTATAATATATTATATATATATATATATATACTATTTATATAATTTATCATTCTTTTAATTAAAATATATTAAAAAATACAACTACACTATTAAAAATAAATAGGGTACAACGAATTCAATTTATAGGGTACGGATCGACAAAATCGCCAACATTTGACCCACTTAGGGTATACTACTGGTACATGTACTAGGGTATATTATATTTATGAGGGTACAGTTGTTATATATTAGCTAAATGTGTGTTGTATCTATATACATAATGCAGTAAGTGCTTTGCATATGTGTATGTCAATGAATATAAGTGTGTATATGTGAGTATATCTGTGTATATAAATAAATGCGTTATATTACTACTAATTAAATAGTTCACATTTAATACAATAGTCCACCTGGGGTAATATTATGATAACACATATACCCTTAACTAATATCAATAAATATGATTACAAATATCAACAACAATCAGCGCAGCTAAACTCGACCTTGGAAACATTTATCGTAACACTAAGCCAAATGAAAAAATATTATTATTATATTTATTAAGTTAATTATATAAATAATACGTATTTACGCTTAATATTCAATAGTTCCTTTAAATTAACAGATTATATATCATTACGTTATATTATAATAGAAATATTATCCATTGTTTCTACTTATATTTAAATGGGAATTTTGAAACTATATCGATCTCCTATGTACGTTTAATATTTGAATTATAATTAAATAATTTCCAATTATATGTGTGTCTATATTGGTGTATATATGTATATATATATAAATATTTATATATATATATATATAAACACATATAAATAAACATACACATACATATAATGAGCAACGTATTTTAACATCGGGTACAAAATCTTCTTTTTTTAATTATGTTAATAAATAGTTGCATAACACTAATACTATATCCCCATTAAAATGTATTTATGATCCCTCGAAGATTAATTTAACTGATATTGATAAGGCTAGATGTCTTTCTGATAAATTCTCATCCATATTTACAATCCCATTCACAGGCATTATTCATTCATTCAGGAAACCTTCCAAATTAACACCTAAATTAACTTTTGATAAATACCCAATTACACCAGAAATAGTGAGAAAATTTGCATGTTTATTACCAAACAAATTTAATGTTTCACCTGATGGTTTATCAAAGGGTTTACTAAAAAATCTTTCATTTGAATTATGTTATCCATTATCAATTGTTTTCACTAGAATTCTGAATGATGTCCATTAATGAATGTCCATTAATTTGGAAAAAATCTAATATTACAGCTTTATATAAAAAGGCGACTCAACACTACCATCAAATTATAGACCTATTAGTATACTATCATCAACGCTCATTCTCTATGAAAAAATATTAAGCTATTATTTATCTTACTATTTAAGATCCAACAGCCTCATATGTTCTGAACAGTATGGTTTTCTTTCGGGGAAATCTACCCAATTACAACTAATTGAATTCTATAGGAACATTATGAGGTCAATGAATAGTCATATGTTCACTGATGTTGCTTATATTGATATGGCAAAAGCATTTGACAAGGTATCACATACTAAATTATTACATAAGATATATAATCTTGGTATATGTGGGAATGTGTATTCCTGGTTTGAATCATATCTCAAAAATAGGTTACAAAGAGTTAAGGTTAATGATCAATATAGTTATTTTACTAATGTAACTTCAGGAGTACCACAGGGTTATGTGATAGGTCCTCTCCTCTTTCTGATTTATATAATTGATCTACCTTCTATTTTTAAACCACAAATAATCACTTCACTTTTTGCAGATGATGCTAAAATATCAATTATCTATAAATCTATAGATGATCGGAAGGTTCTGCAATCCGGGCTATTTGAACTATCATCCTGGATGTGTAAATGGGACCTTGAACTTGCCATTCAAAAATGTTCAATTATGACATTTGGGAATATCAATATACATTCGTATACTATAAATAATATTCAATTAAATAGTCTAACAGAGTTTAAAGATCTTGTGATAATTGTTAACACTAAACTGACATTTGACACTCATATAAACCAAATGTGCAGTAAAGCTTTTAATATTCTGAATATTATATTTAGATGCTTTATTATTAATGACTATTGTTACCTAACAAAAGACTTTATAACATATATTAGAATATAATTCTTGTATTTGGAACCCTTCTAATATATATGTAGGCCTAAAAAATAAAATTGAAAAAGTCGAAAGGACATTCACTAAAAGGCTTTTCTATAGATGTGGTATACCATATACAAATTATGAAAATAGGTTATTATTTTTAAACTTAACTTCATTATCTCAACGCAGGTTACGGGCTGATCTGATTCTTGCCTATAAAATTATAAATGGTCTAGTTGATGTTGATTGCTCGGGGCTACTTGAAACGTATTCATCAAGAAGTCGATGTCCTTCCATTAAAGTTCGAAAAGACAAATGCAAGACTAATGTTACTCTGAATTATTTTAGTAATCGTATTTCAACTCCTTGGAATTTGCTATCTAATTATACGTGTTCAGCAACTTCGGTCAATCAATTTATTACAAGGCTTGATAATTCATTGTATTAATATTTAAATTTTATTTTATTTTATTAATTTTTATTATTCAATTATTCAATTATTTTATTTTTAGTTTTATAGGGTTAATTTATTCGGTTGCATTCTCTTTATCATTATTTATCGGGTATTACGGGTGTCAGTGGACAAACTCTTGGGTCAAGTTTGTACCCCCAAGGCACAGGGATTGAGGACCCCTTTCCCTAAAGTTGATACGGTGATTAAGTGCTTGCATCTGAATAATTCCCCTTTTTATTATAATTCCCCTTTTTATTATTATTTTTTTAATATATCATTTGTTAATTTTATATCTTACCCATATGTAACATGGCATTTATAAATCATTATATATATTCGTCTATATTCGTTATTTGTTTTTTATTATTATTATTGTTTTATGTCATTTTGTTTGTTTTAAATAATAAACTATATCTATCTATCTATATACACATATATACACATACATATACACATATATACATATACATATATATATACAACTTTATTATATATATATATATATATATATGCACATATTTTTCCAGGAAAAAATCTTGGTTATACATGTTAATGTGTAATAAAAAAAAGTAAGTGGGCTACTGAATAGAAATATAATATGTTATTCATGTCACATGAATCATGTGATATTCTATTCATGTGATATGAAAAGCATATAAAATAGATGAATGAACATTTTTAATGAATAATTAAAATTATTATTAAAATTGAGTATGGTCTATAGTAGTGTGTTATTTGCAGCATTCTTGCATACACTGTTAGTATTATGGAGGGCATTGTACACTAGGATAGCCCTTTTTTAAAAGTTATATTAAACATAATTGTGAAGTTTCATCACAAAATATTTAATATTGGTAAAGCTAAGTGTACTTTAATGATGAAATATTTGAATTTATGATTCAATGTAAATTTCTATGTTACTTATATATTTTATGTATTTGTGTAAGTTTGCGTTGTCATAAAAATAAACTATTTGACATATACGTGTACGTGTATATATTGTAATATTAATAAAGTAAACAATTACGTACAATTTTAAATTAATTTTTATATTAATATAATTTATTCAATTATTTTTTTTATAAATTATTTTAATTAAGTATAAAACTTTGTTATGAGCTTATAATGGATATCTAACAAGGTATAATTTAAAAAAAAAAAATTCTAATGTTAAAATTCTAATAAACAAAAAATGTGTTTACTAATTTACCACAAAATTTATATTTTGTTAAAATACTCAATAAAAGTAATTTTTTTAATAAGTATGTGCTATTTTTTATATTCATATAATGATGATAGATATATATATAATATAATTTTTACATTTCAAATATTTTTTTTCGATTTAGCAATAAATTTAATAATAAATAAAAATTTCCGTTGGATCGATTTAATTATTTTAAAAAAAAATTTCAAATATTTGTAAGGATGTTTTTATATACTACACATGCTAAAGGCAATTTTTACTTGTAAACATATTTTCCTTTCATATATCTGTAATTTAATTTTTTTCGTAATTTTTAATGTAAATTCCTATCTTTTTAAAATATTATTTAGCTTTCTTAATTGTTGTCAGTTTTAAATCATTTTATTTGTATAATATCTAGAATGATTAAGAAGAGTTGTTCCGAGTTAGCTGGCTCTTTTCAATGAAGGGAACTAAAAAATTACCAAAACGGGCTACCCTATTGCCCACTCTAATTCTAACACTGTGTATACAATATCCCTACCATCTTAGGCAGTGGCTATATGCCATACTTTATTATTTACCTATAAGATTAGACTGTTATTTAATGTGCACTAATAACTAGAATAACAGGATATAATTAGTTATACATTAACATTAAATATATGATAGCTATAGACTACATATATATATATATATATATATATATATATATATATAATATACCAAATTTGGTAGATATTTCTTGCAGAATATTAACCATTTGATAGACATGATTATTTGGTATACATTTTCGTGTTCACCGAATAGTTATGGTAATAATGTATCACTTTTGGTATAAATTTGACTTATGATATTATATCATTAATATATATGAACTATATTTATATATTATTTATTACTAATATTAAAATCTAAAGAATAAGTGAGTTTAAATAATGATTGAATTAACGTTCTATATATATTGGATCCATAAATATAACTATTTAGTAGAAATACAATTTTAAATGAAATATATAGTATTATTGGATATATATTTATAGGGTGTTGATACATTTCAATGTTATGTTACTTATGGAACATATATATTACATACAAAAATAACATTTTATATTCATAATTATGATTATAATCGATATATATTTTTAATTAATTAATTAATTTATTTATATATTTAAAAATAATTGCACGTGCACATAATTGTTGTTTATCATTAATTATAGAACATATCTCACAATAGTCAAGTTAGAGTGAATGCTTTATACAAAATGTCCATAAAAAAAATAAATCTTAATATTGTCTACAAAATCGTAAATTATAGGTAATATAAATTTGGTAGACATTATTTTTATATGTTTTTTATTATACATTATTTTGAAAATCTAATTAAATATATTCAAAGTATATCATAATTAATATGTAAATTTTCAGCTTCATGGCTATCTTTTAACAAATATCTACCAAATGATTATATTTGCATTGTCTACAAAATGGTTATAATGAAAAGTTAAAACTTTTAATATAATATATTATAATAATAATTAAATATTGTATTTATAGTAGATTAATTATAAACATTAAACCTCATCATATGAAGTGTATACTATAGTTATATATATCAACTATATATAATACATAATCCAATACATACAATATTATTATACATTAATTTTAAATACATATAGTATAATAAATTATAAACTAATTTAAACTAAGTTATATGTATACATAATAAGTTTAAATAATATAATTATATATAAGATATATATATATATATATATATAATATATAATTATGTATTTGTTAATTATGTAGTAATTATCCAATACAATATATGTTAATATTATATTTAATCATATTCAGATATATCCACATAAGTATCTATTTCATCTATTTTTAATTCATTGGGAGAATCAACAATATCATAACTAATGATGAATATCTTATTTTAGATATATATATATATATAAAGTTATAATCTAAAGTGAAAACTTTTAATATAATATTATATTAATAATTAAATATTGTATATATAGTAGATTAATATATATATATATATGACACATGTAAAATTATTAATTAAAAATTGTATACAGGATATTAAAGATGAATGTCCATTATTATTAATAACAAAATATATATATATATATATTATTATTATTATTGATGGAGATGTTGTATTAATACCTTGTATTATTGAACAGTGTTTATTATTTTGAATATTAAGTTTCCCTTATATTCTTATAAATCATTATTATTTATTTGTCGATATTTTGTATAAACAACAAAATATATAATATGTAAATTTGTATATTGTAATAATAAATAGCAATTTTCATTTTAATATTAGAATAAAATTCAGATGCAAAGCATCTAATATTGTCACATTCACAAATATTCAGAATGATATTAAGAGAGTTGTTCTAATGATATATATCTCAAATATAGTATACAAGATTTGGTAAGGAAATTTGATATTTTGTAAAAAATAAATGCTCAATTTCAAATATGACTTACATATAATATTTAATTATGAACATTTATCTATATACATTTATAGATCTATATACCTTGCATGTAAAGATAACACGATGGTGGAAATGTTCTAATTATTTAACCCAAAATATAATGTAAGTAGTAGAAAGTAGCGCCATCTAATACTTGTGAACGTACATAATAGTGTGAGGTCAACGTCTAGCCTTAAGGGGGAACTCCTTCGCTCGATTGCATGTAAGAAGATATGAAATATCAACATTTTAAAAATATCCAACTTAAAGATATTAAATATTTTTATATAAAATTTTCACATATAATAATAATATATTATTCTATATGGCCACTGTTTTTTCATTTATAAAATATATATTATTTTAAAAATAAAAGTGATATAAAAATATAATTTTTTTTAAAGTGAATATATTAATAATGATAGAATCATGATAAAACATTTTAATTATTAAAAACATTAATTATCTATGTGTCATCAAACTATACCGACAATTTCAATTATTTTATATTAAAGAATAAAATAGTAACAATATTATTATTAGAGTAATATTCACCAAATTAAAATATAGAGAAAATAGCTCTCAAAGTTTTGTGAAATATTTTGATTGTATTATAATGAACGTTTATTTTTAATAGTAGATGTTATACAACATCATTTATAATTATTAATATAAACAATATATGTAAGATTTTTACATGAAATAAAAGATATATTATTTATTAGATACATTTTTTTATAAATGGAAATTATGAAGTATAACCAGTCTAAACTGATATGTAAAATGTAAGGAATATTTCATATTTTCTATAGGATATATTGTTAAATCTGAATCTAGAGGTTTTAGCCTGCCGTCATCTAGAGGTTTTAGCCCACCGTCATGGATACATATGCAATACCTATTTAATACCATACCTTCTTCTCTCTCTGTAAATCCATTCTTATCTAGGAATTCACGAGACCCATTAGCTTCCCAAATCTTCACACCTTTCGCAGACAGCTCATTTCCATTCGTTGAACCTTTCATGAACCTATTAGTAGTAGTAGTAGTAGTAGCAGCAGCAGCAGCAGCAGCAGTAGCAGTAGCAGTAGCAGTAGCAGTAGCAGTAGTAGTAGCAGTAGCAGCAGCAGCAGCAGCAGCAGTAGCAGTGGTAGTAGTAGTAGTAGTAGTAGCAGTAGCAGTAGCAGTAGCAGTAGCAGTAGCAGTAGCAGTAGCAGTAGCAGTAGCAGTAGCAGTAGCAGTAGCAGTAGCAGTAGCAGTAGCAGTAGCAGTAGCAGTAGCAGTAGCAGTAGCAGTAGCAGTAGCAGTAGCAGTAGCAGTAGCAGTAGCAGTAGCAGTAGCAGTAGCAGTAGCAGTAGCAGTAGCAGTAGCAGTAGCAGTAGCAGTAGCAGTAGCAGTAGCAGTAGCAGTAGCAGTAGCAGTAGTAGTAGTAGTAGTAGTAGTAGTAGTAGTAGTAGTAGTAGTAGTAGTAGTAGTAGTAGTAGTAGTAGTAGTAGTAGTAGTAGTAGTAGTAGTAGTAGTAGTAGTAGTAGTAGTAGTAGTAGTAGTAGTAGTAGTAGTAGTGGTAGTGGTAGTGGTAGTAGTAGTAGTAGTAGTAGTAGTAGTAGTAGTAGTAGTAGTAGTAGTAGTAGTAGTAGTAGTAGTAGTAGTGGTAGTAGTAGTAGTAGTAGTAGTACAGGTAGTAGTAGTAGTAACCACAGCAACTCTTCAATGACAGCCCGTAGGAAAACTCTCTTAGTGGTCAACAGTGGCAGAATGCCTGTACAATGCATGTATTGTGTGATGTGTGTGTGTGAGAGAGGTGTAGTGGTGTTAGAGGTTATATGTGTGTGACAGGGTATGGGGGATATGTGGTGGGGTGGGGGGATGTATGGTGGGGTGGGAGGGGGGTGTGTGGTGGGGTGGGGGAGGTGTGTGGTGGGGTGGGGGAGGTGGTGGTGGGGTGGGGGGGGGTGTGAGGTGGAGGGGGGATGTAGGCAGATATCTAGTCATGTGTGTTCACAACATGTCATATGATATTTGTGTGTGTGTGTGTACACGTATGCATATGTATGTATGTGTAATACAGGTGATACATAACGGAATACATGCATAATAGAGTGCACTATGTAGACAATGAGAATAGAGTAAAGAAGACTATTAGTACTAAAGAAGACTACTACAGTTTGCATTACACAAGTATTGGGTATACATTAACAACCACAAACTTTCAGCCCTACTTTCAGCCCTACTTTAAGCCCTACTTTCAGCACCATTTGTATGGCAATCAGCGTGGAAGACTCAAAACTCAAATTTATATATCTCAATGAAAGGTGATGCATGTACTACACATGATAACAATGAGTGACAGCTGATAACAGATATGGGAGAATGACTGTAATGTAGGCCATCTTATATAATATATATGTATGTGTGTGTGTGTGTGTGTGTGGGTGTGTGTGTGTGTGTGTGTGTGTGTCTCTGTATGTGTATGTATAATTAGCACACTCAATAAATGCATAATGGAATGTATGATAAGGGCTTAGTCCAATAAATAAATATTTATCTGTACACATAATAAATAGCAAAGTTCAATGATAAATATTATTGATTTAACTATCAATGAGAACAATAACAAATCTCCATATGCATTGTAATCTAAAAATAGATTATATTAAAAGAATTATTTGGCATTAATTAAACTTGTTGACAATCAGTTCATATCATATACTGGACATAATTGCTGGGTATCATTATACAAACAGCACTACAGCAACCGATCACATTATTGATTATAATGTCTAATATAAAATGTATGTGCTTACCACTTATATACATATAGTATATGTTATATATTAATAAATAATGTAGACTACATATGTATGGGGTGCGTGTGATGGGGTGCAAGCTGTGTTACTGTAAGGGCCTCCGATTAATCAGAGACCCAGAAAAAATTTTCAGAAATTAATTTCTGAAACAAATTTCAAACATTACTTTTTATAATTAATTTATATTATATGATAGGCTATATATTATCTATATATATATATATAATATATATTATATATATATATATATATTAGGTTAAAATTATCATTGATAGCACACTAATAATCTTATAGAAAATTCATGTAATAATTTATTTAAAATAATAAATATTTGTAATTTTGTTCGTATAATCTAAACGTTAATTATTAATGGTCCATACATACATGTGGCAGTGTCACCAATATGTACCCATGTATGTAAGTAGGGGTGCTAAGCTAAGCTAGAATATACTAAGCTTAGCTAAACTAGTGGGGCTAAGCTAGAGGTGCTAAGCTGGGCTAGACTAGGCTGAGCTAACCATTGCGCAGGGAGTAGCGGTTCTGCATGCCGAACACGGAGATGGTTCCGGTGCCCGTACGGTCAGCTTTCTTGACCCCTTTGTCCAGTATCTGTCTGACCGCGTCTAGGTACAGGTACTCCTCATCCCTTAACCTGTCATACATTGTGTGTGTTAAGCCATTAGTACACCACAACACTGTCGCTGATTGTTAGCTTGATAGTCTGATATCGGCTATTTTCACTCGTTGTTAAAAAGGCTTCGAATTACTTGGCCGATGTTTAGTAACGTTTAAAAATAGAAATTTGAAGCAGCCGATATCTTGCTTTATAATGGCTGGGTAATACTAGAATTGATGGCAATGGAACTACTTTACTACTTACTTGCCCGTTTAATGGTGTAACCTATCGATACACAAATGTCATTAAGTGCGCGTGATACATTGCTGGCACTAACTTCACATTGTCTGTACTTTGGTCTCCTTTATCCTGAAAGTAATGGGCAGATCATAATTGTAATGTTCAGTAGTACAACTAATAATAATAGCAAAATATATATATATATATATACGAGCAAAATAACGATTAAAAATGTATTCCTCATTGATGTATAGATATTAGTATACCTATTATAAACGTGAGTACACAATTTACATGTGTATACGTCCTATACTATATGTGATGTCTACTTTCTATTGGCTCAACTAGTAATAAGGCGTTGATTAACACAAATACCCATCAGAAACTCCCGATGCTAGGTAGTCAGAGTAACTCAATATAGTCGTCATGATATAGTCGTCGTGATATAGTTATGTTTGTAAAGTAGGCATAGATTGGTGAGATTTAGAGATTGGGAGATAATGTTTAGATGTATTAGAATGATGATATGCCTATTTGATATCGAAGTATATATATATATATATATATCTATATATATGTGTAATAAACGAAAATATTAGATAATTTACATAATAAATAGAAACGTATGTTTAATAATGATATACTATTCTATAGTATAAATGAATTATTTGTTATAAATATAAGTTATATTTATACTTAATTAACTAACTTGATTACTCATTCTTTTTTCAATTTTAAACTCGAACTAAGTTTCCTAAGAAAATAAATAATGGTTATATTATAATGTATCTTTTAAAGAGTGTGCATGTTTGATATTATTTGTATTACTATTACTAGATAGTAATATTCACTAAAAAGTAGCAGCAAATAATAAACGTAGGTAAATAAAATAATAAATAAAATTATATTATTATACTTCTTACTATAATTATATTACATTATTAACATTATTATACTAAATATGTAGCGAATAAAACATATATGATATATGTGAATCACATGTGATATATGTGAATCACATAATGTGATATATATCACTCAGCGTTCTCTTGCTCAGCGTAATTATCAGTCATTTTTTTTCATATGGGCCAATAGTATGAAATAAATAGAGTAATCCTATGGTAATCACCGAATTATAAATTATATTTATAATGTGAACAATATTAACCAGGCAATATTTTAAAAGCCTATAGGATATATTTAAATCAATGTAATACGTATCTTAGTTATTTCATAAGTAGAATTTCAATATTAAAATTATATTGAACCCAATATTATATTGAATTATATGAAGTGATTGTAACAAACTAACGGCAATTTTATTTAAACATGTATATTGTATAGTTGGCCCTATGAGGTTTTTTTGGTTTTTTCATTGGTTTTTTGGTTTTTACAAAATGCAGGTTTTTGGTTTTTGGTTTTTTTCCAAAATATAAATTAAATAGAATATATGATATATTCTATTATATTATTTTAATAATTATATACACTTAATAATTCATTTTAAAACTTCAATTTGATTAAATAAATAGTTAATTAAGCTTACTTTATTTTTTTTGTTTAAGTTTTTGTCCTAAATATAAATTAAATGTCATATATTATAATAATTATTAAATTTAATATAATATAATATAATATTATACATATAAATGCATTAAATTTAATTCATGTTTAAACTTTAATTATTAGAGTTATTAGAGTATATTATGTTTATACATGTAGTTTATTTATATTACATTTATACAAATATTTTTTAAGGAAAGATATAACACACGAGAAATCATGTAATTTTGTGTACAAAACAACTATATCGAGTTAATTTTTGTTTATAACGTAAATTCTTATCAAACTATATACTTTTAAAATGTAAAATAAAATATTTAAATTAATATTGATATGATAAAAAACTAAGTATTAATAGCTAATATAACAAATCAATAGGATATGTAGGTTTAAAATGCTATAAATATCTATGTGGTGAGTAAAAGCTAATTTATAATGCATGTAATTTAATTGATCTATATAAATATTTTTGCATGGAAACCTCGCAGAACCTAAATATATTTAGGTGATTCAATACTACGGCTAGTAGTAGTTATTAATTATGTTGCATATATAGGGAGTGTTATATATATTTGTTTAGCAAAATATTTGTAATAGTAAATTAACTTAATTATTAAAATTAGATTTTTTTAAATATAATTTTCTATTATATATACATATTATGTATTTACATACTATATTAAAATGAACCATATATTACAAAATATAATAAAATTAAATATATAATAATTAATTATTGTATTAGAAATAAAATATATTATTAACATTTAAAAAATCTATATAATTAATATTTTATAGTTTAATTGACTTTACTTTATTATTTATGATTATCAAAATTCATTTTATTAATAATATTAATATAAATTAAATGAATAATATTTACTTAAAATCAATATTATATTGAATATACATAATTATATAATATATATAATATAAAATATATATATATATTTTCATCCATGAAAAAACCAAAAGACCATAAATATAACTTGAAAAAACCAGAACACCACGAAAAAACCATTACAAACTAGGCAAAAACCAATAGATCAAAAAACTGGGGCAAAAAAAAGGTTTTGACCAACTATATGTATATCATATATATCATATACGGTACACACGCGATAGAGGCGCGCGAATATATGATGAGACGCCCAACTCTAGATATGGGCGTGTCTTAGTTATTTATAGATGTGGACCAGAGAGTCATAGATAAATATGTTTATTTGCCAATTCAGCATAAATGCGTGTTACATATGTACACACACACACACACACACACACACACACATATATATATATATATATATATATATATATATATATATATATATATATATATATAAACACACAGAAACATATATATATATTATATTTATATATATATATTAATATATAAATACACACACACACACATATACACACACACACACACACACACACACACACACACATATATATATATATATATATATATATATATTTATTAGTTTATAATTATTGAACAAAGGAATGCATGCATTGCATGGTATTAACCTTGCAATTCTTATTATATATGATACAATACATTATCTTATTTATTGTGCATCAACATATGTACAGTGTACATTGTACACACTCACATATATACAACCATATATATATATATATATATATGAACATACCAGATTTGGTTGACATTTCTTGCATAATATTAATCATTTGGTAGACATGATTATTTGGAGGACAATTTCGTGTCCACCAAATAGTTTAGGGCAATAATGTATCACTTTTGGTATAAATTTGACTTATAATAAAATTATATAATTAATATATAGGAAATAAAGTTGTATATTATTTATTAATAATTTAAAAATCAATAGAATGGGTAAGTTTAAATAATGATTGAATTTTCACTCTATATATATTGGATCCATAAAAATAACTGTTTAGTAGACACACCATTTTCAATGAAATACGTAGTATTGTTGGATATATGTCTATAGGGAATTGATGGATTTAGACTTTATATTACATATGGATCATATATATAAAATAAAAAAATAAAATATTATATTAATAAAAAATATACATTTTAATTAATTTATTATTTATTTTTATTATATTTTGAAATAATAAATGGAATGATTCATAAATACTAAGGTAATACAAGTATTTTTATTAATTTAAAATTTAATATTTAAAATTTAATAATCTTAAAATATATATTAAGATTATTATTAAATATATACTTAACATTTAAATAGAATAATGTTTAATTGTGTATTCAATATATAATTATATATATCCATAATCATGTGGATCATGTGTATTAAAATATAAATATTTATAAATACTAAGGTAATACAAGTATTTTTATCAATTTAATATTTAAAATTTAATAATTTTAAAATATATATTAAGATTGTTAAATATATACTTACTATTTAAATATATAGAATAATTTGTAATTGTGAATTAAATATATAATTATATACATTCATAATCATGTGTATTAAGTAATTTATTAAGTAATTTATCGTGTAAGAAAAAAAATGTAAGATTTTAAATTTTACCAGGTAACATTTTTAAATATTCTATTAATAATTAATTTAATTGAATTGGGTTTTACCAATAGTAGTTTCTAATAGTACACATACTATTAGTTGTTATTGTAAACTTTATATGGATAGTTATATTCAATATACTAATTAAATATAACATTGCATAATAGGATTATTATAATTATTATTATAATCATTATTATATTATAATGATTATAGTCAAAATATAGTTTAAAAATAATCAACACACTAAAAGCCCACATACTTCATTATACGAATTAGTAATTACATAAATATATAGTATTCATGTCATTATATAATTAATATAATATTATAAGAATACTCGTGTAATTTAAATAATTCGAATAAACATGTTACGGACATAGACTCTATCAGTGATATAGTCTATCATATAGTCTGATACGTTAATATCAAAGAAGGCCGCCGATTATTATTATTATATTGTTAGAGTTCAATTTTTATTTTGGGGTTGTTTAATTTATTTGGTTTTGTTTTATTTTTCTGTATTTTTTAGCTGCATTATAATGAACTCTGACATTATTATAATAACAATCGGCGGCCTGCTTTAAGATAATTCCTATAATAGACTATATCATAGAGTATTAAAAAAATCACGATATTTAACCTAGTACCAGGTATATTATATAATATATATTATATTATAAATTATAATTTATAATATATAATAACTTATTAAATAAGATATACAAAATTGTCATACTTTTTTTTAATTTGTATACAACCTTATATTTATTTACATTTTTAATATAATTACTACTATATACTTCCACTATATATATATTATATACATGGGAATACGGACGTTAGGCAAACATTAAATAACTATAAATATCAAATGTCACAAATGTGGCCAAGGTGTATGTCAATCTAATTCATTATACGCTCTAAGAGCGTATAATGTACCACTAAAACTGAAAATAAAATCTTTATGAGAAACATGTATATATGGAATAATTCCTTTTGAAAAATATATTTATAAACCATTCGTATTAATATATATATATGATATTTACACATACGAGTAACATCCTATTTGCGTATTGATATTTGTGGGTTGTTTGATTTATTTTGTTTAGTTTTATTCTTCCGTTTTTTTAACAAGCACGCCTTGTGCTGTTATAATATATAATATAAATAATAGCGCCACGTAATGTTGCCATTTAATTTTTACCTACCATCCGTATCATCCTATATATATATTAACCTTTATATGTAATAACATATATATTAACAACATTTTTAGATTATTATATTATTGAATGTATTAAATATTAACAGGTAATGCCTTGTACTTATTGTTATATATTGTATTTATTTATATGCGACGATATTGTACATCTACGTGATATCAGCGAATATACGCATAGTGCCTGGTATCATAATGCACGTACATTCCTACCATCTCGCATGACCCCCCCCCCCCCACGCGCAGACGGCTGTGTATATATAGCGGACCGCCGCTATGTATAATCACTTGAAGAATAAGTATAACCAATAAACATACATAAGCCTTGACGTAACATCAATAAGCGTCCAACCTCACGTCCAATGAATATCATCCTGCCACGTCAACCAGTGAGAGCACGTTAGGAAACATCTACCCCCACGCCCAATGACTATAAACAATCATGAACCCTACACCAACTCCTTCCTTCGATTGGCACAATGAAGATCGGCTAGACGAGCTGAAAATGTTGTTTAACATTTTATTTACGTCCTCGCCATTGCCCACTACATCCGGTATGATATCCTGTACACCCTCGCCGTCACTCATGACCTCCGTGACACCCCAGCCACTACCCACGACATCCGGTACGCTTTCGCCCTTGCCCACTATATCAGGTACATATTCGCTACGCCCCCGCTGTCACCCACGACATCTGTGACGCATCCGACATCACACATAATACCCGATATGTTCTCAACGTCACCCGTGACCCTCTCGATCTCACCCACAATATCCGTGACCCCCTCATCATCACCCCCACCATCCGTGATGCCATACAGCACCATACACAATGCATGTATTGCCATCCCCATGGCCACCTCCAACATGATATCCTTCTTCCATACGTGAGAAGAGGGAATGACCCCAACCCCTCTTCGATAACCAATAGGGAGAAGAGGGGATGTTATATATTTTATTTATATATATGCGTCGATATTGTACATCTACGTAATATCAGCGCATATACACCTAGTGCCTGGTATCACGACGCACGTACAATGTACGTTTCTGCCGTCTCGCATTACTGCCCCACGCTCAGACATCTGCGGTGGTCCGCTATATATAATCTCTTGAAGAATAAGTCTAACCAATTAACGTAAATAAGCCTTGACATTTTACTCCCATATATACACACAACTTAACAGTGTAATATATTAGTATTACACAACTTAGACAGTGATTAATACATAACAACAATTTATATATATATATAATAATTTTATATAATATATTATATGTATACACAAATATCCATGCATATATATATATATATATATATATATATATATATATATATATATATGACTAATGATCTCCTCTTCAACAATGATGGCGTACATACCGACCCCAAGTGTGATAAGTTAATTCAACAGATAACCTCACAAGATTCTCCGCAAGCCATTGATAATTATCATTATCATAATTATTACGCGATACCTATGAATTATAATTCATAGTTATCGCGAACTACATGTGGCCCTTTAATAAAGAACTGTCACACCTTACGATACTTCTATGTTAACTTCTTAAAAAAGATGTCTAATACCTAATATATTCAATAACATGGAAGAATAAATATAATACTCTATCATATTATGCGACAAAGAAGAAGATAACAATTCAAGTAGACGCTTCATACAATTACTTTGACGCCATCCTCCTACATCCATCCAACAAGACGAAATCCCCATCACCTTCGCATCTAAGATATTCAGCCCCGCTGAGACTCGTTATGTATATATCGAAAAATAAATGTAAGCCGTAATATTCGGAATCGAATGGTTTCACATTATTAAGTCTGACCACAAGTGCAGATGATCACCAGGGTTGGGGTCAAATACACTTTATCAAATACAAATATAAATACAAATATTTATTACATTTTTATACAAATATATATCAAATACAAATACAAAATACAAATATTAACACATTAAATATTAAATCATTTGATTTAATCATATTTTAAATCATATGATTATATTTTATATAAAATAATAATCCTTATCCCTAGATTATATATATATATAGACATTGCATAGTTAGTGATTGATATGTATTGGATATATGATATTAATAGGTTAATTAAAGCAATGTAGATAGGTGGTATAATTTTTAAATATTAAGGAGAAGACGTAGAATTAGAGTAATGAATGGATAAATAATATATGAGTTCTAGAGAGAGAATCTAATATAAATATAAAATACAAATATTAAATCATAAAATAATAATTCCTATCTCTATACCAGATTGCATAATAATTAATTGAAATCTATTTTAATATATTTAATTCCTAAAGAAAATCAATAAAATAAAAAACTGTAAACAATAGACTGATTGCTTGGGATATTATAAGTTATAATTTATAACACATACATATTCTATATAGAATATTAATTTATTTATATAGTATTCATAAAATTATTGTTCTATTATATTATTTGTATTATTTAATAAATGTATTCTTTAATATAAATGGTAAATATTTTGTTAATTTTTTTACATTCATAAATTAATTGTTTAAATTCTACATTCTATTAAATTATTAAATTAAAATATTTTTAAAAGTGTATTTGAAACTATATTTGATCAAATACACGAAATACGACACTCAAATACAAATACATCACTGAATAATTATTCAAATCAAAATATAAATACGTATTTGACCCCATCCCTGATGATCACCCAGAAATATTTCTTCACAGCACCAACCCGAGTCCAAAAAATGCTACTACGAGTGCAGCAGTAAGATTTCACGCTAATATTTTTAAAGCCAGGAATAGAGCTACGGATAGATTTTCACCTACAGATGCCAGTGAACACATAGACCTTGATGTCCAGATAAGCCATTGACGTTTGGGACACAGAAGATAGAATATTTAAAATTAGAAACGGGAGACGAAACCCTTCAAGCCTTAATTTCTTCTGTATAAGTAACCTCTATTGCCATATGACACACTGACGCACTCATGGCAATACCTAAGTATACATTTTGTCCACTATAACAATATCACGTACCTCATTATATTTGATTTTTATACTCAATTCCCATTCATATACACTATGAGTGCACCAGCGCAACCATTGTAGATCATCTAAAACATGGTATCCTAGACCGGTTACTTAGCGACAACGGAGGACTATATTCGTCACAAGCGTTCCGAATATTTGCATCCGAATGGGGATTCAACCACAGGACAAGCAGGCATACCACTTCCTAAGTAACGGCCTAGCCGAGGAACCATGCAGAGCTTGAAGATCTCTGAGAACTTCCAGATGTCGAAACTTCTACTATGATCTAAACCAGTAATTATCGACACAAAGCCCCACCGAACTGCTCTACAGCCACAAGTTAGCAAACCCTTTACCTAGCACCTACCCCGTAGACTTGTCGAATGAGAATAAATTATCATCCAATATGTCAACCACACGACACTAGTAAAAAACAAGACTCATTGTACCTGTCCAACATAACACCCCTCACAAACATTCACCAGCGTGACCACATATCAAAGACATGGAAGCCAGCTATGAAACTTCGGAGTTACAACATCTGCAGTATGGATTGTTCTACCTTCGGGAGAAATCTATGAGATATCCGCCTTACTTCCCCGTCGACGCCCTGTCAGGAGGTAGTACCAACACACCGAGATGCATCAGATAATCACTCAAGACCTCTTGCCCTACCCTCTACTCCACCGATACTCGGTTCAGATGTAGTTATTCCTCTCCGTAGTGTGTCATTACATTCTCATCCCAGGGATATCGCACTCACAACTAGTCCGTTGACACCCGGTCCTGATCTAGATAATCAAACCTCGTCAACCGTAGCGCTGCGTTGATCTAACAATAATGTACGATCCCCACTTTTATTATTGACTTGTAGATATAAATGTATAAAGGGGGTGTTATATGCTTACATATATATATAACTACTTATTATTATAATCTATATTTATATATATATATATCCATGTGCCTTCTACACATATGTATTCCTACCAAAGATATATATATATAATGTTAGCGCTCTAAATATAGATACCAAGCTATTATTTAATAGGAATTTATATTCGCCAAACTTATTATTGTAGCCTATAGACTGTGACACAGTCCGATACAGAATTATCTGTACATCTTATACACATCCCTAATTATTATATATATATATATAATGTCACATATTTCGACATGGCTATTGTTCACAATAAATCTCAGCATTATTATCCTCTCCTTCTTTCAAATATAATATTGTGTATAAACTAATGGATTTATTATACTTAATAATCAGGAGCCGGTTACTCTGGAAATAAAATATTTCCTATCACTATCCAGAGACAATCTCTGGATAATTCTCAGTAAATCGGGTTGTTCTGGACAAAAATACATATATTACAGCAAAAAAAATAGCCTAGGTTAGATAGAGGATGGGTTGTTCTGGGAATTTTTAGCTAATTTTATTCGCGTCGGACATTCGAGTAGCTCTCAAAATATATTTGTATAAAACTTGGACAATTTGATGGTACTTAGGATAACAAATAGGTGTCCTTATTAAATTTATAATACATAGGATCAAATATTAAAATATGAAATATGGGTTCTATATAATCCTATACTATATATATATATATTTATACATAATATAAAATATAATAATGAACACACTTAGTGTTTCGAAATAATTTCTAGTTAAATATATTTCATAATATATAATATTTTTAATAGATATGATAATAAAATATTAAATAATAATATTAATATTGAATGGAATTTTATTTGTTTTATGTTTTGTTTTATATATGATAAGTATGCTAATTATATAATGAGTATGCTTTTTCTTGTAAAAGACTTTAAAATAATGTCTAGTAAATAGCCTAAATAGTGTAAATAGGGTAAATAGTAAATAGGTTAAATAGTATTATTATTTATATTAAAAAAATATATATTATAAAATAAAAAATATACCACCTGAGGGCATCGTAGCCAGACCTTCTGCAGTGCATACAGCAATCTAACCACTATACTACCTATCGGATTTTATTAATTATGTATAATTACTAATAGTAGTATTAGTTTTGGTTTAATTATAAATATAATTAGAATAGAATTATTTTTCATATAAAATTGTACTTATTTTGTTATCATATCATACAAATAGTATTTATTATATCTAGAAACTATATAGATATCCTGTATAATTGTAATATTATAATTAATAGTATGCAACTGAATAACATAAATTGTATTAATATTTACTTTAAGTAATACTTATTATAATTATTATAATTATATAAACTTAGTTTAAAACTATTATAATTATATAAAATATTCAACAAATATTATTTCGATATTGAATTGATTATATAATTGTACTTATATTATAAACTATATGATAGTATAATTAATTAACCCAGGTAACAATTATAGCCTCATAATAATTTAATTATGTGATAATTATTATCATAATAGCATATATATAATAGCCTCGAATGTTTACATTGTGTTGTAAATGTATATTTATTAAATAATATAATATTAAATATTTAATAATATTATATTATGCTGCTATTCATTTGTCATGCTATTATAATAATGATGGTGCTATTAAAAGTCTATTATGCAATTATTATGCTGCTATTAATTGCATAATAGA
This sequence comes from Osedax fenrisi, assembly GCA_964019155.1. Classification (NCBI taxonomy): domain Eukaryota; kingdom Metazoa; phylum Annelida; class Polychaeta; order Sabellida; family Siboglinidae; genus Osedax; species Osedax fenrisi. Next base: position 67,055,553 of record OZ025239.1, on the reverse strand, counting down.
CTTATAAGAGCATGAAAAATTAATATAAGCATAATTATTATGCTGCTATTATCATAATAGACATTTAATTATCTATTGATTATACTTGAAATTAAATGGGCTTTCCGAAACTATATAGAATTCTTATGTACATCCTTTAATAATCGAATTATAATTAAGTAATATTTAACTTAGGTACATAATTATATTTTGAATATTTTTAAACATTCAAAAATGAAATAAGGATTAGGAATATAGAAATATTGCTGAGCTTGATCTCGGATAAGATATGTTTACAAAATCCCAGAGTAACCCAATAATATCTATAAATAAGGTTTGTCCTTGTTGGGATTGTCTCTGGCCAATCTCAGAGCAACCAGCCCCTGGACCAGTTAATATGTGCCAACTTTCAACATAGCTTATTTTGAAAAGCCTTTCAAAATATTTTTGTAGGGTTATTTTGAGCATTTAAAAAAATTCAAATAAGTTGTTATTATTCATCATAATTTTCGATTTATATTATATAATTAATAACTATCATATTATATACTTAGTATAATACTATATATATAATAATAATCATACTATTATTTTGTATTCTTAGAATAATTCTATAATTTATCAATACTTTATTAAATTTGTGAAATATAATTATATTCTAATTCTATTTATAATTAAATCAAATCTAATACTACTATAAGTAATTATATATAATTAATAAAACTGGTTTGGTAGTATAGTGGTTAGATTGTTGTATGCAACACAGAAGGTCTGATTACGATGCCCTCAGGAGGTATATTTTTTAATATAAATAATAATAATAATTTTACTATTTACTAGAAATTATTGTAAAGCATATTCATTATATACTTATAGCATACATATCATATATATAAAACAAATAAAATTCTATTAACTATTAATATTTTATATATGTAGGTGCAGATGTACCATAATGGAAGCTATTCTATCAATTCTTTTAATTAATTATATTTCCATAAATCTTCACAATTCGTACTTATAAAGTGAATCTGATTTTCTTCAATTATAATTATTTATTAATTAATTAATATTATATATATCTTGTTTCGAAAACAACTGTGTTCTTACTTTATGTGTAATAAACTAATATAAAACCATTTTCATTTCAGGTTAACAATGTTTTGATGATCAATTAATTATTTATTTTGTATTAAATTCTCACTAAATCTGCATACAGATTCAATTTATTTTTTAATAATATTTCGTAACACTATACAAGACCATATTTTATACAATGCTACTTTTAAATATTTGTGGAATATACATATTTTTCTCATTTTCAACATGTATATATTTTATTTAAATTAATAAACTTATATATTTCAATAAGTAATACTATATAGAAAATGTTTATTGATATGTGTTTAAAGGTACTATTCATTAGTTACATGTAAAATAACATCTTTTCAAAATGTATCCACTTATAATATTAAAGTTTTTGTAATAATTATTTAACAATCTTATTATAAATATTTATTTTAAATAATGATTAACAAATAAAATAAAAATGTATCACTAATTTACTACATATATATAGAAATAATAATTTATACTGTTCATTTATTATTATTGTGAAATTTAAAGAAAAAATATTCAATATGTAGTTAATGAGATATACAAAATAATTATTCTGACTAAATCAAAACAAGTTTAAAGTTTTTTAAAAATTAATTTTTACACTATATATAGTTACTAATGTATATATTATATTTATAAATGATATTAAAAATATAATTATACATATACAATTTATTTTAATTATATGTTTGCACATCCTGCAGCATATGAATTTTCTTGATGTTTCATCTTCTTCTTCACCTTTGTAGCATCCAAGCATCGTAATCTGTCTTGTTGTACTGCATATTCTGCAACCGATTATAATGAATATCCTAGCAACCCATCAAATGCAGCTAAATAGGCCTGCATTCCAAAGTTAAATGTTCATACTGCCATTGTTACAGCAAATTGTTCTAGAATATTAAAATATAATTAATAAAATATAATACAAATTAATTCAACTTTTATACCTTTGAACATCGAGACTAAATCATATTATGAAAACTTTTCAACTTTTTTTACATATGGGGCTATATGGGGCTATACTTGTTCAATAAAAAAATCTTTATTTTAATCCTGTATAATTATTTTTATATATTATAAATTTATATACCCAGATTTAATATATATATATATATAATATATGAACCTTCATATTTTGCTTTCTTGTAAACACAATAATCTCCACATAATTTCAAAGTCAATAACGTAGCCGGTGTAGTCAATAACTGTAGCAAATAAATAAATTAAATTCAATTGAATTCATATAATATATTCACTAAAGTATTTGAGCAAAAGTTATTTAAAAAATAAATATAAAAAATAATCCATTGAATATGAAATTAATTATATTTATTATAATTTACTGATATTAAAAATAAAATACATGAAATTGGATTACGTAATAGAAATTGTAGACTTTAAATAGATATATAAAGTATGTAGTAGAAATTGTAAGTAAATAAAATAAAATATAGAGTATATACAAAAATTTTGCGAAGCAAAGATATAACACTCCCTATGCATGCAACGTAATTTAGTAATATCCCCTGCCGCTGCTAGCAGTAGTATCGAAATCACTGAAATAGATTTATGTTCGGCTCTATTTGCATACAACAATGTTTTCATTGTTCTATTAAATTACATGCAATATAAATTAGCTTTTACTTACTAAATATATACTTATAGAATTTAAAACATACATATCATATTTGTTTGTTATATGTTAGTAATGAACACTTAGTTTTCATCATATAAATATTAATTTAAAGCATATTATTTAACATTTTAAAATTGTATAAACAACACATAGTTCCTAAAAGTAACCCGCTATAAGTGGCACTGGGGTATTTTGTATACAAATTCGAATAACACGATTTCGCGTAAGTGTTATATCTTTCCTTTGGAAAATCTTTGGTATATATATAAAGATATTACATGGTTAGTGATTGATATATATTGAATATATCAGATTTATAGGTTAATTAAAGCAATGTAGATAGGTGGGTGTATACGGTAAGGGAAGATTAGTTGTTTAAATAATTAAAATAATAGGTATATAAAATCCTGTAGGAGCAAGATTTATCATGGATAAAATTGAAGAAGTATAATGTAGATAGCGAGGAGTGGATTGGGAAAGCCGAAGAGTGAGTTAATTAAATTAATATATTATACACATTTTTCTTAAAGAATCAAATATAAATACAAATATTAACACATTAAATATTAAATCATAAAATAATAATCCCTATCTCTATACCAGATTGCATAATAATTAATTGAAATCTATTAATTAAAATTTATTTGATATCTAAAGAAAATCGATATGATAAAAAACTGTAAACAATATACTGGTTGCTTGGGATATAATAAGTTATAATTTATAACACTTATACATAAAATATAAATTAAATTCATATATATAGTTTTTATCAAATACGAAAATCAAATACAAATACATGCAATTACTGGAATGGAGGCTTATAGATTGTGAACGGGATTAAGTGAGGTAGGTAATAGTTGGTGTAGAAATGAGATAGGATATCAACAATTAAATGTTACAGGTTACATGGAATATGTCATATGGCGATTTGAATATCATATGTATATAAATTTGAATTTTTTAATAGATATTAAATAAATTGAACAATTTTTAATCAAAGCAAAATTTTATAAATATTAATCATTAATTTGATATTTTGAAATCGATAATATATAAATGTTACAAACTTTATCATATAGTCGATTTCTAGAATAGAATCCTGATCATTACTTTTATATATCAAAATATATTATTTGATAAATCAAGCTTTAATAATAAATTTCCTAAATCAATTCTATAAAGATTATATATTATTATAATAAAAAATAATGAATATATATTAAATAAAATTAATAAAGAAATAATACAGAATAATAAATAGAATAATACATTTGATTAGATATATAATTGAATATGATATTTTAATAACAAATAATGAATATACATATATTTAAAACAAATATATAAATAAACTTTTATTTTATATAAATACTAATAATGAATTACTAACATGTTTAAATAAAGGATCTTTTTTAATAATGTCTTGACCATCATGGATTTTAGTTATAATATTATTGAATTCTGGATCTTCATGATCTTTAGTGATTTAACTGGCATAGCTTTAGAGTAATTTCTCTTTAATTTGATTATAAAAATTCTTAAAATAAATTTACAACATTCTGTATTAATTTAATTGATTAAATAGGTAATTTATATAATTTAAAATACAAACCATTGCATAAGTTTGCTATCCTACATGTTCAATTAGTATGCCTTGAATACCGGCAGCAATCAAATTTGTATTATATTCCAACATCACTTTTGTTTTGACTCCAAAAAGACTTTTCTTAAATGTAATTATTCATCACCTGCAATTAATTATATATTTTTATCTTATATATTATATTCCATATTATTAAACATATTTAATATTTGTATGTACATGTTTGTACATAAAAATATGTATTGGATACTACTGATTACAAAATAAATAAAGTAATATTAAATTATTGAAAATAAATTAATAAATTTATAATAATACAAAAATACACCAATACCAATAAAATAAATACCATGTAAATAATTATTAATTAAAATATTATTATTTTCAATTACAAAATGTTAATAAATAAATATTATTGACATGTCTAAAATATAATATAATTTAAAAGATATTAACAAAGATTTTGCGAATCAAAGATATAACACTCGCTACCTACGCAACATGATTAGTATTCATACATCCCGCTTCTAGCAGCAGTATCGAAATCGATTTAGATTTGCCGCAATTTGCATACTACAATGTTTTCATTACTCTTATTAAATGACTTGCAATATAAATTAGCTTTTACTTGCCACATAGATATTTATAGGATTTAAAACCAACATATCATAGTTCTATATATTAGCAATAAACACTTAATAAAATAATAATTAAAAGCATATTATTTTTCATTTTAAAAGTGCATAGTTTGATACAAATTTATATTATAAACAACACATAGTTCCAAAAAATGACCTATATATGTGGTGATGTTGGTTTTTGTATACAAAATTTAATTACACGATTGAGTGTTCTATCTTTCATTAGAAAAATCTTTGATATTAATATGAAAAATTTTATTATCTAAAATTTGAATATTGGATGTTAAATAATTATATACAATTAGTTTATTAATTATATATTATTATTTGGTAACCAGTGTTCTCGTGCGAAGTGATTTCATGGGGAATGATATTATACGGATTGGTGATTTCGTGTGTAGTTTAAATTCTACTATTTATAAATAATTATTTATATATATTATCATTTCACACGAGATCATTCGCCACAAAATTACTTAACACGATATTATTGGTATTCTATTATTTAACTAATTATTTTGTATTATATTACACATATCATTGATTATATAATTAAATAAAAACCATTCGATAACTCCTGTTCTGTTTTGCACTTGATTCTAAAAGATTATTATCATAAAGTTAATTATATATTATATTATAGATTAAATATATATATTACGATATTTATAAGTTTTAATTTTAGCGTTATACTACTCTAAACAGTGAAATTAACAGATATAATTAAGAAGAAATTTACAAATGATAAAGAATACATATGTAATTGTAAATGTGGAATTATAAACTACTAAATACCAATACAGTATTAATATAAACTGCGAGATAATAATACCAAAGATTTTGCGAAGCAAAGATATAATACTCCCTATGCATGCAACGTAATTTAGTAATATCCCCAACCGCTGCTAGCAGTAGTATCGAAATCACTGAAATAGATTTAGGTTCGGCTCTGTTTGCATACAACAATGTTTTCATTGCTCTATTAAATTACATGCAATATAAATTAGCTTTTACTCACTAAATATATACTTATAGTATTTAAAACATACATATCATATTTGTTTGTTATATATTAGTAATGAACACTTAGTTTTCATCATATAAATATTAATTTAAAGCATATTATTTAACATTTTAAAAGTGTATAGTTAAATACGAATTTACATTATAAACAACACATAGTTCATAGGTGGCACTGGGGTATTTTGTATACAAATTCGAATTACAGGATTTCGCGTAAGTGTTATATCTTTCCTTCGGAAAATCTTTGATAATACCGTACAAATGTAAAATAATTATACAATATGCATTATCAGTGAATTATTATTTAAATATTACATATATATGTATTATATAATAGTGTTTAACATCATATATATTATGTAGTGATGTAAACAATTTGAATATTTAGATTAGAATATTAAAAAAGTATTCATGGGATTAAAGTAGTAGTATTAATATTTTTGTGTACGGTATTAGTATAGCAGTTATTTCATAATTGGAATTTTCAGTTTTCTATAAGCAATAAATATAGTATATTAAGTAATTATAGTATTATTTAATACTTTAAAATATTAATAATTTATTACTATAATATTAATAAATATATGAATTATAATATCATATTATAAATATACATAAGTATGTTAAAATGGTTTTCGCCGAAGATTACAAATAAACTACCCTGTTTGGTTAGAACGGACAAACGGCAATTTTATTTAAAACTATATTTATTAAATTACTTTTATTTCTATATTAACTAATGCTGATTGTATATTTTTCATAATGTATAACTATTATATTGTTAACAATATTTAATATGATATGGTATTATAATAATCATATAATATATATGGATACAGGAGAAGCAGACCACCGATATATTTAAGAGCCGACCATCGATGTAAATATATGTTACGCTTTCACACGCTAAAATATTCCATATGAGTAACATACATACGTTGTTTATGTGTATTATCATATTAACACAAATATATATTATAATTATATACATATATATTATACATGTATAATAATATTAATAGTAACTGTACGGATTATGGTCAAAAGCTTCGCGATTGATGAGCAATTTGAATGCCCGCAAAATTGTTTATGTGAATTAGTGAATTTACAATAGCTTATGATTGGCCATTATAATTAGCGTATGTCTATTTATAGACTATCATACATGCAACGGCTTATCATTAACATGTGTGTGTGTTTTATAGGCTCACT